>OX246743.1:7661088-8136088 GCA_945910005.1 Isoperla grammatica | reverse complement strand
TTTCATGTCGCAAACAGGGCCAGCATGAATGACAAGAAATATGGGCATAAAGTAAAGGAAATTTGAGAAAACTGTGATGGATCAAGAATAGGGAGAGACAATATGTACGAGACCCTCTTTGCAGGCCCCGGTCACTAACTTTGAGAAACCACCTAATAATGAAGACAAATCCGAATTGTCATACATTTTCAATTAAACTTTTTTGTGTGGAAATCTATTGTACAGTACATGGATAATTGAAATGTTAATCGAAAAAGCAAAGCAGGCCCCTTGCATCTGCAATCTATATGGCATTTTTTGTTTGTCATGATGATATTATATTATTTCTTATTCTGACCTTGAAGTAGTTAGATTATAGGTTGCTTTATGGGAAACGCCTCCAGCCAAGATATAAATACTTCTAATAAAGGATTTCCTCAATAATGTATATATGCAGTCATTTGTCACCCAAGTACATACACATTGCACATTATATTCTAATTAGTTTAAAACAACATATTCCACTAATCACGACAGTGAGCCTCCTAGAAGCTCGCGAATTCACCTCATAGTGAGCATACTGTCGAATCTATAGTTTTGGAAATGCTTCCGAAATAGCTGAGTCCAAGAGGACCAAGCTATTTCTACTTCTCTAATTCCAATAATCAATCAATCAATCAATCAATCAATCAATCAATCAATCAATCAATCAATCAATCAATCAATCAATCAATCAATCAATCAATCAATCAATCAATCAATCAATCAATCAATCAATCAATCAATCAATCAATCAATCTAATTCCTAACACGTCCATCAGCAATAATACAACTCTCGGTTGGTTACATGGAAATTCTAAACACAGTGGGAGTGCCAAATGAGGCTGCTTGTCCACTCTACTATATAAGCTCTACCTTTGAGAATGTACGAAATAACGACACGAATCTGTCGGTTTTAGTTGAAACAGCGTGCTTAAAAGGGCCGTCAGAAAAGAATGTGAGCTGGGCATAAAACTATATAGGCATACTTTGGGACTAGTGTAGCCTACACTTTATAGCCGCGTTCCAGAATTCATCCATCGGAAATTATTAATCTCACTCAGCGTAAAGTCGACCTGCAGAAACTCGACAGTATATAACCCCTGATAACGCGTTATCTTATCACCTTTACCGCCAAAGGTATAACCCAACAGTGGATGACCCCCTAACCCGTGTACTGATAGCACGTTATCTTATCGCCTTTACTGCCAAAGGTATCGCGCCTAATGTTCGAGTTTTTGTACCAGTGATAGATAGCGGCTTCCTTTTACTTCCGTGTAGATGAGTTTCTGCAGGTCGACATTCTGCGTTCCCCACTCAGCCAATAGTAATACACGTGTTCCACTAGAGATGTTCCAGAACTAATCTTTCAATTCAATTGGATATTCCCTCTATTTACGAAGCAAAAAACATATCCCGTTGGTGTCCCGTTTATGTCCTAGCGGCAAGGCAGATAATCCAAGCAAATTCGTGAGATGAATATAATCTAGAACGCAGCTAAGTTTCTATCTTTTAGAAACGGTATAGCTGATGCTTTGGTCGATATATTCTTACAAGGATAAAGATGATAGCAAATAGTGATTCACCTCCGGGTGACTATCCACTCACAGACAAGGCACACGTGTGAACGTAAATCATGCAACCTGGAAGAGGTAATGTTTTTATTAAATATAATATAACCTTGGCCAAAGATTTAATTAATTGCCTTCATATTTATTACATGCATTTAAATGGAAGGTGTGCAAATACGATGTTATAGAGTCAACCTCCTTCTCTACTCTAGTCTACTCTAGTCTACTCTACTCTACTCTACTCTACTCTACTCTACTCGACTCTACTCTACTCTACTCTACTCTACTCTACTCTACTCTACTCTACTCTACTCTACTCTACTCTACTCTACTCTACTCTTCTCTACTCTACTATACAACTCTAGACGTAAACTTGATTTACATGTGAGTTTAATGAGTACGCAACTATGTAAAACGCGTATACGACCGAACGAGAATACCTGAGACTGATACAGACAATAGAGCAGGAATGCCCGAGGGCTGTTCGTAGGACTTGATTTCATACGTAGGAAACCTTAGCCGGTGAGCGGTATCGAACTGGCGACCTTCCTATTTAGAACCGCGCGTTCTCATTTGAGCCATCTCTATCAGTGTTTTCACTTCTACAAATCACGAGTCGTAAGGCCAAAGTGTTATCGCACATTAGTTACATAAAAACAAATTTACAGTCACATAATTAATTATAGTACAAGTTTTCTAGCGTAGATTATTGTTATGGGTTTTTCTTCGAATTACGTCATAAAGTATATAATTTTCCAATCAACCACTCGATCAAGGAGTCTATAATATAACCGCAATCACTGACGTCAAGAGTGAATCGGAATGCAGCTTCCGCCTTCCGTGATGATACATCTACCTGCGAGCTATGTCTACCTGTTGCTCTTGATATTACGTGCGTCCATCCGCTCTCTCGCACTCTGCTTGCCCCAGTGAGACCCTGACTCACTCTCTCACACCCGACGTGATACATCTACCTGCGAGCTATGTCTACCTGTTGCTCTTGATATTACGTGCGTCCATCCATCCGCTCTCACGCACTCTGCTTGCCCCAGTGGGACCCTGACTCACTCTCTCACACCCGACGTGATACATCTACCTGCGAGCTATGTCTACCTGTTGCTCTTGATATTACGTGCGTCCATCCGCTCTCACGCACTCTGCTTGCCTCAGTGGGCCCCTGACTCACTCTCTCACACCCGACGTGACACATCTACCTGCGAGCTATGTCTACCTGTTGCTCTTGATATTACGTGCGTCAATCCGCTCTCACGCACTCTGCTTGCCTCAGTGGGCCCCTGACTCACTCTCTCACACCCGACGTGATACATCTACCTGCGAGCTATGTCTACCTGTTGCTCTTGATATTACGTGCGTCCATCCGCTCTCACGCACTCTGCTTGCCCCAGTGGGCCCCTGACTCACTCTCTCACACCCGACGTGATACATCTACCTGCGAGCTATGTCTACCTGTTGCTCTTGATATTACGTGCGTCCATCCGCTCTCACGCACTCTGCTTGCCCCAGTGGGCCCCTGACTCACTCTCTCACACCCGACGTGATACATCTACCTGCGAGCTATGTCTACCTGTTGCTCTTGATATTACGTGCGTCCGTCCGCTCTCACGCACTCTGCTTGCCTCAGTGGGACCCTGACTCACTCTCTCACACCCGACGTGATACATCTACCTGCGAGCTATGTCTACCTGTTGCTCTTGATATTACGTGCGTCCATCCATCCGCTCTCACGCACTCTGCTTGCCCCAGTGGGCGCCTGACTCACTCTCTCACACCCGACGTGATACATCTACCTGCGAGCTATGCCTACCTGTTGCTCTTGATATTACGTGCGTCCGTCCGCTCTCACGCACTCTGCTTGCCCCAGTGGGCCCCTGACTCACTCTCTCACACCCGACGTGATACATCTACCTGCGAGCTATGTCTACCTGTTGCTCTTGATATTACGTGCGTCCGTCCGCTCTCACGCACTCTGCTTGCCTCAGTGGGACCCTGACTCACTCTCTCACACCCGACGTGATACATCTACCTGCGAGCTATGTCTACCTGTTGCTCTTGATATTACGTGCGTCCATCCATCCGCTCTCACGCACTCTGCTTGCCCCAGTGAGACCCTGACTCACTCTCTCACACCCGACGTGATACATCTACCTGCGAGCTATGTCTACCTGTTGCTCTTGATATTACGTGCGTCCGTCCGCTCTCACGCACTCTGCTTGCCCCAGTGGGCCCCTGACTCACTCTCTCACACCCGACGTGATACATCTACCTGCGAGCTATGTCTACCTGTTGCTCTTGATATTACGTGCGTCCGTCCGCTCTCACGCACTCTGCTTGCCTCAGTGGGACCCTGACTCACTCTCTCACACCCGACGTGATACATCTACCTGCGAGCTATGTCTACCTGTTGCTCTTGATATTACGTGCGTCCATCCATCCGCTCTCACGCACTCTGCTTGCCCCAGTGAGACCCTGACTCACTCTCTCACACCCGACGTGATACATCTACCTGCGAGCTATGTCTACCTGTTGCTCTTGATATTACGTGCGTCCATCCATCCGCTCTCACGCACTCTGCTTGCCCCAGTGGGCCCCTGACTCACTCTCTCACACCCGACGTGATACATCTACCTGCGAGCTATGTCTACCTGTTGCTCTTGATATAACGTGCGTCCATCCGCTCTCACGCACTCTGCTTGCCCCAGTGGGCCCCTGACTCACTCTCTCACACCCGACGTGATACATCTACCTGCGAGCTATGTCTACCTGTTGCTCTTGATATTACGTGCGTCCGTCCGCTCTCACGCACTCTGCTTGCCCCAGTGGGCCCCTGACTCACTCTCTCACACCCGACGTGATACATCTACCTGCGAGCTATGTCTACCTGTTGCTCTTGATATTACGTGCGTCCATCCGCTCTCACGCACTCTGCTTGCCCCAGTGAGACCCTGACTCACTCTCTCACACCCGACGTGATACATCTACCTGCGAGCTATGTCTACCTGTTGCTCTTGATATAACGTGCGTCCATCCGCTCTCACGCAATCTGCTTGCCCCAGTGGGCCCCTGACTCACTCTCTCACACCCGACGTGATACATCTACCTGCGAGCTATGTCTACCTGTTGCTCTTGATATTACGTGCGTCCATCCATCCGCTCTCACGCACTCTGCTTGCCCCAGTGGGCCCCTGACTCACTCTCTCACACCCGACGTGATACATCTACCTGCGAGCTATGTCTACCTGTTGCTCTTGATATTACGTGCGTCCGTCCATCCGCTCTCACGCACTCTGCTTGCCCCAGTGGGCCCCTGACTCACTCTCTCACACCCGACGTGATACATCTACCTGCGAGCTATGTCTACCTGTTGCTCTTGATATTACGTGCGTCCATCCGCTCTCACGCACTCTGCTTGCCCCAGTGGGACCCTGACTCACTCTCTCACACCCGACGTGATACATCTACCTGCGAGCTATGTCTACCTGTTGCTCTTGATATAACGTGCGTCCATCCGCTCTCACGCACTCTGCTTGCCCCAGTGGGCCCCTGACTCAGTCTCTCACACCCGACGTGATACATCTACCTGCGAGCTATGTCTACCTGTTGCTCTTGATATTACGTGCGTCCGTCCGTCCGTCCGCTCTCACGCACTCTGCTTGCCCCAGTGGGCCCCTGACTCACTCTCTCACACCCGACGTGATACATCTACCTGCGAGCTATGTCTACCTGTTGCTCTTGATATTACGTGCGTCCATCTGCTCTCACGCACTCTGCTTGCCCCAGTGGGCCCCTGACTCACTCTCTCACACTCGACGTGATACATCTACCTGAAAGCTATGTCTACCTGTTGCTCTTGATATTACGTGCGTCCGTCCATCCGCTCTCACGCACTCTGCTTGCCCCAGTGGGCCCCTGACTCACTCTCTCACACCCGACGTGATACATCTACCTGCGAGCTATGTCTACCTGTTGCTCTTGATATTACGTGCGTCCATCCGCTCTCACGCACTCTGCTTGCCCCAGTGGGCCCCTGACTCACTCTCTCACACCCGACGTGATACATCTACCTGCGAGCTATGTCTACCTGTTGCTCTTGATATTACGTGCGTCCATCCGCTCTCACGCACTCTGCTTGCCCCAGTGGGCCCCTGACTCACTCTCTCACACCCGACGTGATACATCTACCTGCGAGCTATGTCTACCTGTTGCTCTTGATATTACGTGCGTCCATCCGCTCTCACGCACTCTGCTTGCCCCAGTGGGACCCTGACTCACTCTCTCACACCCGACGTGATACATCTACCTGCGAGCTATGTCTACCTGTTGCTCTTGATATTACGTGCGTCCATCCGCTCTCACGCACTCTGCTTGCCCCAGTGGGCTCCTGACTCACTCTCTCACACCAGACGTGATACATCTACCTGCGAGCTATGTCTACCTGTTGCTCTTGATATAACGTGCGTCCATCCGTCCGCTCTCACGCACTCTGCTTGCCCCAGTGGGCGCCTGACTCACTCTCTCACACCCGACGTGATACATCTACCTGCGAGCTATGTCTACCTGTTGCTCTTGATATTACGTGCGTCCATCCGTCCGCTCTCACGCACTCTGCTTGCCCCAGTGGGCTCCTGACTCACTCTCTCACACCCGACGTGATACATCTACCTGCGAGCTATGTCTACCTGTTGCTCTTGATATTACGTGCGTCCGTCCATCCGCTCTCACGCACTCTGCTTGCCCCAGTGGGCCCCTGACTCACTCTCTCACACCCGACGTGATACATCTACCTGCGAGCTATGTCTACCTGTTGCTCTTGATATTACGTGCGTCCATCCGCTCTCACGCACTCTGCTTGCCCCAGTGGGCCCCTGACTCACTCTCTCACACCCGACGTGATACATCTACCTGCGAGCTATGTCTACCTGTTGCTCTTGATATTACGTGCGTCCATCCGCTCTCACGCACTCTGCTTGCCCCAGTGAGACCCTGACTCACTCTCTCACACCCGACGTGATACATCTACCTGCGAGCTATGTCTACCTGTTGCTCTTGATATTACGTGCGTCCGTCCGCTCTCACGCACTCTGCTTGCGCCAGTGGGCCCCTGACTCACTCTCTCACACCCGACGTGATACATCTACCTGCGAGCTATGTCTACCTGTTGCTCTTGATATTACGTGCGTCCATCCGCTCTCACGCACTCTGCTTGCCCCAGTGGGCCCCTGACTCACTCTCTCACACCCGACGTGAAACATCTACCTGCGAGCTATGTCTACCTTTTGCTCTTGATATTACGTGCGTCCATCCGCTCTCACGCACTCTGCTTGCCCCAGTGGGCCCCTGACTCACTCTCTCACACCCGACGTGATACATCTACCTGCGAGCTATGTCTACCTGTTGCTCTTGATATTACGTGCGTCCATCCGCTCTCACGCACTCTGCTTGCCTCAGTGGGCCCCTGACTCACTCTCTCACACCCGACGTGATACATCTACCTGCGAGCTATGTCTACCTGTTGCTCTTGATATTACGTGCGTCCGTCCATCCGCTCTCACGCACTCTGCTTGCTCCAGTGGGCCCCTGACTCAGTCTCTCACACCCGACGTGATACATCTACCTGCGAGCTATGTCTACCTGTTGCTCTTGATATTACGTGCGTCCGTCCATCCGCTCTCACGCACTCTGCTTGCTCCAGTGGGCCCCTGACTCACTCTCTCACACCCGACGTGATACATCTACCTGCGAGCTATGTCTACCTGTTGCTCTTGATATTACGTGCGTCCATCCGCTCTCACGCACTCTGCTTGCCGCAGTGGGCCCCTGACTCACTCTCTCACACCCGACGTGATACATCTACCTGCGAGCTATGTCTACCTGTTGCTCTTGATATTACGTGCGTCCATCCGCTCTCACGCACTCTGCTTGCCCCAGTGGGCCCCTGACTCACTCTCTCACACCCGACGTGATACATCTACCTGCGAGCTATGTCTACCTGTTGCTCTTGATATTACGTGCGTCCATCCGCTCTCACGCACTCTGCTTGCCCCAGTGGGCCCCTGACTCACTCTCTCACACCCGACGTGATACATCTACCTGCGAGCTATGCCTACCTGTTGCTCTTGATATTACGTGCGTCCATCCGCTCTCACGCACTCTGCTTGCCCCAGTGGGCCCCTGACTCACTCTCTCACACCCGACGTGATACATCTACCTGCGAGCTATGTCTACCTGTTGCTCTTGATATTACGTGCGTCCGTCCGCTCTCACGCACTCTGCTTGCCCCAGTGAGACCCTGACTCACTCTCTCACACCCGACGTGATACATCTACCTGCGAGCTAGGTCTACCTGTTGCTCTTGATATTACGTGCGTCCATCCGCTCTCACGCACTCTGCTTGCCCCAGTGGGCCCCTGACTCACTCTCTCACACCCGACGTGATAAATCTACCTGCGAGCTATGTCTACCTGTTGCTCTTGATATTACGTGCGTCCATCCGCTCTCACGCACTCTGCTTGCCCCAGTGGGCCCCTGACTCACTCTCTCACACCCGACGTGATACATCTACCTGCGAGCTATGTCTACCTGTTGCTCTTGATATTACGTGCGTCCATCCGCTCTCACGCACTCTGCTTGCCCCAGTGGGCCCCTGACTCACTCTCTCACACCCGACGTGATACATCTACCTGCGAGCTATGTCTACCTGTTGCTCTTGATATTACGTGCGTCCGTCCGCTCTCACGCACTCTGCTTGCCCCAGTGAGACCCTGACTCACTCTCTCACACCCGACGTGATACATCTACCTGCGAGCTATGCCTACCTGTTGCTCTTGATATTACGTGCGTCCGTCCGCTCTCACTCACTCTGCTTGCCCCAGTGAGACCCTGACTCACTCTCTCACACCCGACGTGATACATCTACCTGCGAGCTATGCCTACCTGTTGCTCTTGATATTACGTGCGTCCGTCCGCTCTCACTCACTCTGCTTGCCCCAGTGGGCCCCTGACTCACTCTCTCACACCCGACGTGATACATCTACCTGCGAGCTATGTCTACCTGTTGCTCTTGATATTACGTGCGTCCATCCGCTCTCACGCACTCTGCTTGTCCCAGTGGGCCCCTGACTCACTCTCTCACACCCGACGTGATACATCTACCTGCGAGCTATGTCTACCTGTTGCTCTTGATATTACGTGCGTCCATCCGCTCTCACGCACTCTGCTTTCCCCAGTGGGACCCTGACTCACTCTTACGTCTTTCTTCTCTGACGTCACAGCTGACCACCTCAACCTCGACCTCGACCGTGTAAAATAATAAGCTGGACCGCTCTCAACACCTCGGTCGAAGTCGAAGATATAGTAAGATATCCCCGGTCGGGTATATCCCACTATCTTTGACCTCGGCATGGATCGGCAATCATTGATAAATGTATCAATTAATAATAATAATAATAATAATAGTGTATTTATTTTTCCTTTTTTCTTTTACATATTCAATTAGTTTAAACACACAGTTCAAACATACAAGAAACATATGATAAGAAAAATGCAATTCGCCATTGCGTCAGGGATACCAACAAATATCCTATTAAGAAAGAACGGAAGTTAGAAGATTTACTATAGATCTAAGTACTTTTTTCAGGGGATCGGGCCTGAGCCTCGATAAGATTTTTGTTGACGGGATCGGACCTACAATGGTATAGTCCAAGAGCCAGCAACATAAAAGCTCCCCTCATAAGGTACATATGTTTTGACTATTGGAATAGGAGCGGAAAAACTACTCTACTAACAAAACGCGCGTCTTACTCCTCAACGTGGGGGCTTTTAGGCCCCACAGGGGGCCAAAAAAGCCGAAAAAAGGTCCAAGGTTCCCCTCATAAGGTACATGGATGGAGTAAACGCCATTTTGTAGAGATAAGTGTCCCAAATAGGAATTCGAAGAGTAAGACGGGATATTAGGGGGCGTTTACCGATCAGACGCCATTTTACCTAAAAAGGGCCATTTTTTATTTTCGCACATGCATGCGCTTAAATACTCAAATCATATCCGGAAATGTCTCGAGACGTAGAAAAACATACATTTTAAAGAAATTTTGGGTTATTGTCCTCGCCAGACGCCCTCAAAAGCGGCCCAAAAAGGCCAAGGTTCCCCTCATAAGGTACATATGTTTTGACTATTGGAATAGGAGCGGAAAAACTACTCTACTAACAAAACGCGCGTCTTACTCCTCAACGTGGGGGCTTTTAGGCCCCACAGGGGGCCAAAAAAGCCGAAAAAAGATCCAAGGTTCCCCTCATAAGTTACATGGATGGAGTAAACGCCATTTTGTAGAGATAAGTGTCCCAAATAGGAATTCGAAGAGTAAGACGGGATAGTTGGGGGCGTTTACCGATCAGACGCCATTTTACCTAAAAAGGGCCATTTTTTATTTTCGCACATGCATGCGCTTAAATACTCAAATCATATCCGGAAATGTCTCGAGACGTAGAAAAACATACATTTTAAAGAAATTTTGGGTTATTGTCCTCGCCAGACGCCCTCAAAAGCGGCCCAAAAAGGCCAAGGTTCCCCTCATAAGGTACATGAGTGGAATAAACGCCATTTTGTAGAGATAAGTGTCTCAAATACGAATTCGAAGAGTAAGACGGGATATTAGGGGGCGTTTACTGATCAGACGCCATTTTGTCCAAAAAGGGCCACTTTTTATTTTCACACGTGCACGCGCTTTAACACCCAAAACATATCTTTAAATGCCCCTAGAGGTGAATACATTTCTAAGATATTGTGTGATGTCCTCGCCAGCCCCCCCCCCCCCCCCCACAGCCTCGATCCGGATGCGATAGTTTTGAAGCTCCGCCCACCCCTAACTTTAATATACCAGTATTTATTATTATTAATGTCAGGATTTAAGGATATGTTTTGGGTGTTAAGTGCGTGCATGTGTGAAAATAAAAAGCGGCCCTTTTTGGACAAAATGGTGTCTGATCGGTAAACGCCCCCTAATATCCCGTCTTACTCTTCAAATTCCTATTTGGGACACTTATCTCTACAAAATGGCGTTTACTCCATTCATGTACCTTATATGAGGGGAACCTTGGCCTTTTTGGGCCCCTTTTGAGGGCGTCTGGCGAGGACAATAACCCAAAATTTCTTTAAAATGTATGTTTTTCTACGTCTCGAGACATTTCCGGATATGTTTTGAGTGTTTAAGCGCATGCATGTGCGAAAATAAAAAATGGCCCTTTTTGGTTAAAATGGCGTCTGATCGGTAAACGCCCCCCTAATATCCCGTCTTACTCTTCGAATTCCTATTTGGGACACTTATCTCTACAAAATGGCGTTTACTCCATCCATGTACCTTATGAGGGGAACCTTGGGCCTTTTTTCGGCTTTTTTGGCCCCCTGTGGGGCCTAAAAGCCCCCACGTTGAGGAGTAAGACGCGCGTTTTGTTAGTAGAGTAGTTTTTACGCTCCTATTTCAAAAGTCAAAACATATGTACCTTATGAGGGGAGCTTTTATGTTGCTGGCTCTCCGTCTAGTAGCTATTTTCGGGCTTTTTGCGTTCCAGTCAAAAATCTTTTTTGAACCAAATATTGAAACATTTACATCAAACGCTTTATTTTGAATGTTTTGCGTCTTTGCCAATGTAAGCAAAGTATTTTGGATTGTCCCGTCTTGTTTGGCAGCTGATCGGGACACGTAGACTACACTACAAGTGATGTTTGAGGGCAGGAATCGTTTCTTCGAAGTAGGTCCGTTTTTTTTTTTTATTTTTTTTTTTACTGACCTCTATGAACCTTGTATTGAATAATCGTCGGGAAAATCCTACTGATTATAATATTATAAATATTTTTGCACACAGTGTGCACGCTTACGAAACAATAAATATGTGTTATATTGTAATTTCCCGGTCATTACTATGTTCCATCTGGACTAACAAATTCCCTCGTGAATTGGGAGCATTATATTATATTTCTGTCCTTGGGTAAAACCGCATCGCTCATCTTTCTAGAGTGACATTGTTATAGTTAGGCTAATTCGTTTTCATTAAAACCGCAATAAAACACAAGACACAATATAAATTACCACAATATGAGATCTGTGTGAGATAAACTGGCTGACATAACTCTATTTTGTCTTACACTCCACGGGGTTTTCCGAGCCGTTATGTTGGATGTGGTGTGTGTTTCGTATGGATTAAATTTCCATACCGTTTAGTCACTAGTCAGACTTTTATATTTATTTTTTACGACATGGAGATATTGCAAATTATTTACAATGACCTCAGTTTCCGGTCCGCAAACAACATTCAGGAATCATACTGCGGAAGTCATACTCATACCGCGTTCACTTACGTTTGTCAGCGTGCCTGTGGTTTTCTGACGTACATAAAGTGTCGAGGAAACCAAATATTGTGTATTTGTTTTAGTTCCTTATTCAAATATAGACAGGTTTTTATCAAGGAAACAATTCAATCTGTAATAAGAAATTTATAATAGATATAATAGAGAATCGAATACTCCAACATGTACATATAGTATAGCTTATCAATGATACACACGCGATTTTTCAGGACGGGTAACCCCCCCCCCCCCCCCCCCCAATAACTCCGTACGTATTGGTAGGTACCTTACTATGACATAGCTTTTTAGTTTACGAATTTTCTTTACCCCTCTGGGCCCGGGGTACAATTTGACACAGAGTGACTTTGCAAGTTGTAGTTAGAGGAGACAAAATGAGGTCCTCCCAATTCCCTTTACCTCCCCTTAACCCTTCTTAATTCAATCCTTCTACTTGTTCCTTTACTCCAATGTACCCCGACGTCATATGACCTATATTATCGAGTACGTCGTTTCCCAAACACCAAATAATAATCATTAAATCAAAGTCAAATTTTTCTTTACTGACCCGTATTCCTGCTGTAATCGATGTGGAATTTTTGAAAGCCAACTAACTTAACCTTAACAAATTTCAATTTTTGGAAAATTTACCAATGCCTGCTGTGTTGTCTATGCAGGCATGATATACAATGCATGTGTGCCCGCATTCATGCATTTGGGAGTATGGGCTGTTGAAAGATATTGCCTTGCTTTAGTAAAACAGTTTAGACAGGATTCATTTCCGGTATAGAAGGATTCTTATTCTGCAACATTAGATCGAGACCCAACTAATCCATGGCCTCAAAGTTGGAGACGAATGTCTTCTACAAGGTGTGCACGGGACGAAGGGCACATTTCGGCTGTGGTTACATTAGGTGACTAACGTCGAGGAATACCCCAAGGTAAAGGAGGACCCATGGTTTGACCATTACTATGCCGCATTGTTCACTTTATTTGGAACGAACTTGATGTGAGGTAGTCCTACTCCATCACCTTGAAAGATACAGACCACTCGTCTTGGATTTATAACCTGTTTTCTGCAATTTATCTGTGTTCCATCGAGTTTGGATCTCCTCTCTCTCTCTCTCTCTCTCTCTCTCTCTCTCTCTCTCTCTCTCTCTCTCTCTCTCTCTCTCTCTCTCTCTCTCTCTCTCTCTCTCTTCTCTTTCTTTCTCTCTCTTTCTCATGTATGTTTATCTGACTGCAGGCGCGTAGGAACTCATCAAGTGGGGGGGGGGAAGAATTGTGAGCGCGAACAACTCGCGGGGTCTGGGGCGGAGCCCCAGCCGCCGTAGGCCTTTTCTCCAAAGGCGAAAAATTTTCTTGCTATATTAGTTATTTCTCGATTTTTTGTCTTAAATAAATACGTTTTGAGAGCTTAACCCACCCCTTCCCTAATTACGCCACTGACCTTCAAGCACCCATTCGCTTTTATTTTGTAATGCTACAAAGTGCAAACAAAGGCAGAGGAAATGTATCTTGTGACGAAGATCTTGGTTTTCTCTGGGGCGTGGGGCCGTCTGTGTTTCTCGTGAAATATGAAATTTAGTTGGTGATGTTTACCCGAGTATCCGTGTGGTATTGCATGTCGGGATGTGCCTAAAACGCTAAATTGGGTGGGTTACAGGAAAAAGTGGGGGGGAATCTCCCCCCATTCCCCCCCCCCTTTCTACACGCCTGTCTGACTGTATGGTATTCCCAACTTATTTACTTTAAATGACAACATTGCATCAGAACAGTTAAAAAAATATATATGTCTGTTGCAGGACGTTGTTGAAATTATTTTGTTTGTTGATAGCTTATCCATTCAACAATATGGAACAAATTGTATTCATTCTCTTGCGAGTATGACTGATTGTTATAATTGCTTTGTTATTTACAAGTTACACTACCCACAGTGTGTCTTTGGAACGTGTTCTACATTTAAACGAGGCAAGGAGGAAAATACACCAAGAAAATAATGTCAAATGATTTATGTCGTAGTTGAGTGTGGACAGTAGATCTCAATTAATTATGTGGGGTCTCACGACAGCGGAAGAGATAATATGAGTGCCTGTCACTCACATGTCTGTCAGCAGTCAGAGTTCATACCCAAACATGCTGGACTCACGCCGTGATTGAGTTCGATTTGGAATTTAATCCCAGACTTCACACCTAATATATAAACACGTTCTGACGAGGACCGGATTCGTTGAACTCACTCCCACAAAATGCGAAAACGAGCCGTAAGTAATATTATTTGATATTATCCGTATCACATAGTATTCAAAATTAATTAAAAGTGTAATTCGCTCTACTTCATTATAATTTCAAACAAATCTCTGTATGTAATACTTTTTGTATTTGTTCAATATTTTGTAATATTTTGTGTACTTGTTCTATATTTTGTAAAATTATTTTGTAAAGAATGTTCGGCGCTATGTGTTTGGAGCCTAGTGCCCTTTTCCATCATACCATCATTTCCCAGCTTCATCAAGTCCCAGCTTCATCAAGTCCCAGCTTCTACAACTGGAAAATAAATAATAATACAATAATAACAGACTAGGTCATAACGTAATGTCGGTCGAATGAGATCCATCACATTTTACCGGGGTTGTCAAACTGGGAATCCAGTTGGGGTTCGGGGGATGAGGGGTGGTTTTAGCTGTTTTCATGTTAGAGCAAACAAGTAAACAACGATAATGCAAATATTAACCACAAATACACCGAAATATCTTCAAGTTGCCGCCATGTTCGAGACTAATATGGATCACAAAACCAACATAGAACTTGTGGCTATGGTGTGGGGCAATTGGTCGTATTAAGGGCAAAGGGTAGTCTCTACGTCAAAAACTGCAGAAAATGTTCATTATTAAATTATATCTCTAGATTGCAACAAGAAATCGAAAATCTAAATCAGCAGCGCACTTTGCTTTGGTAAGCCCTACAGATTGAATAAAATACTATAACCGTTAGCGTAGTATTTTGATTATAATTCGATAATTACTAATAAAATTAATTATTTATAAAAAACATACTGATTATAATATAAGTCACGACTTAGCGCATTCAATGTGTAGGGCTTACTAAACCACAGTGCGCTGCTGATTCAGATTTTCGATTTCGAAGCCCATTCCTGTAATTTAAAAATGAAAATTTTGTGCAGTTTTTGACATAGAGGTATCCTTCCCTGTTTCATGACGTCAGTATACCTGATGATGTTCACGTGCGCGATCAGTGACATCATTGAAATGGTCTTCATTAACTATGACGGTATTGAAAATGATTCAAAGTGATACAGGGTATCACGTCAGACCTTGTCAAGTTAACCCTCCCTGCCCACTCGCCCCTTTTCCTCTCCGCCAGATATACATTATAGGAGTCTGTTAAATTTTAAGTGCACAAAAATGCACCGTTTCGTTAGTATGTTTGGTACATAGGCCCATGCCTATACTGAAATCACTAACGGTGCTCAGATCATGTTTCACAGAATTAGTTATGTTTACATTTCAAGGCATGAACAGCTAATATACTGTGAAATTCCTAAAATTCAGACGTGGCTCGTACCAGACGCGATAATACAATAAAACGCATGCCAATGCCATACATAGTGTGCGCGCTTAATTTTATCAGTATTCTAAAAATAATATGTTGTTTACAAATATTATATAATATTATTTAAACTATTTCCTCGCCATGGCTAATACTGAATGAATTGTATGTTAATTGTAATATTTTATTTGAGTCTGCTCATGCATATCCTATGAGTTATATTATCGGTCTCTCGTATCAACAACAAAAAATAAGGTGTACGAGTATTCGCTAAGTTAATTAGGGTACTTTTCGGGTCAATTATATACTTAACATTGACGTATATATGGTCTGACGTAGACAGAGTGATATGATGACTAACAATTCAACGAAATGTAGAATTATGTATGACGGTGCCAACAAAAAATCGACCTGTTTTCCATTTTTCTAATCTCGCCATCAAAATCGTTTTTTTCATCACGAAAGTTTTGTAATTTGTTTTGTGTAATTTATTTTATACTTGTCCCGAAATAAATCAAAGCGTTCGTCAATGACGAGGGACTATAGTGACCAATCAGCGATCGGTATACGAAATTAAGACTCGCTAATTGCATGGCCACGAAACAACGGTCAAGTTGTTTCGGTACAACTTTATCAACTTTCCTTCCATATTAAAACAGTTTAATTTACATTTGTGTTCTGTATATCACCTGTAACCTAACGAGTGTAATTGTATGTACGGCATTGTTCTATAAACCTCGTGTTTAATGTTCTCTGCCATTGTGTAGGTAAAATACAATAAACTTGAACCTGACAAAGCCTATTACTATTAGCCCTACAGAAATGGGTTTATTTTATCCCAAATTTCGTTTTTCGAAATGTAAATTTCGCTTTTTGGTGGTGCTATTTTTATAAAGCGCATAACAAGAAAACAAAATGTTACACATAATCAATTTAGGACTATCACTTCCTCTGTTTCCTCTATATTTTAAATTCTTCTGCGCGTTTTACACTTACACTTATTTTTGGCCGCTATTTAACACAATTAATTTAGTTATTTCGGTCTTATTTCGCGAATACACAGCTATTTCGTGGGTTTTCGAGGGTTGAGGCTCCATTATTTCGCGATTCAAAATTTGCATAATGAGCATGCCGACACGACGTATTGTCATCAATTATCATTTTTAGAGCCGCGAATTCCTCTCTAGGCCTACTTCCTCCTCTACTTGGCTCTAGTCTATACCTATCATGTATACGCCTACAGAAAACTAGCGACAATCATGGGAACCCCAGCAATAGCCATGACTATGATGATACTGAACGAGGTCAGCTGATCACACATGGACGCTAGCTGGACCGGTAGCTGCCGAGCCTCCGCTTCTAAACACTAAACAGATTAGTCATCAAACGCAACACTTATTGGACAGGTACCAGAAACAACAAGTGTTTCAAATACAGGACAAACAAGTCTCACGAGAAGTTGGTCTGATCAAGTTAACTATACGGTTACCGAGTTCCAGGTTCGGGCATGGATGGTATGTGGCTGTTCTTCATCTTCATGTATTACTATAAACAACTGGATTAACAACATTATTAAAATATGAGACGTGAATATTATCATAATAATAAAATAATTCGTAGAAATATGTAGTTATCAATTCACATTTACGTTGATAGCGTTCATGTAAGGGGCAGTAGGTCAGGATCTGTGGTCGATACGATGTTGGGGCTAGTACAGTTACACATGCAAATATCCATAGCACATCACACGCCAAGAAGAGACTAATTGCCTTCTGTGTGACACATCACTTGAATTAATGCAAATCTGTCCCTCTACGGAAGCATCGGTCAATATTGATGAATCTTCGAACTTATACTTTGAATTGAATGAGATCACGCTAGCATTACGTGAAGATTCTCTTCTTGTCAATAGAGATATTGTTGGATCACGCAGTTAAAATAATGATCAATCAAATGTTAACAAGTAATCTCTTTTAAAAAGCGAAATTGTTCCTGGAATTCTTAGATTGGAAGGTTGGCACCCTCTTATACGCAGAACGATATTTAAAGCAGATATCTAATGTGATCATTTATTCTTTTATTGTGTGTCATGGCTATTTATAGCTACATAAGATTTTGATAGGCCATAGACGAATAGAAAATACTCTTCTGGGAAGTTTATTGTAAAAATGGCAATAGCCAAACAAAATATACTAAAACTTGACGTAGGGTATTGTCGCGTAGATTTAGAATTTAAAATTTTGACTTTTCGTCTGATTTGATGTGTTAGTTGTAAAGAAGCTTTAAGCTTAACTTCGTCTAATAAAGACCATTTATTATTATTATTATTATTATTATTATTATTATTATTATTATTATTATTATTATTATTATTATTATTATTATTATTGTTATTATTATTATTATCATTATTATTATTATTATTATTATTATTATTATTATTATTATTATTATTATTATTATTATTATTATTATTTTTATTATTATTATTATTAGGCCTTTTATTATTATTATTACAATTATTATTATTATTATTTCACGAGCCATCTTGAGCGTAAAATATAGAAGAGAACAGAAGTAATAGCGAGGACTGAGGGTGGGCATACGATGGTGGATATTGAGTGCACGTATAGAATTTTCATTTTTCAACTCGGTGATCTAAAAAAATAAATTCCATATAAATATGTGTGTATTGGACAAAAACTGAGTGTGACTCCGTGGGCGTCTACTTTGTGGCTTTGTATAACTATAGCATACAAAGGTAGCGGGGGGGGAGGGTATCGGATATGTTTCCTCAAGTAGAAACCCAAGAGTTTAAACAATGAAATTGTGATGCTGTTGGGATGTCCCCGGACTCTTGAGTCGACAAACTAGGTCGTCACTAACCTACGTGGTCTGCTGCTCAATGGACCACCTTACAAACCGGTTGCTTTCAGTCGACGAGATCCATAATCACTAATCTCGTAATTGTTGAGATCCATAATCACTAATCTCGTAATAGGGAACACGCATATGAAAATTTTAATCGATTTTTAAATACCTTGTCTCTCATTTCATAATTTTGTGTCTTTGAATTTTGAAAAACGGATCAGTATTCAGTCTATGCCTCAAAATAATTGGTTTAGTAACGATAAATAAAAGGGCGCGAAAAACGAGCCGCCGCCATGTAGAGTGGATTTGATGTCATGGTTTTGTTCTTTGTACGCTCACCGCCTCAGCGATTGGTCTGTTACGCCACATCTACAAAAACCATTGCGTCACAGCCACCTGTACGCGTTTCAGATCCCCGAGTTTAAACTTCAATAAATGCGACCACATTAAACCCATTTAAAAATTTCTTTTTTACTTAGGACTTGCATTAATATACTTTTTGTATCTGATACTATTAAACTAAGTGTTTGGTTTAACAAAAAAAATCGTACGCGTGTTGCCTATTGTTGAGATCCATAATGATGAATCTCATAATTGTCGAGATCCATAATCACTAATCTCGTAATTGTCGAGATCCATGATCACTAATCTCGTAATTGTCGAGATCCATAATGATGAATCTCGTAATTGTTGAGATCCATAATCCTTAATCTCGTAATTGTCGAGATCCATAATCCTTAATCTCGTAATTGTCGAGATTACTAGAAACTTCCATACCACACCGAGTAATATTGAGAGTTATATTGAGGATGATCGATTAATTGAATTATTATAAATAAAATCATATAAAGTTATACCGACAGGCCGATATCCAGAACAACTTAACTGATGCGTTCGTCAGACGATAGTGGCTGAGCATTCACAAGGTTACTGCGGAACGACTTTGTAAGAAAGAACGTCATAAAAGTGTCCGATCACTAAATATCACACATCTTTCTAGCGTCACGAGTGGGTATATGAATATATGAATAGCATATTCATAAAATAAATAGACCATGAGGTGTGCGCCATTTCACACTGATGTGCAATGTCTAATGAATCCTGCATGATTTCCTGAAGTCTTTCCTACTCCCACCACTTTGAATTTCCTCGTAGACTTAATTTCCTGTAGTGTCTCTGGAAGATGCAAGTTGGATCATTTTCAGGAAGCTAGCAGTTCATTGTGTCTTGTTGTACGTTGCAAATATCTATTTGAGTTTTGCATCTACAAAAACATGCATTCTGGTTTGTAATTCAAAACGTACACATGTTTTCAATTTTCTATTTATTGTTTAACCAATGACGAAAGTCAATTTAATTTCAAGAGAGTACCTGCTATAATAATTTGTGTTCACTAATTTAACTAAGCCTTAGTCTTATTCTCTTCCGAAGAGGTTTTTTTTCAACTTTTTTTCCTCATGTTATATAATATGTATTACCATTTCGAATTGCCAACCGTTATGCTTTTGTCTTAGTTTTATGTTAAAATGTTAAAAGTTATCCACTTAGGAAATTTTATGAAGAATGTATTTAATACTGCTTGTTTATAATTTAATAAATTGTGTCTCAAAAAAAAAAAAAAAAAAAAAAAAAAAACACGATTGTTATTAGAAATATACCGAATTGTATCTTGTCGAAATTGTCATCCGCACACATAAACATCATAATCATCACGTACGGCTGTCGGTACTTTTCACATATTTTTTGGCGGTTTGAATGGAGCCCTACACGAGTGGGGACACGCCCATTCTATGTCACAGCTGTTGTGCTCTTCTAGCACAGTGGTGACGTCACTGTTAATTGATGACGTACGACCTTGTCCCGACCTAGGACAAGAAACGTGTCAATCTTAGCCGACCTCGACACGCAGAGGTCAATACAACGCTCTCGTGGACATTCGTGTATTACGCCCCCCCCCCCCCCCTACCCTCTGCCAAGCAGACAATATTTCGCACCCTACTAGCTCAGCGGTAAGACGCGAGGGAGGTCGCCGGTTCGATTCCGGCCACCGGCAATCATGAATGAAGGTTTTTCCGATGATTTCCTCAGTCGTAAAAGGGAATGCTGGGATTGAGACATACTAACAGCCCTCGGACATTCCTTCCCAACTATCGAAACACCCTAACTGGACCATCATTCTAGTACGTAAGTTGCAACCGCGGTTGCACTTCTTGTGCCCGGGTTCCGGAATAGGGGGCGCCACTTTACAACCGGCTACACCCGCCTAAAACTGTCCTGGAATGAGCGCCCTGAAGAGGAGCACTTGTGCACCCTATAACGGATTTCCTACACAAATTATTTAAAAATAATTTTACTGATCTATGACGAAAGGAAGTATTTGAACACGGTGGCGGGAACGGAAGCCAGGGACCGCAAGTGTGATAGCGGAAGGAAAGATGCGGTAACGTCGTCGGCTGTCGTAGTTGGACAGTCCCGCGCGCGTCATAAACAGGTTGCGGCGGAGGTGGGTGGATTGACGTCTCGACGTATGTCGATCGTCTGTTTCCCGAGCATCGAGTTTCCCTCATAGACCAATTGACACACCCTATCCTTATTTTTCCCATTTCAATGCAATCGACAAAAATACCGGTTTTTATTGTTTTAAATTTGTGCCATTGTCAGTATTGCATGTAAATGCATGTATAGTTTGTTTGCATTTATTTAGTGCATCATCAGTTATACTATCATCACTTATAAAACTAAAATGTAGGGGGAAAAATAATAAATTTTAATAAAAAATAGTTTGAATTACATAAATGAGGACAATACTGATTTACAAAGTACGCCAGTATTGTATATGATGTATAATAAACAATAATAAAAACAAATAAGTTCTTAGTAAAATTATCAACATTTTTATTTTTAACATTTAATCAATCTGATTCTGCTTTTTAATTAAAATGTTTCAAAATTAACTATTTTTTGAGAATGTCTAGGATTCGAAATATAGACCAACAACAAAGCAGTGTCCCCACAGACAATCAGTTTTTGTGACTGAGTGGGTAGATAATAAATACTCATGCATTAATTGTTCATTTTATTTCTCTATTGGGTCAAATTAATAAATTCCATGTGTAATTAATTAATTAATTAATTAATTTTATTGTTGTTTTTCCTGTCCCATGAAAGGACAGGATGGCCAGTGTAGGGTTATGGGCATGCCCATACCCTCTTTAGCCTACAGGTACATACAATTACACATATTACATACAAAGAAAGTTACAAAGTTAAATAGATGGAGAGTAAGAAATACACTTACTAAACTTGCCTCGATACCTCAATCCCCTTCCGGTGCCCACAACCACATGTTTCCGGAGCACAGTGATAGTATTTATAGCTGTCTACTATCTAGCGAGTGATATGGGTCGACCTAAACGGTTTTAGCCATGAATGAATGACGTCACCTTACGGTAGCGCGGAATAACGCCCAAACGGAACATAAGCCAAACAGAATAGAAGCCAAATTTGTGCCAATCAAACTTTTCCAAACCTTGTAACCTTGCCAAACGAAAAACATTGGATTGGCTTCTAATCCGTTTGGCTTCTAATCCGTTTGGCTTCAAATCCTATTGGCCGCTGTTCCGTTTGGCTTCTAATCCGTGCTCCGCGGTGTTCAGATTTATAACCGGATTAGAAGCCAAACGGATGGCAAGCAATGTTTTTGGTTTGGCAGCGTTACAAGGTTTGGAAAAGTTCGTTTGGCAAAAATTTGGCTTCTATTCCGTTAGGCTTCTAATCTAACGTCACTATAGTATATTGACAGAGAGAGTGTTTTACTATTCCCCTCAGGCAGTGACATTGCAGAGCATGAATAACGCAGCAGCATGTGTGACACCATGATATCTATTTTAGTTTTGTTTGTGACAACTGACAACTCACTCTTCTTCAAAATATGATCCCTCCCTCGTAACTTCGATGAGATGGCGAATGTGGCGGGATAAAGGTTGACATTCCGCAGAGTTCTAAAAACATGCATGAGTAATTATGAAAGCCATATAAGGAGATTTGGTTCGTCGGAAGATTAATTACTAATTCAAATTAATGCGAAAATAGAAAAACACTGGAGTGAAATTCTGATTTGTATAGTTGCTTGGAACTTGATACACATGCAGCTTCAGAGTAATGTATTCCATGAGGGAGGACTGTTTTGAAAATGCTAATTTAATCGATTGTCAAATTACTTGTGAAAATAAGAATATACATGAATTTCCCCAGAGATTGACTTCTAGAAATCATAAAATGCTTCTGAAAGCCATGATCGAATGTAGTTTCGACCGTTCGACGAGTCTATATCCTAAGAAAAGTCTGAATTACGAATGAGAATGTTACATAATTATGTGTATACATACTTTAGGGAGTAAATCCAGAAAACAGCATGTTCAAATAATTGTTTCAAATATTGTTTATTACAAAAATACTATAGAAGTTTAAAAGCGGTAAAACGTTGAGGATTTTATACTGTATTTAAGCGTGGGCCGTGGATTCATACTGAGTAGGTATGCGGAATAATAATATTCTACTTATTTAGATCTCGGCTTAGAACATGTTTGCAATTTAATTTAGGATTTAGGAATCTTCGCTTGTTATTTTAATAATATGCGATGAAAGTATTCAGGGAAATTCATCCGCAAAGGGCAAACTTGAGTTTCAAAAGTTCTGTAAATTTACTAAAAGATAGATAAGTTGTTTGAAATATCTTTGTAAACACAGAACTATTTGGTAATACCATTTCTGCTAGAAAAATATATTTTCGAAGCGCTGAACTGTCTCCATTAAAAAGTTTGGTTACAGGAATCGCTCTGAGACAAAGTTACGTCTAAAACAGTTGATGATGATTCAACACATCCACTTCCAAGGTTTACAGTTTCAAGTTGACAGTTTCAAGAATCGCATAATTTATTTGCGACGAGTGTCTTGTCAATGAACACGAATGAATGAACACAACGAACACAAAATAGGCCAATACTAATCACAAGTGCCGACTTCCTTGACGGGTGTTCATCTTGGGAAGTTGATAAAGACTTAATTTCTCTTAGGTTATTATGGTATCGATTAAAATGATTGCGGTTTATTACGTTAAACCGGTTTGGCGCGAGCGAAACATAAGCAGTTTATCTCTACACCTAGTATGTGCATACAGGAGTGTGACTGATAAATGATAATAAACATTATATATAGTTATATACAATAATACAGTAAAATAACAAATACACAATATTATAATGCAGTGATAACAATAATAGCAATACACAGTAAAAGCAAACAAAGTATTATATGGTAATGATGCATTTATGCTTATTTTATTGGACGGCGTATCAACATTCTAAACCTATGTTAGTTATCCTTCTAGTATTTTAAAACGTTTAATGGCTAAACTGGTTTTAAGTGCTAGTTCAAGGTATGTTATAATATGTAGGTATAGGTACAAATTATCTGATCACGCATTTAATATTCTTACAGAAACAAACTAAAAATATAAGATATGCAAGAATTTTGAATTATATTTTGTGGTTCATATTTTATGAGGCAACAATATAAAGTGCTATATTTACATAATAATTATATCGTCATAAACAGCTTATGAACGTCAAAGTTACCAATGAGGCAATTATTCACGTTTCGTTCATAAAATCAATAATTCAGATTAATATAAAGGTGAAGGAGAAAATTATATGGATACATACAAACAAGTAATTAGTAATTTACTTCAAGGATTCCATGTTTGCACAATAATGGTATTATACGTGTCCAAAGAAAACAACATTATCCCTATATACTTCCTCGTTGGACTATATACCAGCGTTCATATATATGATGACTCATAGGATAATTGTGTATTATTCAGAGCGTTTTACCAAATTGTCCTGGAGTGCAGCACAAACTAAAGGAAGAGTAAGAAATGGATATCAAATTGAAAAAAATAACTGTAATAAATGGTAAATTTAAGCCATTTTTTTTTTTTTATAGTCCAAGATATCACTAGACCACATGCATAGATCTGTACTTGGTACTAAGTACTATCATATCTATCGCTATTATTCGACTAATAGATGGAGTTCATATACACATGCCAGTAATTTATTTGTTCATTATTTTCTCTAACTTTAGATAACATTCCATTAGTCCACAAAATACATTCTAACGTGTTTTAATTATTATAAAAAAAATCTGTATCAAACAGCTGTCACGTGCATTTTCATTTAATGTTCATGTTTAGCAAACACGTGCGACAAAATATTACTACATCTCCACGGCGCAGTATACGCAATAATTAATTACAATCCAACGCGGTAACCGTTGATTAGTTTTTTATTCTTAACACTCAGTTAATTAGCATATTGTCATCTACCGAGTGACTCAGCACGTGGCCCCAAGCAGACTGCTGTGATTCACGTCTAGGCTAGACGTCGGGTCAGATGGTTCGCATGACTTGAGGGAATATTACAGCTGAACATGACTAAGTCTGTTGGTACTCTGCATGGCTGACCGCAGATGTTTGCAGTTCGTACACACATGTGTTTACATATTGTCAGGTGACACGTCATGGTGGGGTAGCCTCGTACTCAATATCCAGCGCCGTAAGAAATAATGCATGTACCTCTCTATAGGCCTGCAAGAAATGAGGCATGTACCTCTCTATAGGCCTGCAAGAAATGAGGCATGTACCTCTCTATAGGCCTGCAAGAAATAAGGCATGTGCCTCTCTATAGGCCTGCAAGAAATGAGGCACATGAGGAATTTACCTTCCATCCCCGCAAGAAATAAGGATAGTGAGAAATTTATTTCTCCATCCCCGCATTATCACAAGAAATTAGGGTTGTGGGTAAATTTACCTACAGCCCCGCAAAAAATAAAGCATGATGGTATAACCACTAAAATATCCATCAAATGAAATAAGTGGGAGTGTGTGCAGCATCATGAACCCAGAGATTGTCCAGCAATCTTAGCTGAATCTGAATTTATATGTTGCTGTAACTAAGTACACACAACTAAGTTATCCATTGTGTAAAAGTGAAGTACAACATAATACATAATACAATGTCGAGGCGATTGCCTTCTCCTCCTCCCCCCCCCCCCCCCAATCCCCAACCACCACGAAACGAGGAAAGTCAATTATGTAGTAATTGCATTTACCTCTAAGGATCAATTATAGTGATTTAAAAAACCTAAATAAACTCTAACAATATTTTATTTTCGAAACTTCATTACAATAATAATAGTTTTGGTCTACAAAGGGGGGAAACCATGTTTAAAACTGCGCTTGACACTTTGCACTGTGATCGAGTCATATCCTTAGTTATGGCATTTCCATTTCTCTCTGTGTTATTGTAACGAATATTCAATATTGCGTACCTACTTCCGTGGGAGGAAATGACGAACTGTCCGTTGTCGACAATTTGTTGATGTTGACGTTTACTTAAATATAAATATAAACGTAAGGTGTATTTCTGACGAATAGGAACTGTGTGCTGTGATAGTAGAACTCGTTACTCACTACGCAGGCATAGCTAGATAATATGACACAAATAATAACAGATGATAAGCTCAGAAAGGGTGAGTAAATAAATATGCGCTACCAAAGAGAGCTCCAGATTTGCCCACGCATTAGTGATTGGGGGGGGGGGGGGGGGGGGGAATAAATTGTGCTATCTTCGATGCTTTCTTTTTAAATCTCCCATAAAAAAATGATAGTTCCTACACTGGTATTTCTCAGGCAATTTTTAGAAAATATTCACATTTGGCGGCTATACCTATATTAGATTTTGCTATCAAAATCGTGGGAGGGGGTGGGTAGAAAGAGTTTTGTGGCGGGACTAATATAATCTAATATCAGTTTCACAAGGAGCGTTCAAGTTCAATATTATTTCATAGAAGGAATGTAAATATTGTAATCTAACACCTTTAGATGAGGTAAGGAAAAGGATAACCCTTGATTACGTAAAAGTATGCCTGCCATTAATGCACACAATTTTGAGAGAAACGAATCATTTTTACAGCATCACTATTTGTTTTTTATTTTTGTGTCAACATCTTTGATGACGAAGAACGTCTGCTGAATACAGAATGCAAACATTGATGCACATCATGTCACTGACCTATATTGATATTGTTTGTGGAGGAAATGCATTCGACCTGCTTCCGTATGTCATATAACATGTATCTAAAACCAGAGGCGATAAAGACAAAGTTCTTTCTCTAATGGAAAAGGGGAAACTTATTTATTGACTCTGCTAAAACCAAACGTCCATTACTCTTGCTAGACGGTAGACCCATGATACAATAATATTCCTGGCGGTAGACCTATGCTAGAGTCGATAAAACAGTTTCCCCTGGAGAACTTCTCTATCGACTCTGCCCACGCGTTCACATCCTTGGTTCACATACATTCTTCCGCAATCAGAGAATAAATGACAGACACATAACTCAAACAGATTGCGTAGAAGTACGACGCGAATGATGAACAGTTCGGTTCAATAATATGAATTTGTGGAATCCCTCGTAGTTTGCAGCCAAGAAGGGGGGAAGGAGTGGGGGGGGGGGGGGCGCTAACATGTAGACCTTGGACTTGTAGGAGATAATTTTGTTGGTACATTGTTATTCTCAGATCTCAATACAGCCTTTACTGCTATTTGAGCAAGGAAGGGAAATTATAAATTATATGGTATATTTATAGCATTGTAAGCTAGCTGACATAAGGCGTGCGCAGGGGGGGGGGGCAAGAGGGGGCGGCGGCCCCCCCATTAGGATAGGTGAGCTTTTTTTTACATAGAATTTGGCCCAGGGTATACCGTATACGCCTGCCGATCGTAAAAGACGAGAAGAGGACCTATAGGCACCTTCCTTATATTAAATATATTCCTCAAACTGTCACTGTTGCTCCAACTGCCTTGCCCGTTTGACCCGGGAAAGAATAGGTCCAGAATAATGCCTGTCGTAATGGGCGACAAAAATGCTGACGCCTGACATAATGGTTCTAATCTTACCTGAAGTCCTAGATTGGAATGACGTTGGAATCAGCTGACCGGCCTCAACATAAACTGTTGCCTTACCGCCAAGAATTTGGCTGTGGGACTGACCACTTCCTTCACTTTGTAACAATTTGTTATCACTGATATCCACAAATAATTGTGTGAAATTAACCCATTAAACAGACAACCTGTACTCCTCCTAATACGCTTAAAAACACGTTTAAAAATGCATGTCTTTAAAAAAAATCTCCTGCGGAGCTTCTTGTGGGGGGCATTCCCCCCACACCCCCCCATTGGCGCCGCCGTCAAGTACTTTCATTGGGAATTTATTGTGCTCCCCCATTGATCAACCTCTGCGCACGCCTATGTCAAAGCCTATATAAGTCGCGTAGCGTGCGAGTAATGGCAGGTAACGCATGGCCCCTGTTTGGCCCGCAACCAGCATTGCACATCTGTGTTACGGCAGTAGGTTCGCAGGCGGATAGCGATTGACCCCTCACAAGGTCTACTGGATTGCCGCTAGGCTTCGCTACTAGCGGCACAGGCCGATGGCCATTACTCCGCTAGGAGGAAATCCAGTAGACCTTGGACCCCTCAAAGTGAGAACCAATGCGGCCGGTCCTGCGAGAGAGAACAATGGAGTGGCCTATATCTGAGCGAGACGCGACAAACGGTCGTCGTGAGAGAACGCGCTAGGCGCAGGACGCGTGAGTGGAAGCGAGACCGCAATAGCCGCCGGCCAAGGTCTACTTGATCTCCGCCTAGCGGAGGCTCGTCGAGCTCCCAAGTTAGGTCATCGCAAGGGAACCAAAATCGCCATTTTGGATCCCACTAAAAAAACTGTTATTAAATATCGGTTGTAGATCATGTAACACAATACTTAAAACACCTAAAAGAGAAATTTTGATAGAATATAATGATTGAAGACTATAAAATATGATGATTTTCCTTTTTAGGAGGTAATTCTATTTGACGAATCACTTCATTTGTTTTCTTTCACTTTTCTCCCATTTGAATAACATGTGATTTTTAACATTGTGGAACGGACTGCGACGACCTAGCTTGGGACTTCGACGAGCCTCCGCTAGGCGGAGATCAAGTAGACCTTGGCCGCAGGCGAGTGCAACATGCAAGCGAACCGCCTGTTGACAGTTCAGTTCGTCCCTCGCTTTGTAACCTCGATCGTGATTGGCCAGCTGGGGTTGTCTCGTCTTGTGGCTGCCAATAACCTTGCCCGACTCTCGTGGATGGCCAGCCGGCCCATCTAACGAGGCGATACACGGAAAAACACCAATCTACGCGACTGGGAATTCCAAATAATTCACATCTTGGATGATAATTTCGTTGTACAAACGTTTGAGGCCATTCCAGCCCGCTATCAAATATGCACACTGTTTAATCATTATCAGCTGTTGATATAATATGACGCAATGTGACCACACTAACATCCCCCCACCTCGCCGAGCCGAGATATCAGCAGGCAGCAGAGTTACTGAGCAGTCGAGTTACAGACACTGTGGGAGCAAGTTGTGTCGCTCGCTCCTCTAGCGTCAACTAATTACGTACTTTTTCGCTCTCTGACATTTTGATGAGTAACATGTGCTGGAGGCTTCAAGTCAATTCTCAATTATACGTAAAGGATGCCTTATAAGTTATAACAACTTGAGGCATGGGTTTCAGACTTTCAGTTCTTTCCGCATACATTGTTAATCATAAAAATTTCCAATTTTAACTCATTTATCGGTACACAAAAATTGTTGTAGTTTAGTCCCTGTTTATGCTACAGCCATGTGATTTCATAGTCATTATTTCATAAGTATTTCAAATCGAAAAAAATATTTAAAACGTCACATTTAGTATTTTGTAACCGTGGAGCCAGCACCGTAACGCGTAGAAACAACATGTTTTTTACTTTTTTTCTTCTTGTCATACTCGGGGTGACTCGGGTAAAGATATTTTGTTGTTGTAGCTTGTAAAAAAAAATGCTTCAAGACTGTGTGCGAAGGGGAGGAATAGCCTTAATAATACAAAGGGGAACCAAAATTTGTTCGTTAAAATGATCTTTTCATAATAACGAATTTTCGTTGTAATGATAGCAAATTAACATTGTGAACAAAGGGATTCGGGCGGGACCACAAATAAATTTCGTTAATATGACGATTTCGTTGTAACGACTTTTGACGTAGTTATTTCACCACCAAATGACAGCCCCATGGCGCAAAGTAAACAACATCCCCACCAGAATGCATCGAGTCCATTTTGAGTGGCCAATACTTACAATTAATGAACACTTAAAAGTTATTTTCAATAATGTACCAAGAAATCTATGCAATGTGCATTATTTCACATTTAAATGTATACTACATAATATCCAGGCCTATATACTTTTCCCTCCGTTGGTAAATGGTAAACCCGATCAGCAAATTTCTGAAGACAAGTGGAGCTTCTTCACACTTTTCTGTAGGTAGGTTCACAGCTATATGGTACAACATGCCCCTCTTCATCTAAACTAAATTTAAATGAATAACTAACAGTGCCACAGGACAGGATGCAGTGTTCTCACATGTTTGAATGAGGTGCATCACTCTTGAGACAAGACTAAACAACGGTAACTTCAAACAGTTTTCATACGTGTTCATATCGAGCACCTCCCGTAGGGACGGGTTGCGCACAATCAACGCCGACTAGATCTAGAATGTAACTGGTAATGGAAGTGGGAGGATTGTGGGTATTCAGTTGTAGAGGTGGGAGGGGAACACTGTCTGATGCACTAGTGATCCGACATCATGCTTTCCAGGATCGAAATGTGCACGAAAGGGCTGTAAGTGAAATAGTAACCAAAGTTTTACAATTAATAAGGTTGTTTTTTCATACAAAATATGTATTTATCAAACTGCATATGAAGTATAAACTTAACGTCTAACAATGCAATATGCACTTTATGGTTCATAGGTATTATGATACAAATTCACAGGATTATCCTTCAATAGAACTAGTAGTACTTAGTATTAGTTACTAACCTAAAATCCAATTATCACTTAAACAAAAATCACTAGACCAAATAAATCAAATAAAACATTGAATTGAACAAAATATTGCTAAAAGGATACAAACATTTTTATGAAAGAAGTTTGCCAATATAATCGTCAGCAATACAAAAAAATAAACTTCGTCAAACAATCATGATAAATACGTACAGTCATCATTACAATCGAATATACATTGTTACGTAACAAAGCAATAACAATGACCATTGATGCAATAGTTAAAGGAATACAAAAAGGAACACATTTGATTCGACAGCTAAAAGACAAAACGATGGTCAGCGTGGTTTCGTCGCTCGGGGATCAGTAACGCGGGTTGGGATTGTAGGGGTGGGGGAATCCCTTGGGGGGCCTCCCCCCCCTCCCCGGCCGTCTCCCTCTGATGCCCCCGCGTGCCGGCGAGTACATGCCTGGCCTCGGCTGCATCTGCATCTGCATCTCTTGAGGCATCATCGTCACCTCTCGCACCACTGCAAACACCAAACAAAAACACCCGACCGTTACACCAGATTCAGTCACACCTGATGGCGCATTGGAGCATTCCCATTTGATGTAATGTTTTTATTTTCGAATGGAAATGTTTTTGTTTTAATCCTGGAATTGACTTTTGCACATCGCAGATACCACATGAAAATTCCACACTGTTATCGAGGTTCGAAATGAACTTTTTTCACCTCCGCCCCTTTAGCCTTGAGGCAATTACCCACCACTAGTTCGTTACTCTTTTCACCAGCCCATACACAGTAAGAACACTATTTTTAGACTGTTCTACGAATGGATACCGCATTTTGTATGACACACCTTGTCCAAACTTACCGGATTCAGTTGGACATCACTTTCGTTGTAATCCATACGTTACTGACGATTTTGCTGGTAAGGAGGTTCTGTGATTCGAAGGAAGGAGGTATACATACATAAAACCATCATGCCTTGCTTAATAAACAAAGATCTTGCAAATCTGAATGGTAGAAACATAAAACGAAGCAATCAATTGGAGTAAGCATTGGAACAAACCATAAACAGTTTGAGAGATAATAGTAGGCTATGCTATAGCCAAAGGGCTGGAAGCAGAGTGAAAGAGGTTACGCGTGGGGATATGAAAGCTGTCGAACCCACAATACCTTTACAATATAAATTGTATCTCTTCACCTTCTCCTTCTCCTCAAATGCCCACATTTGGCTTACACTTCATTATTCCATCATGCTAGAATAGCTAGATCAGCTTTACACATAACCTCATTCACTAGTTACAAAGTATAAACAATAGAGGACTACAGTAGTTAGCACGATTAGCCCCTATATGCCACAAAATAATACACCACACTTGTATGAATGCAGTGTTCCAGCAGTTATTTCCATACTAGTATTACGGCTCTGAGGAGAAGACTGGCATGCGTAACATAGTGAATGTATGTTCACACGTCGTAGGGTAGAGGTAAGCAGCAGTTGTAGGCTCTACGAGATAGCGGTTACGTACGTATGTACTGATAGTAATTATAATGATAATGGCGTGACGAGCTTACTTATGCACCAATCTACATAAACTAACTGGAATTCACAGCAACAAAATTACAACACAGTTTACAATCTAGCTAATTCAGTTTTTGTTCAACTTACAAATACTAACAGCAAAATAATCCAGAATTGAGCTCTTAGTTCATTCTTTCCTTTTCACCAGGGTCCTTCTTTTCCCCATAATCCTTATCGAAATTCCTGTATTTAGGAGAAAACATTAATAGGTGAGCAGAGTATAAGGCCCGAATGCATAGTCCACACTCAAGCCCTCCTCAACTCAGCCTCTCCTCAGCCTCGCCCAACCACCAATCACGGAACGGCATTGCCGTGTGGATGGCTCTGTGATTGGTGGCTAGGCGAGGCTGAGGAGAGGCTGAGTTGAGGAAAGCTTGAGTGTGAACTATGCATTCGGGCCTAAGGCTTCGGGGTGGCAGCAGCTGGGCCAGAGATATTGCGTTGCTTGCCGCTTTGCCAAGTGATGGAGGACGAAACAAACTACCGGTAGTACAGTAGGCCTATATTCATCTTACGGTAAACATGTCAGTGTGCTAATATTTTACTTTTGTATTAGGAATAAGTAAACGGTGACTTTGGAGCCGTCCTAGCAACGAAGCACTCAATAAATTCAAAGTTGTTCTGAATCGGCCTTGTTGATTCTGGCATTTGTCCGCAGGTGTTCGCCCTGTCCAATCACTGATTCATATGTTTCATATTTGAAATATCGATCTTTGATTGGTTATCGCTCACTCGTCAACGGTGTTCGAAGCCTACAGGGTTGGTTTAGTCACTTTAAATTAAAGTCCCCCACTGCAAATCAGTTTAGTTACTGAGTGGGTAGACTCTAAATGTCAATTTATTTATTTATTTTTTATTTGATTTATAGCCTACTTACAAGGCAATGACATAAAACTGAAACAAAACTGACCAGCTTTCTTCAACGGTCAAGACAAAATCGTCAAAGAGTACCGAGAGTATTAGAGTATTGTCCTACTCGTTGCAGACAGCTCGTCAGTTTTCAAAATATTGCGTTTTAATTGTAATCGTTTAAGAACGAACAGTGAAAAGTCCCGCCACTATTTGATATTATCCTCCACCTGTTCTACCAAATGGTCGTGACTCACTTCTCTGCTGCTGTTGTTGCGGCTGTGTCTGTTGCTGCTGCGTGGAGCCCGGCTGGTCCCAGACGATGGGGGTCCTATTGGACGGCCCCCGGGTCCCCCTGGCCCCCCTGAACGCCGTCCGGCCCCCCGAGCGTCTGGCCTTGGGGTTGCCGCGCACGACGGTGCTGCCCGACGGTCGCTCCGAGGCCACAGCCTCACGGCCCTCGTCCTCCGCCTTCACGGGCTGAGCCTTCTCGCCCTCGGAGCTCACGCCTGCAGCAAACAATGGAACAAACCAGTCTAGGAGAAGTGTGACGACAACACAGTTCAGACTACAGTAGATACTGGCCATGACTTACTAGCAAAGCACCTATGTAGAATAGGGTTGGTCGAAAGCAGTATACGTAAGCTCTGGGCCAGTCTAGGAGAAGTGTGACGACAACACAGTTCAGACTGCAGTAGATACTGGCCATGACTTACTAGCAAAGCACCTATGTAGAATAGGGTTGGTCGAAAGCAGTATACGTAAGCTCTGGGCCAGTCTAGGAGAAGTGTGACGACAACACAGTTCAGACTAGATACTGGCCATGACTTACTAGCAAAGCACCTAGATATAGAATAGGGTTGGTCGAAAGCAGTACAGTAAAACCTCGTTAGATCGAAATGGAGGGGGCATCAAAATTGCAATTTCGAAATAAAAAAATTCGAAATACGGCGATTTTTTTATTTTCATTTTTTTATGCATAGAGACGTCAAAAAGAACAAGATTTACATAGCAATTGCAATTAGAATGAAACATACTGGCTTAATATAAGCCTGCAATTGAGTAGCCCTACATCGTGAAACAATAAACGTAATTAAAAGAATAATAGCACACCCATCCCGCTCAGTCATCGTGTAGCGTTGCCTAGCCTCGTGTAGTGTGTGACGTACGAGACAAGGCCAGATGTTGAGAGGGTTGGGGGGGGGGGGGGGGGGAGCGTTGAACGTGCTTGCGCATCAAGCGCAGGGAAGCAGGTGCCGAGCGTTGACCGGCAGAAACTGCCTAAAAGAATGCAGCCACTTCTTGCTGAGGGTTGGGAGCGCCTGGAAGTGGGTCAACGACTTCTATGTGAAAGTGGAAAGAAGAATATAATATGCGACGGGGGATGGGTAGGGGGAGGGGTGGCCAAGGGAGTGTTGTCAGCTGTCGAGTGATATTCGCAGCAAATATTGGCATTAGTATATGTATTATTTATTTTAAACTATATTGTGTTATGAAATAATTAATAATAAGAACTTATAAAAATAACTTTGAACCAATGCATCAATAGCTTATGCAGACGCGAACATAATATTATAATAGCCGTAGAGATATGAAAATGGTAACAGTAACAATGTTTCACTTATAAAATAAAGTCCTAATGTATAAAATCCATCAGGTCTTTTTTTCATTTGGAAGAAAAAAAGTCGCCTATTTTCTTTTGAATCAATCGTGGTTTGAAAGACTGCTGAACGAAGTTTGTAAGCTTGTCAAACCCCTCTACCACACCTAACGGGACATCTGCACAAGCTATGAAGCGTTCAATGACCACCAACGAAGCTTGTAACTCCTCTTTTGATGGCGGTGTTTGTTGTTCGTCATCTTCCTTTTCATTATCGTCTTCCGTCGAGCGTGAAGTCGATGGGCTGGGGCTGTCCTCATTCTCAGCAGGAGATAATATTTCCGACGTCAAGACCTCGTTGTCCGCTTCTACGAAGTCGGTGAACGGCACACCCCAGGTAGCCTCAGCCGCAACGATAAATCACACAGCACTGTGGAGTGGGAGACACGTGCTAGGGCGCCTACCCCCACGCGGTCTCGAGCAACGCCGACCATTGGCTCGCTCGTGCGAGATACGTCATGAGGGCGGGGCCTACTGTCTAGACTGGAACGTTGTGTGTGTGGGGGGGGGGGGGGGGGGGTGTATACAGCGCGCCAGCTGTCAGTTTAGGGACGATGAAAGTGATGAAATAATTACGACACGAAAAGTTTGTTTCGGAAAGTATTTTGAATTATTTGATCATATAATAATGTTATTTTACTCTACAAAACAATATTTCATTTCGAATTTCGAATTTCGAAAATTTTAGCATTGGAGTGGGGTGAGGGGGGACTGGGGGACTGACTTCACTTTGAATTAAAACATTTTTCGATGTAACCGAGTTCGATCTAACGAGGCTTTACTGTATACGTAAGCTCTGTGGGAATGGAATACACGACAGGCAACATCTGCTCCGATGCTCGATGCTGAACGAGCAATATGAAGGAATGCCAAGGGAGCTGGCAGGAAGGTACAGGTATCTTTATTCGGGAAAGACACATGATGCCATAAATATTAAATAAATACATATGTCAATGTGGGCACAAGAAAAGGAGAAGAAGACAATTAGAAGGACAAGACTCCAACAGTTAACACATACAAAGGATGGGAGGAGAAGACTGTGTGGAGGAAAACGTCTATTGTGCGAATGGTACACTAGGCCTACTTTACACTCTACTTCCACTAAGTAGAGTGCACAAGACTCATTGGTCAGGTCCGTTGCGTTGGGAATTTCCAGGTCGTAAATTCGACTAATGGACCCGTTTCTAATACTATATGGTAGGAACTAGAGAAGTAGTATAAAAGATTAGGTTGGAACTATTAGGCGCAGCTATTTTGTTAGCATGGGACTAGTTACGTGTGGGACAACTTTAGAGAGGCTAGACTTTAGCATGTTCGAGGTGTAGTACTGAGCTACCCAGATCCAAACTATACTCAAGACTAAAAAAAAAAAAAAAACTACATGCAAACAATGCAACACGAAAACCCAAACGTTACTCTAACTAACTAACTAGGCACTGTAGCTATATCTATTCATCGTACCGTCTCCTTCCGCTGCGGCTTCAACGACGCTGTCCGATGCAGAGCTCTGATTGGCCGATGAAGTGGACTCCCGCATAATATTTTGGCCATCAATATCTAAAACAGAGCCTGCTGCACGAGCACAAACCAAAACGAACATTAGTTAGACGGACGGACACTGAGCTACATACAATTATACAAGGAAATCAGTTTCACCATTCATAAATTTAAACAAAAAAATATGCAAGAATAATAAGTTTAACATTGCGTATTAAGCCGTTTTATTATAATGAATGAACGAATCTGGGTAACAAAACAACATGCCTACAAATCTTTTGCCCGATTCAGGCATTTACACGATTTACTCGCATATGATTGTCTGTACATCTGAAAATGCTTGATCCCTCTCGCAGAATGTAGATTCTATGACAATAAACTAATATTATTATTATTATTATTATTATAGGACGTGCAACCCAACTTTTGGAAGGATGGAAAGGGAAATTATGGCTATATAAGATGGATTAAAACAATTGTGATTTCAGTTCAGTGAACACTCAAACGTAACCTAATGTGAAAATGATACACTAGAAAAAAAAAATAATAATAATACACACTGAATATTTAATTAGTATGTTGCAATGAATTAGGTCTACATGTAAAGGGGAACCTAACACATTCTTCCAATTTCTTAAATATTCCTTAAACAGTGTACTTATGAATAGGGAGGCAAAGGCAGCCAAGATAATTTGAAATAAAAACATGAATAAACATATACAAGTGAGGGAACAGGTACAGAAGGATGACAGCTTACCTGAGAGAGTAGATAGGTTTTATTGAGAAACAAAGATAAGTATAGACAAACAAATAAATATTCCGAGATGTTTTGGTTTCACTCAGCGTGAGTAGAATAACTAAACAGGTAAACTGTCGTCCTTCTGCACCTTTTTCCTCACCGGAACATGTTTATTCAGTTGTTGATTCAAAATATTCCTTCAATTGATTGTTTTTCAATTTTCATAAAAAAACAAATTATTCGTTGTAGGCCCACTATTCGAAATTTGTTTGAACCTGGAAGCCAATGCGCGCTCGTCTCTAACAACGGCACTGCGCATGTTACCTGGTGACTGGTCGGTGAAGGAGGGCACCTCCTCTGAGGCTGCATCAGCCTGCTCGTCTCTAACAACGGCACTGCGCATGTTACCTGGTGACTGGTCGGTGAAGGAGGGCACCTCCTCTGAGGCTGCGTCCTCGCTCTAACAACGGCACTGCGCATGTGTTACCTGGTGACTGGTCGGTGAAGGAGGGCACCTCCTCTGAGGCTGCATCAGCCTGCTCGTCTCTAACAACGGCACTGCGCATGTGTTACCTGGTGACTGGTCGGTGAAGGAGGGCACCTCCTCTGAGGCTGCATCAGCCTGCTCGTCTCTAACAACGGCACTGCGCATGTGTTACCTGGTGACTGGTCGGTGAAGGAGGGCACCTCCTCTGAGGCTGCATCAGCCTGCGCGTCTCTAACAACGGCAGTGGGCATGTTACCTGGTGACTGGTCGGTGAAGGAGGGCACCTCCTCTGAGGCTGCGTCCTCGCTCTAACAACGGCAGTGGGCATGTTACCTGGTGACTGGTCGGTGAAGGAGGGCACCTCCTCTGAGGCTGCGTCAGCCTCCTCGCTCTAACAACGGCAGTGGGCATGTTACCTGGTGACTGGTCGGTGAAGGAGGGCACCTCCTCTGAGGCTGCGTCAGCCTCCTCGCTCTAACAACGGCAGTGGGCATGTTACCTGGTGACTGGTCGGTGAAGGAGGGCACCTCCTCTGAGGCTGCATCAGCCTGCTCGTCTCTAACAACGGCAGTGGGCATGTTACCTGGTGACTGGTCGGTGAAGGAGGGCACCTCCTCTGAGGCTGCGTCCTCGCTCTAACAACGGCAGTGCGCATGTTACCTGGTGACTGGTCGGTGAAGGAGGGCACCTCCTCTGAGGCTGCATCAGCCTGCTCGTCTCTAACAACGGCAGTGGGCATGTTACCTGGTGACTGGTCGGTGAAGGAGGGCACCTCCTCTGAGGCTGCATCAGCCTGCTCGTCTCTAACAACGGCAGTGGGCATGTTACCTGGTGACTGGTCGGTGAAGGAGGGCACCTCCTCTGAGGCTGCGTCAGCCTCCTCGCTCTAACAACGGCAGTGGGCATGTTACCTGGTGACTGGTCGGTGAAGGAGGGCACCTCCTCTGAGGCTGCGTCCTCGCTCTAACAACGGCAGTGGGCATGTTACCTGGTGACTGGTCGGTGAAGGAGGGCACCTCCTCTGAGGCTGCGTCCTCGCTCTAACAACGGCAGTGGGCATGTGTTACCTGGTGACTGGTCGGTGAAGGAGGGCACCTCCTCTGAGGCTGCGTCCTCGCTCTAACAACGGCAGTGGGCATGTGTTACCTGGTGACTGGTCGGTGAAGGAGGGCACCTCCTCTGAGGCTGCATCAGCCTGCTCGTCTCTAACAACGGCAGTGGGCGTGTTACCTGGTGACTGGTCGGTGAAGGAGGGCACCTCCTCTGAGGCTGCGTCCTCGCTCTAACAACGGCAGTGGGCATGTGTTACCTGGTGACTGGTCGGTGAAGGAGGGCACCTCCTCTGAGGCTGCGTCCTCGCTCTAACAACGGCAGTGGGCATGTGTTACCTGGTGACTGGTCGGTGAAGGAGGGCACCTCCTCTGAGGCTGCATCAGCCTGCTCGTCTCTAACAACGGCAGTGGGCGTGTTACCTGGTGACTGGTCGGTGAAGGAGGGCACCTCCTCTGAGGCTGCGTCGACGTCCTCGCTGGCGGCCGTGACCGTGATGGCCGGTACGCCGCTGGTCGGCAGCCGGCCGGCGTCAACCTGCTGCAGCTGTTCCGGCACCTCCACGACGCTCTGGCCAACCTCGCTGGACATCTCCACAGCAGCATCCGCAGAGAACACCGACACTAAACAAATAGATAAATAAATAAATAAATAAATAAATAAATAAATAAATAAATATATATATATATATTAAAAATCCAACCCCGACAACCACGTCAAGAGTGTTCTTGTAAAATATTCATATAGATATATATATATATATATATATATATATATATATATATCAAACACCCTTATCCAACATTCGTCGGGTCGGGGGGTGACAAGTCACCAGTTTCTCGGGCTATCTTCTAGTGCTTGCTAGCCAGGCTCAGCACCTCATCTTCTTCGTTTTCTTCTATAACTGCCGTTTCTAATTATTCTCTCCACTTCTTTCTGTCTTCCCAGCATCTTTCTTCATTAATCCTATCCCATGATTCACCTCTTTCTTTGATGCTTTGCTTTATTTGGTCCCTCCATCTATCTCTTGGCCGGCCTACTCTTCGTACTCCCCCACATGTACGTTCAAATTCTCTTCTTGGGATTCTGTCTTCCTTCATTCTTTTCATATGTCCATACCACCTAAGTCTTTCTCTTCCTATTTTGTCTTGTAGAGTTTCCACTCCTAATTTGTGTCTTATTGTTTTGCTTCGTACCTTGACAAGTTTCGTTACGCCCACTGCACTTCTTAGGAATTTCATCTCTGCTGCTTGTAATCTGCTCTCGTCCTTTCCTCCTATTGTCCATGTCACTGATGCATAAGACAAAATTGGGAGGAAGTACATTTTGTATAATAGCATTTTACATCTGCTTGATATTTCCTCTTTCCATAGTAGTTTTCGTACACTTTGGTAGAACTTGTCTGCAAGTACGATTCTCCTTGATATTTCTGCTGTTATTTTGGCGTCCTTTGTCATCATACTTCCCAGGTATTTGAATTCTTCTGCAATCGACAGCTCTTCTCCACGTAGTGTTATCTTTTTCTGGTTTGGTTTACTTTTCTTGGTTACTATTACCATTTCACTCTTTTCACTACTTATTTTCATGTTAAATTCCTGTGTTTCCTCATTCCATTTATCTATACATTTCTGGACTTCTTGAATGGAATCTCCCCATCTCACTATATCGTCTGCAAATATCATTGTCTTTGACATTTTGTTTTCAGTTGGTTCTACTTTTCGAAGTATGGCATCCATCACAATGGCGAACAGTGTAGGAGACATCACACTACCTTGTCGTAGTCCACTGTTTATTTCAAACCAAGTCGTTCTACCCAGTGGTGTTTGTACGCAGCTCTTGCTTATGGCATATGTACTTTGTATTCTTGACACTAGGCACTTATCCACTTCTGCAGCTTTTAGGCATTCCCAGACTTTTGCTCTTGGGACACTGTCGTATGCCTTTTCCAGGTCCAAGAAGACCATGTACATTTCTTCTTCCTGTTCCCACTTTTTTCCATTATTTGTCTGAGTGCAAATATGAGGTCAATGGTTGAGCGGCCAGTCCTAAACCCGTATTGTTCCTCTCTCATATTTGGCTCAACTTGTTGTCGTAGTCTACGATCTAGTATTTTTTTCGTATATTTTTGCACACTGGCTCATCAGGGTTATTCCACGATAGTTTCCACACTTCTTCTTATCCCCTTTCTTGAAGGTTGGTACTATTATTCCCTTCCCCCAGTCCTCTGGCACCTTCTTATTTCTCCACGCTGCACTAATAACTCTCCATATCCAATCTATGCCTGTCACCCCTGCTGCTTTAATCATTTCTACTACTATTTCGTCTTCTCCTGCTGCTTTTCCAGTTTTCATGTATTTTACTGCTTCGGTTACTTCCTGTCTAGATATTGTATTACTTGTAGTTTCTCCGATTGTTTCCCCATTGTTGCTTGTGTTGCTTTCTTCTGTTGGATTGGTTTCTAGAGTTTGGTTAGGATTTTCATTGATAGGCATATTTAGTAGTTTTTGGAAGTAGTTTGTCCACATTAAATAAACAATAAATAAATAAATAAGTAAATAAATAAATAAATAAACAAATAAATAGACCTAAACAAAGAAAGAAATAAATGCCATTAAGTTAATAGGGAGTATTTACGTGACGTAACATCGGATATTGGAGACCACCTATAGAACTATTTCAAGTTTCATTTAGCTGTCAAAATAAAACGAATAATATTGTTCACGGGAAATATGACAAATTGAACACGCTTATCCCCAGATAAAGTGTATGAAAATGATTATTGTATGCTTTTGTAAACGATTAAAAGAGTAATGGAGACAAAAGAGTTTGTTTATGTTGATTTTAAGTAGGGATGTTCAACGATATTTTTTTCAATATCGATATCGGCGCCATTTTACCGATATCGTATCGCGATATCGTTATTAAAAAATTAACATCGATATCGCGATATCGAATTTTTTCGGCGGTAATAAAACAATACATAAGAAATCGTAGTCAATTTAAAGTGTTTTCGCCGTGGCCAGCAGTATGCGTTGGTGCAGTTAGTGTTTTCATGTCTTCCCCCCCCCCCCACCCTTCCCCCGTGGATATCATTATCAACTTGAAAATTTTCCGCCCGTGGCCTGCAGTACGAGTTGCTGCACAGCGATAAAGGCTTGAATTTGCGTGATGATGTCTAGTCACGTGTCGGGCATCGGCTATTGACAGTCGTAAAAGTATCAAGCAATACTGAACAACAACATTCTTCTCGGAAAGAATTCGGGGTTCCAGGTACAAATAGTTGAATGGATCCAATGTCTCGTCGCAAACAAAGGGAACCCGCTGGCCAGTGCGGCCATCTGTGTGGAGGGGGTAGATGTCCAGTTACAAACTGCAGCAACGCGGACTGCAAACCACGGGAGAAATACTTCAAGTTGACAATGATATCGCGATATCCTCGAGGGCTGAGGGGAGGGGAGGTAGGCTACTCAGTGACAAGCTGCAGCAACGCATACTGCAGCAATGCATACTGCAGACCATAGCGGAAATATTTTAATATTTTAAGTTGACCACGATATCGCGATATTTTCGATATGACACTACCATATCGATATCGAAATTAACGACAATTTTCCCGCGATATCGATATCGTATCGAATTATCGATATCGTTGAACATCCCTAATTTTAAGTAATAATAGCAAAGCAAAGTTAGAGAACATTTGAATTTGCATCAAACGCCAGCTGAAACATACCCACAATGAACTACCAACTAGGGATGTCATACTGGATCCAGAAATTAACCTAATCCATTTTTAGGATTCGGATCCTTATCGTGTAGTATTACAGTAAACCACCAGTTATACGATCGTCGAGGGTCTGGCTAATGCCATCGTATAACTCAAAATATCGTACAACTGATTATTGATATTTACAGCCAAAGAACATGTGGCAGCTATAAAACAAATTATGGGTAGTGGTATGTTGTGGTCGGGGGGGGGGGGGGGTTAGGGGTTAGGCCATAAACTAGTCACATCAGTTAATGATTGAATTTATTGATTATAAGAAACCTTTATCTTTTATTGTTTTTAGCAATTAACATAATAATATTGACACATTAAACTAATCGTGGTAAATCTATTAATTTAATAAAAAATGGTTGACTGCTATAGGCCTAATGAGTTCATGCTCGCTTATAAATGGCCTACAAGAAGAACTCATAATATCGTGGATCACGGATCGTACAGAAGCCCGGGCAGCGGGAAACACGGCTCGCAGCTACTGACGCTGCATCGGCGGCCAACACGTAGCGCGCGAACGCGGTGAGTGAAACTTGAAAGCGACCCGTGAGTCACGCATACGCTGCGTTGCCGTGTCACTCACCGCTCGTATCAGGGAACAGATAACTTTAGCAGATAAGTTAGGAATTCTTTCAGAATAAAACAAGATTATTTTGTTTTGCGTTTTTTTGTCCTAATTTAAATTGAAAGTTAATTTAGAGCAACTCTTTAGACAAACAAGGATTCGCGTGGCATTGGAATGTTCCGTGGCACTGGAATGTCAATACGATGACACAAAGACAGCTGTTCTGCCTTGCTTCATCCACCCGCTACCTGCTTTATTGTGGGTTGAGTTGGGTTCGGTTCGGCTGGCGCATGAATGGGGGGGGGGGGGGGGGGGGCTATACAGAACATCCTCCCCCCCCTCAAATCACTCACCCGCCCAGTCTGTGAACACCAGCCGCTGACAGCGCTCGATAACTACCATAAATCTACAACCAATAAAGCCGTCATTCGTTTTCATTCATACTTTACAAGCCTGCGGTAGTCTGTGGTCGGTAACGGTGCTAGGGTTGAGGGGGGGGGGGGGGGGCTCACAAGTTTCGTCGGCAACAATATAAGATCAAGCCAGCAGAATGGCCTGCCAGATGACTCATTAGCGCACGGCGGTCCAGACCGCTTTTGTCAAACGAGATATCATATTACTGAGAGTTCCATACTTGCCTGGAGCTAAAAATACATCGTATAAACCCAAATATCGTATAATCCGATATCGTATAACTGATTGTTTTATTCATAAATACACTAAGCAAGTTGGTGGGGACCAATCGTTTTCATCGTATATGTACAAATATCGTACAACTGAGCATCGTATAACTGGTGATTTACTGTATTTGTAAAAAAATAAATAAAAAATATGCAACGATATTTCTGCGACTACTTTCCTTGAAGCTACAGTGAATTCCTGCTTGTGGGCGTGGCAAGCTGGTTGCTGGTTAGTACGCGCTGTCATTACTGCGGGCGAGTTCTGTGATGTCATATACACTCCCCCCACCCCCTCTTGTCATTCCCGCGCGCAGCGGCCGCACAGAGCCCAACCCACACAGCGGCCGGCAGCTGACACGGGCAGAGAACGGCCTTCAACCGCGTGGTTTCGGGGGGGGGCTTTAGGCTTTCAGGATTCGGGTAACCCGGTTCTTGGAGGGTCTGGAACCGGATCCGAATTTTCCTACCCTATGACATCCCTACTACCAACCACATGACATTGTGGCCACCGTGCGCAATACGTGAAAGGGCGCCCACCTTGCGGCAGTAGTGGCGTGGTGGGAACGCTCCTGCCGGTCCCCTCGTCCAGCTGAGTGAGGTCTGAATACACCGTGCCTATAGATAGCCAAAGGGCGCCCACCTTGCGGCAGTAGTGGCGTGGTGGGAACGCTCCTGCCGGTCCCCTCGTCCAGCTGAGTGAGGTGTGAATACACCGTGCCTATAGATAGCCAAAGGGCGCCCACCTTGCGGCAGTAGTGGCGTGGTGGGAACGCTCCTGCCGGTCCCCTCGTCCAGCTGAGTGAGGTCTGAATACACCGTGCCTATAGATAGCCAAAGGGCGCCCACCTTGCGGCAGTAGTGGCGTGGTGGGAACGCTCCTGCCGGTCCCCTCGTCCAGCTGAGTGAGGTCTGAATACACCGTGCCTATAGATAGCCAAAGGGCGCCCACCTTGCGGCAGTAGTGGCGTGGTGGGAACGCTCCTGCCGGTCCCCTCGTCCAGCTGAGTGAGGTCTGAATACACCGTGCCTATAGATAGCCAAAGGGCGCCCACCTTGCGGCAGTAGTGGCGTGGTGGGAACGCTCCTGCCGGTCCCCTCGTCCAGCTGAGTGAGGTCTGAATACACCGTGCCTATAGATAGCCAAAGGGCGCCCACCTTGCGGCAGTAGTGGCGTGGTGGGAACGCTCCTGCCGGTCCCCTCGTCCAGCTGAGTGAGGTCTGAATACACCGTGCCTATAGATAGCCAAAGGGCGCCCACCTTGCGGCAGTAGTGGCGTGGTGGGAACGCTCCTGCCGGTCCCCTCGTCCAGCTGAGTGAGGTCTGAATACACCGTGCCTATAGATAGCCAAAGGGCGCCCACCTTGCGGCAGTAGTGGCGTGGTGGGAACGCTCCTGCCGGTCCCCTCGTCCAGCTGAGTGAGGTCTGAATACACCGTGCCTATAGATAGCCAAAGGGCGCCCACCTTGCGGCAGTAGTGGCGTGGTGGGAACGCTCCTGCCGGTCCCCTCGTCCAGCTGAGTGAGGTCTGAATACACCGTGCCTATAGATAGCCAAAGGGCGCCCACCTTGCGGCAGTAGTGGCGTGGTGGGAACGCTCCTGCCGGTCCCCTCGTCCAGCTGAGTGAGGTCTGAATACACCGTGCCTATAGATAGCCAAAGGGCGCCCACCTTGCGGCAGTAGTGGCGTGGTGGGAACGCTCCTGCCGGTCCCCTCGTCCAGCTGAGTGAGGTCTGAATACACCGTGCCTATAGATAGCCAAAGGGCGCCCACCTTGCGGCAGTAGTGGCGTGGTGGGAACGCTCCTGCCGGTCCCCTCGTCCAGCTGAGTGAGGTCTGAATACACCGTGCCTATAGATAGCCCACCTTGCGGCAGTAGTGGCGTGGTGGGAACGCTCCTGCCGGTCCCCTCGTCCAGCTGAGTGAGGTCTGAATACACCGTGCCTATAGATAGCCAAAGGGCGCCCACCTTGCGGCAGTAGTGGCGTGGTGGGAACGCTCCTGCCGGTCCCCTCGTCCAGCTGAGTGAGGTCTGAATACACCGTGCCTATAGATAGCCAAAGGGCGCCCACCTTGCGGCAGTAGTGGCGTGGTGGGAACGCTCCTGCCGGTCCCCTCGTCCAGCTGAGTGAGGTCTGAATACACCGTGCCTATAGATAGCCAAAGGGCGCCCACCTTGTGGCAGTAGTGGCGTGGTGGGAACGCTCCTGCCGGTCCCCTCGTCCAGCTGAGTGAGGTCTGAATACACCGTGCCTATAGATAGCCAAAGGGCGCCCACCTTGCGGCAGTAGTGGCGTGGTGGGAACGCTCCTGCCGGTCCCCTCGTCCAGCTGAGTGAGGTCTGAATACACCGTGCCTATAGATAGCCAAAGGGCGCCCACCTTGCGGCAGTAGTGGCGTGGTGGGAACGCTCCTGCCGGTCCCCTCGTCCAGCTGAGTGAGGTCTGAATACACCGTGCCTATAGATAGCCAAAGGGCGCCCACCTTGCGGCAGTAGTGGCGTGGTGGGAACGCTCCTGCCGGTCCCCTCGTCCAGCTGAGTGAGGTCTGAATACACCGTGCCTATAGATAGCCAAAGGGCGCCCACCTTGCGGCAGTAGTGGCGTGGTGGGAACGCTCCTGCCGGTCCCCTCGTCCAGCTGAGTCAGGTCTGAATACACCGTGCCTATAGATAGCCAAAGGGCGCCCACCTTGCGGCAGTAGTGGCGTGGTGGGAACGCTCCTGCCGGTCCCCTCGTCCAGCTGAGTGAGGTCTGAATACACCGTGCCTATAGATAGCCAAAGGGCGCCCACCTTGCGGCAGTAGTGGCGTGGTGGGAACGCTCCTGCCGGTCCCCTCGTCCAGCTGAGTGAGGTCTGAATACACCGTGCCTATAGATAGCCAAAGGGCGCCCACCTTGCGGCAGTAGTGGCGTGGTGGGAACGCTCCTGCCGGTCCCCTCGTCCAGCTGAGTGAGGTCTGAATACACCGTGCCTATAGATAGCCAAAGGGCGCCCACCTTGCGGCAGTAGTGGCGTGGTGGGAACGCTCCTGCCGGTCCCCTCGTCCAGCTGAGTGAGGTCTGAATACACCGTGCCTATAGATAGCCAAAGGGCGCCCACCTTGCGGCAGTAGTGGCGTGGTGGGACGCTCCTGCCGGTCCCCTCGTCCAGCTGAGTGAGGTCTGAATACACCGTGCCTATAGATAGCCAAAGGGCGCCCACCTTGCGGCAGTAGTGGCGTGGTGGGAACGCTCCTGCCGGTCCCCTCGTCCAGCTGAGTGAGGTCTGAATACACCGTGCCTATAGATAGCCAAAGGGCGCCCACCTTGCGGCAGTAGTGGCGTGGTGGGAACGCTCCTGCCGGTCCCCTCGTCCAGCTGAGTGAGGTCTGAATACACCGTGCCTATAGATAGCCAAAGGGCGCCCACCTTGCGGCAGTAGTGGCGTGGTGGGAACGCTCCTGCCGGTCCCCTCGTCCAGCTGAGTGAGGTCTGAATACACCGTGCCTATAGATAGCCAAAGGGCGCCCACCTTGCGGCAGTAGTGGCGTGGTGGGAACGCTCCTGCCGGTCCCCTCGTCCAGCTGAGTGAGGTCTGAATACACCGTGCCTATAGATAGCCAAAGGGCGCCCACCTTGCGGCAGTAGTGGCGTGGTGGGAACGCTCCTGCCGGTCCCCTCGTCCAGCTGAGTGAGGTCTGAATACACCGTGCCTATAGATAGCCCACCTTGCGGCAGTAGTGGCGTGGTGGGAACGCTCCTGCCGGTCCCCTCGTCCAGCTGAGTGAGGTCTGAATACACCGTGCCTATAGATAGCCAAAGGGCGCCCACCTTGCGGCAGTAGTGGCGTGGTGGGAACGCTCCTGCCGGTCCCCTCGTCCAGCTGAGTGAGGTCTGAATACACCGTGCCTATAGATAGCCAAAGGGCGCCCACCTTGCGGCAGTAGTGGCGTGGTGGGAACGCTCCTGCCGGTCCCCTCGTCCAGCTGAGTCAGGTCTGAATACACCGTGCCTATAGATAGCCAAAGGGCGCCCACCTTGCGGCAGTAGTGGCGTGGTGGGAACGCTCCTGCCGGTCCCCTCGTCCAGCTGAGTCAGGTCTGAATACACCGTGCCTATAGATAGCCAAAGGGCGCCCACCTTGCGGCAGTAGTGGCGTGGTGGGAACGCTCCTGCCGGTCCCCTCGTCCAGCTGAGTGAGGTCTGAATACACCGTGCCTATAGATAGTCAAAGGGCGCCCACCTTGCGGCAGTAGTGGCGTGGTGGGAACGCTCCTGCCGGTCCCCTCGTCCAGCTGAGTGAGGTCTGAATACACCGTGCCTATAGATAGCCAAAGGGCGCCCACCTTGCGGCAGTAGTGGCGTGGTGGGAACGCTCCTGCCGGTCCCCTCGTCCAGCCGAGTGAGGTCTGAATACACCGTGCCTATAGATAGCCAAAGGGCGCCCACCTTGCGGCAGTAGTGGCGTGGTGGGAACGCTCCTGCCGGTCCCCTCGTCCAGCTGAGTGAGGTCCATGCGAGTGTCGTCCATGCCCTCAGAGGCCACCTGGGCCAGGCCGGACCGCGCCGCGGGGGCGGGGGAGGGGCTGGAGGCGTCAGAGAACGTGAACCTCCCCTGCTGGGGCACCTGGGGCGAGCTGACCGCCTCCCCGAAGCCGTCCGTGCGGCGAGGCACGAACAGGGTGGGGGTGCTCGGCACGATGCTGTCGTCACCCGGGTCCTCGTAGCTCTGAGGCTGGCGGACAGAACGGAGTAACGATCAGATTTATTTTTATTGAAACTGATTTGAACTATACAAATCGTAATTTGGTGGCAGAGTAAAGAAACACTATCTTACATTTATTTATTTAATGTCTATCCTATTCAGTTACAAAAACTGATTTACAAAGGAAGACCTTAAATAAAACTAAGCTATGCAAACAATTAATAATAATGAAATCATAAATAACAATAACAACAAAAACAAAAATCAAGAACAAGAAAAAATAATTGAGAAATGAAATAAAATCAAATGACGTGGAAATTCAACATATTAAATAATAAAAATAGAAGTATGCAAATAAGAAAGAACATGAAGAAACAAAATGTGGGGAAAAAAATAATGATTTATATAAATGTGAAAAAGAAGAAAAAGAAGAGAGAAAAAAAAGAAAGAAAGAAAAAAAAGAAAAAAGAAAAGAAAAAAGAGAAAAGAAAAAAAAAGAAAAGAAAAAAAAAGAAAAAACTGATTTGTTAACGGTCCCAGCTATATAATATGACACATAACAAATAACACATAATAAATAATACTTATATTTATAAATTCTTAAGTCTACTTGAATACAAAACACTACAAGACAGAACCCTCATAAGGTCAACAGACAAATAGAAACAGGATAAATACACAACATTAACTAGTATTACGGAAACACCTGCAACAAGTGGGAATATATCGTAGACTAGTATTTGCAAATTTTCACAGGGTAAAAGAACAGGATAGAAATCACCTCTTTTAGGTGTCATAAACTTGGAGTAGAACGTGACACATTGCCAATCGGCATGAAGAGAGAAGGACTCTACTAGTTGACAAGATCTAGCATGATGGCTTGACAAACGAAATATGACAAGATGAAGATTACTAAATTATTATTACGAGAGACCATATGACAGTAGCGCTGCGAGCGTTCCTACCCCAAAATTTTCATTAGGCCTATGCCCATCATTTGACAGATTCGAACCCACATCCCTAGGTGGTATTTGCTAATGACCTGCGCCACAACTGCACGAGTGGTTGCAATAAATAAATAAATCGGACAGCAATAAATAAATAAATAACTAACTTACTAGTGTAAGTAAATAAATACATACATAAATGAATAAATAAATAAATAAATAAATAAATAAATAAATAGATTTATAAATAAATACATAAATAAGTAGATAAATAAATAAATAAATAAATAAATAAATAAATAGATAAATAAATAAATAAATAAATAAATAAATAAATAAATAAACAAACAAATAAATAAATAAAAAATAAATAAATAAATAAATAAATAAATAAATAAATAAATAAATAAATAAATAAATAAATAAATAAATAAATAAATAAATAAATAAATATCTAAATAATGAAACAAACCCACGTATATTGTCTTACCGTCAGCAAGAGCTGCTGCTGTTGCCTGCTGAGGGGCGGCACGGACCGGCCCCGGCCGCCGAACGGAGCAAACGACTGTTGGGTGGTGCCCACTGAGGCGCCGCCCGACTCTGTGGCGCCGCCCGCTGCGTTGCTGCTCGTGGCCTCCGGGTGGCGCTGCTGGGGCGGGTGGATCACGTCGGCTGTGGAGCCCGATGTGTCCATCACAACGCTCTCGGACTGGTTCGGTACCTGGACACATTGCATCAACGTCACGGCTAAGAGTTCAAGTTCACAATCTACTAGACAGGTTTTTTTGAGGTGTTAAACTGAGCCCGGGTGAACTTCTACCAAGTCTTTCTCTGCATAATACAGAGTAAAATAAAGCATTGTCTGAGTGTCCTGGGGTTAAGTTAGCAAGTGTACACTAATGAAGCCTCAGGGCTAAAGCTTATTATTATTTATTGTTATTATTGATTTTCCAGCTGTGTGAAGCTGGGAAGACGACAGAAAAGGGCATCATGATATGTCTATCATCCTAACAAAATAATGAATAGCATAGAAAAGTACACAACATATTACCAAATAATAATACATATTACACAAAATATTATGAAGAAAAATAAAATAAAAAATATAAAGAAATAGAGCGAATGATTGAGTGTGACGCACCTCGTTGCTGTCGTCGGCGATGTCGACCTCGTTGTCCTCCCCTGCCGCCCCCACGCCGTCCCCCTCGTCGTAGCCGGCCCCCATCAGCTCCTCCGCCTCCTCGTCCACGTCCCGGTCATAGTCCTCCTCCTCCATGCCGTAGCCGCCGCCCCCCACTCCCGCGTCCTCAAACTCTGCGTCCTCGTCTTCCTCATCCTCCTCGTCGGGCCCCCCCATGGTGCCGCCCCCGCCGTCGTCCGGTATCACTGCAGCGGACACACACACGGTCGTCAGGCACAACGGGTTTCAGCAATAGCAGATAATGCGACAGGTGTCCGAATTCAGTGAAATAATATTTTTTTTAGGCCTAGGTTTGAAAGTAGTTGCCAATCGGCTGGAATGGTATATAATGTAAGGAAAGGATCCAACAGCTTACCTTCGTGTAGTAAGATGACGGATTTGCGAGTTTGAGTTTTCAAACTCGCAAATCCGTCATCTTACACGAAGGTAAGCTGTTGGATCCTTTCCTCACATTATATACTAATACTTTTTTTAGTTTTTGTGTGCAAAAATTGAAAATTCAAGTGAAATATTGCCGGTTCATTACAAATGATAATTAAAAACCTGAATTTCAGGTATGTACAACTATCTGAAACTACCCGAAATTTCGAGGCACCGCAGACCCCTATTAATTGACCCAAATAATATTATATTTTGTTAATTAGGTAGGGCCTACTAGCATAGGCCTAGTAAGCAATAATCAAATAATACAAAAAATTATTACCAAAGTATCATTTGATTAAGAATTTAATAAATCTTCATTATCGTGAAATAACGAAAATATTTTTGCTACGAAAATGCGAAATTCCTAAATATTTTAATGTGGAAATGCTGAGGCATTGATGATGTTGTTAATGATAAATGATAATGGACTTTGATATCGTTGGGCATCCCTATTAATTCTGAATTCAAAGTGATGGTTGACAGTGAATATGCGCGGGTGGTTGATGTGGCTCACCCTCCTCGTCATCGTCCTCTGAGTCGACGATGACTATCTCGTCCTCCTGGTCGCGCTGGGACGATGTCGGGACCTGATACTCGACCTCGAGGCCCGACTCCGAGGCAGCACTCTTGAACGTCTCCTGGCCACCGCACGCCAGCGCTCGCACGCGCTTCGTCTGCAACAACGGGCATTAACAGCATTAACCAATAACCAGTTCAGTGGCGACTTTCCCTCGCGCTTGACGTGCGCGTAGTGGCGACTTATTTCCCCACGCTACTTGCGCGCGGTCGGTCGTAAGACCTCCTTTTCTACAAAGACGTTTTGCTGACAGCATTTCAATTAGGGATGTCAAACGATTAAATTATTATAATCGATAATCGAATTCACTTTCACCTCCATAATCGATTATTAATCGATTTTAATCGTTTTGTTAAATGTCGGTATAGTAGCAAGTTTCTTCCAAACTTCGGTCTGGTTTCGGTTAGTTTGAATTGCCCGCGCAAGCCACGAGTTCGCCATTCGACTTCTTTTCAACTATCGATATATTTTACGTCACGGAGTATTTTTGTTATGTTCTGTCCAAGATTTTGACGATAATTTCTGTCCTAGCTAGGCCTGAAGGGCTATAGTTATTCACTTCCCGTTTTTTTTTAACCAATAAGTAATTAAGTATGCTGAATATGCGTCGTAATATTATTATTTTCATGTGCAGCGTAATTAAAATTTACGTGATGTGAACTAAAAATCGTAGCGACTTTTCTAACCTTACTTCTCTTGTTATTTGTGAACAAACATAACAACTCTTATTTTTATCGATCATAGGCGTCGAATGCTGGGTCTAGCGGGGTCTAGGGTAGGCGACTAGACACAGCTATTCAAAATATGACTGGAAATTCGGCTCAAATTATGACGCAAAGTTATGCTGTTGCAGTCCTTAGGCCTAGGCCTAGGCCTACTGTAAATGAAACTGAGCAATAGCGATGCTAGCGCTAGCGCTCGCGCTCGAATAGGCGGCAGATCTTGAGAACTAAATTTAAAAAAGCGCGAAAATTTAAAATCGATTTTTTTTTTAAATAATCGATTAATCGTTTTCGATTAATAATCGATTAATCGAATCGATTTAATCGTAATCGTTGACATCCCTAATTTCAATACATGTAGTTCTATATAGCGGAAAAAGATTGAACTAACTTCTTTGCAGAGAGTGCGGGAAAATTTTAAAGCGAGACTCGTCACGGGCACTGTATAAGCGATTTCAAAATACTTATGACGAGATATTACGTCCAAGGCGCTACTGGGATATAACTGGTGTGAAGTAATATCTCGTCATGATCACGGAACTGGTTAAACAAGGTACTTTATTTGGGCAATCTCAAGACACGTGTATCTGACGTTCCTGCAACATCCCTTGGCAAAGGTTCTGAAATGCTGAGTATTTTACCCAGCTCTTGAAACAGTTGATTCGAGCATGTACATATCAGGCATGCTAAATCAATTGTTTTTAAGAGCTGGGAAAAATATTCACCATGGCAGAACCCTTGCTGGAGGATATTACTGGAACACCAGAAAATATGTCTTGTAATTGCACAAATAAGTGGTACCTTGTTTGATGACAAACAATTGCCACACGGGGGCCAAGATAAAAACATTAAAGTGAAAAACCTAGGCTTGTTCCCACATTACTAGTTTCTCCAGTTGAGTTTTCTACATCAAGACGCCAATGAGAAACAATTCCAAATAGGTGTAACTCGTTTCCCCGTCTAACTTGGGTTTGTTTCTCGCCCAACGAGCTACTTGCGGTACGATGGCAGCCTCCTCCTCCATGCCCCCCTCAGAGTCTCTCACACGCTTGAGCCCCGCCTGCGTGGTGGTCACAGTGTTGCTGCTGGAAGCCGCCTGACTGCTAGACGACCTACCTGCGGTACGATGGCAGCCTCCTCCTCCATGCCCCCCTCAGAGTCTCTCACGCGCTTGAGCCCCGCCTGCGTGGTGGTCACAGTGTTGCTGCTGGAAGCCGCCTGACTGCTAGACGACCTACCTGCGGTACGATGGCAGCCTCCTCCTCCATGCCGCCCTCAGAGTCTCTCACGCGCTTGAGCCCCGCCTGCGTGGTGGTCACAGTGTTGCTGCTGGAAGCCGCCTGACTGCTAGACGACCTACCTGCGGTACGATGGCAGCCTCCTCCTCCATGCCCCCCTCAGAGTCTCTCACGCGCTTGAGCCCCGCCTGCGTGGTGGTCACAGTGTTGCTGCTGGAAGCCGCCTGACTGCTAGACGACCTACCTGCGGTACGATGGCAGCCTCCTCCTCCATGCCCCCCTCAGAGTCTCTCACGCGCTTGAGCCCCGCCTGCGTGGTGGTCACAGTGTTGCTGCTGGAAGCCGCCTGACTGCTAGACGACCTACCTGCGGTACGATGGCAGCCTCCTCCTCCATGCCGCCCTCAGAGTCTCTCACGCGCTTGAGCCCCGCCTGCGTGGTGGTCACAGTGTTGCTGCTGGAAGCTGCCTGACTGCTAGACGACCTACCTGCGGTACGATGGCGGCCTCCTCCTCCATGCCCCCCTCAGAGTCTCTCACGCGCTTGAGCCCCGCCTGCGTGGTGGTCACAGTGTTGCTGCTGGAAGCTGCCTGACTGCTAGACGACCTACCTGCGGTACTATGGCTGCCTCCTCCTCCATGCCCCCCTCAGAGTCTCTCACGCGCTTGAGCCCCGCCTGCGTGGTGGTCACAGTGTTGCTGCTGGAAGCTGCCTGACTGCTAGACGACCTACCTGCGGTACGATGGCGGCCTCCTCCTCCATGCCCCCCTCGGAGTCTCTCACGCGCTTGAGCCCCGCCTGCGTGGTGGTCACAGTGTTGCTGCTGGAAGCTGCCTGACTGCTAGACGACCTACCTGCGGTACTATGGCTGCCTCCTCCTCCATGCCCCCCTCAGAGTCTCTCACGCGCTTGAGCCCCGCCTGCGTGGTGGTCACAGTGTTGCTGCTGGAGGCTGCCTGACTGCTAGACGACCTACCTGCGGTACTATGGCTGCCTCCTCCTCCATGCCCCCCTCAGAGTCTCTCACGCGCTTGAGCCCCGCCTGCGTGGTGGTCACAGTGTTGCTGCTGGAAGCCGCCTGACTGCTAGACGACCTACCTGCGGTACGATGGCAGCCTCCTCCTCCATGCCCCCCTCAGAGTCTCTCACACGCTTGAGCCCCGCCTGCGTGGTGGTCACAGTGTTGCTGCTGGAAGCCGCCTGACTGCTAGACGACCTACCTGTGGTACGATGGCTGCCTCCTCCTCCATGCCCCCCTCAGAGTCTCTCACGCGCTTGAGCCCCGCCTGCGTGGTGGTCACAGTGTTGCTGCTGGAAGCTGCCTGACTGCTGGACGACCTACCTGCGGTACGATGGCAGCCTCCTCCTCCATGCCGCCCTCAGAGTCTCTCACACGCTTGAGCCCCGCCTGCGTGGTGGTCACAGTGTTGCTGCTGGAGGCTGCCTGACTGCTAGACGACCTACCTGCGGTACGATGGCTGCTTCCTCCTCCATGCCCCCCTCAGAGTCTCTCACGCGCTTGAGCCCCGCCTGCGTGGTGGTCACAGTGTTGCTGCTGGAGGCTGCCTGACTGCTAGACGACCTACCTGCGGTACGATGGCGGCCTCCTCCTCCATGCCCCCCTCAGAGTCTCTCACGCGCTTGAGCCCCGCCTGCGTGGTGGTCACAGTGTTGCTGCTGGAGGCTGCCTGACTGCTAGACGACCTACCTGCGGTACGATGGCGGCCTCCTCCTCCATGCCCCCCTCAGAGTCTCTCACGCGCTTGAGCCCCGCCTGCGTGGTGGTCACAGTGTTGCTGCTGGAGGCTGCCTGACTGCTAGACGACCTACCTGCGGTACGATGGCGGCCTCCTCCTCCATGCCCCCCTCAGAGTCTCTCACACGCTTGAGCCCCGCCTGCGTGGTGGTCACAGTGTTGCTGCTGGAAGCTGCCTGACTGCTAGACGACCTACCTGCGGTACGATGGCGGCCTCCTCCTCCATGCCCCCCTCAGAGTCTCTCACACGCTTGAGCCCCGCCTGCGTGGTGGTCACAGTGTTGCTGCTGGAAGCTGCCTGACTGCTAGACGACCTACCTGCGGTACGATGGCGGCCTCCTCCTCCATGCCCCCCTCAGAGTCTCTCACGCGCTTGAGCCCCGCCTGCGTGGTGGTCACAGTGTTGCTGCTGGAGGCTGCCTGACTGCTAGACGACCTACCTGCGGTACGATGGCGGCCTCCTCCTCCATGCCCCCCTCAGAGTCTCTCACGCGCTTGAGCCCCGCCTGCGTGGTGGTCACAGTGTTGCTGCTGGAAGCCGCCTGACTGCTAGACGACCTACCTGCGGTACGATGGCGGCCTCCTCCTCCATGCCCCCCTCAGAGTCTCTCACGCGCTTGAGCCCCGCCTGCGTGGTGGTCACAGTGTTGCTGCTGGAAGCCGCCTGACTGCTAGACGACCTACCTGCGGTACGATGGCAGCCTCCTCCTCCATGCCCCCCTCAGAGTCTCTCACGCGCTTGAGCCCCGCCTGCGTGGTGGTCACAGTGTTGCTGCTGGAGGCTGCCTGACTGCTAGACGACCTACCTGCGGTACGATGGCAGCCTCCTCCTCCATGCCCCCCTCAGAGTCTCTCACGCGCTTGAGCCCCGCCTGCGTGGTGGTCACAGTGTTGCTGCTGGAAGCTGCCTGACTGCTAGACGACCTACCTGCGGTACGATGGCGGCCTCCTCCTCCATGCCGCCCTCAGAGTCTCTCACGCGCTTGAGCCCCGCCTGCGTGGTGGTCACAGTGTTGCTGCTGGAGGCTGCCTGACTGCTAGACGACCTACCTGCGGTACGATGGCGGCCTCCTCCTCCATGCCGCCCTCAGAGTCTCTCACGCGCTTGAGCCCCGCCTGCGTGGTGGTCAGTGTTGTTGCTGGAGGCTGCCTGACTGCTAGACGACCTACCTGCGGTACGATGGCGGCCTCCTCCTCCATGCCGCCCTCAGAGTCTCTCACACGCTTGAGCCCCGCCTGCGTGGTGGTCACAGTGTTGCTGCTGGAAGCTGCCTGACTGCTAGACGACCTACCTGCGGTACGATGGCGGCCTCCTCCTCCATGCCCCCCTCAGAGTCTCTCACGCGCTTGAGCCCCGCCTGCGTGGTGGTCACAGTGTTGCTGCTGGAAGCCGCCTGACTGCTAGACGACCTACCTGCGGTACGATGGCAGCCTCCTCCTCCATGCCCCCCTCAGAGTCTCTCACGCGCTTGAGCCCCGCCTGCGTGGTGGTCACAGTGTTGCTGCTGGAGGCTGCCTGACTGCTAGACGACCTACCTGCGGTACGATGGCAGCCTCCTCCTCCATGCCCCCCTCAGAGTCTCTCACGCGCTTGAGCCCCGCCTGCGTGGTGGTCACAGTGTTGCTGCTGGAAGCTGCCTGACTGCTAGACGACCTACCTGCGGTACGATGGCAGCCTCCTCCTCCATGCCCCCCTCAGAGTCTCTCACGCGCTTGAGCCCCGCCTGCGTGGTGGTCACAGTGTTGCTGCTGGAAGCTGCCTGACTGCTAGACGACCTACCTGCGGTACGATGGCGGCCTCCTCCTCCATGCCGCCCTCAGAGTCTCTCACACGCTTGAGCCCCGCCTGCGTGGTGGTCACAGTGTTGCTGCTGGAAGCCGCCTGACTGCTAGACGACCTACCTGCGGTACGATGGCGGCCTCCTCCTCCATGCCCCCCTCAGAGTCTCTCACGCGCTTGAGCCCCGCCTGCGTGGTGGTCACAGTGTTGCTGCTGGAAGCCGCCTGACTGCTAGACGACCTACCTGCGGTACGATGGCTGCCTCCTCCTCCATGCCCCCCTCAGAGTCTCTCACGCGCTTGAGCCCCGCCTGCGTGGTGGTCACAGTGTTGCTGCTGGAGGCTGCCTGACTGCTAGACGACCTACCTGCGGTACGATGGCAGCCTCCTCCTCCATGCCGCCCTCAGAGTCTCTCACGCGCTTGAGCCCCGCCTGCGTGGTGGTCACAGTGTTGCTGCTGGAAGCCGCCTGACTGCTAGACGACCTACCTGCGGTACGATGGCGGCCTCCTCCTCCATGCCCCCCTCAGAGTCTCTCACACGCTTGAGCCCCGCCTGCGTGGTGGTCACAGTGTTGCTGCTGGAAGCCGCCTGACTGCTAGACGACCTACCTGCGGTACGATGGCGGCCTCCTCCTCCATGCCCCCCTCAGAGTCTCTCACGCGCTTGAGCCCCGCCTGCGTGGTGGTCACAGTGTTGCTGCTGGAAGCCGCCTGACTGCTAGACGACCTACCTGCGGTACGATGGCGGCCTCCTCCTCCATGCCCCCCTCAGAGTCTCTCACGCGCTTGAGCCCCGCCTGCGTGGTGGTCACAGTGTTGCTGCTGGAAGCCGCCTGACTGCTAGACGACCTACCTGCGGTACGATGGCGGCCTCCTCCTCCATGCCCCCCTCAGAGTCTCTCACACGCTTGAGCCCCGCCTGCGTGGTGGTCACAGTGTTGCTGCTGGAAGCCGCCTGACTGCTAGACGACCTACCTGCGGTACGATGGCGGCCTCCTCCTCCATGCCGCCCTCAGAGTCTCTCACGCGCTTGAGCCCCGCCTGCGTGGTGGTCACAGTGTTGCTGCTGGAAGCTGCCTGACTGCTAGACGACCTACCTGCGGTACGATGGCAGCCTCCTCCTCCATGCCCCCCTCAGAGTCTCTCACGCGCTTGAGCCCCGCCTGCGTGGTGGTCACAGTGTTGCTGCTGGAAGCCGCCTGACTGCTAGACGACCTACCTGCGGTACGATGGCGGCCTCCTCCTCCATGCCCCCCTCAGAGTCTCTCACGCGCTTGAGCCCCGCCTGCGTGGTGGTCACAGTGTTGCTGCTGGAAGCCGCCTGACTGCTAGACGACCTACCTGCGGTACGATGGCGGCCTCCTCCTCCATGCCCCCCTCGGAGTCTCTCACGCGCTTGAGCCCCGCCTGCGTGGTGGTCACAGTGTTGCTGCTGGAAGCTGCCTGACTGCTAGACGACCTACCTGCGGTACGATGGCAGCCTCCTCCTCCATGCCCCCCTCAGAGTCTCTCACGCGCTTGAGCCCCGCCTGCGTGGTGGTCACAGTGTTGCTGCTGGAAGCTGCCTGACTGCTGGACGACCTACCTGCGGTACGATGGCAGCCTCCTCCTCCATGCCCCCCTCAGAGTCTCTCACGCGCTTGAGCCCCGCCTGCGTGGTGGTCACAGTGTTGCTGCTGGAAGCTGCCTGACTGCTGGACGACCTACCTGCGGTACGATGGCGGCCTCCTCCTCCATGCCCCCCTCAGAGTCTCTCACGCGCTTGAGCCCCGCCTGCGTGGTGGTCACAGTGTTGCTGCTGGAAGCCGCCTGACTGCTAGACGACCTACCTGCGGTACGATGGCGGCCTCCTCCTCCATGCCGCCCTCAGAGTCTCTCACGCGCTTGAGCCCCGCCTGCGTGGTGGTCACAGTGTTGCTGCTGGAAGCCGCCTGACTGCTAGACGACCTACCTGCGGTACGATGGCGGCCTCCTCCTCCATGCCGCCCTCAGAGTCTCTCACGCGCTTGAGCCCCGCCTGCGTGGTGGTCACAGTGTTGCTGCTGGAGGCTGCCTGACTGCTAGACGACCTACCTGCGGTACGATGGCGGCCTCCTCCTCCATGCCCCCCTCAGAGTCTCTCACGCGCTTGAGCCCCGCCTGCGTGGTGGTCACAGTGTTGCTGCTGGAGGCTGCCTGACTGCTAGACGACCTACCTGCGGCACGATGGCAGCCTCCTCCTCCATGCCCCCCTCAGAGTCTCTCACGCGCTTGAGCCCCGCCTGCGTGGTGGTCACAGTGTTGCTGCTGGAAGCCTCCTGACTGCTAGACGACCTACCTGCGGTACGATGGCGGCCTCCTCCTCCATGCCCCCCTCAGAGTCTCTCACGCGCTTGAGCCCCGCCTGCGTGGTGGTCACAGTGTTGCTGCTGGAAGCTGCCTGACTGCTGGACGACCTACCTGCGGTACGATGGCAGCCTCCTCCTCCATGCCCCCCTCAGAGTCTCTCACGCGCTTGAGCCCCGCCTGCGTGGTGGTCACAGTGTTGCTGCTGGAAGCTGCCTGACTGCTGGACGACCTACCTGCGGTACGATGGCGGCCTCCTCCTCCATGCCCCCCTCAGAGTCTCTCACGCGCTTGAGCCCCGCCTGCGTGGTGGTCACAGTGTTGCTGCTGGAAGCCGCCTGACTGCTAGACGACCTACCTGCGGTACGATGGCGGCCTCCTCCTCCATGCCGCCCTCAGAGTCTCTCACGCGCTTGAGCCCCGCCTGCGTGGTGGTCACAGTGTTGCTGCTGGAAGCCGCCTGACTGCTAGACGACCTACCTGCGGTACGATGGCGGCCTCCTCCTCCATGCCGCCCTCAGAGTCTCTCACGCGCTTGAGCCCCGCCTGCGTGGTGGTCACAGTGTTGCTGCTGGAAGCTGCCCGACTGCTAGACGACCTACCTGCGGTACGATGGCGGCCTCCTCCTCCATGCCCCCCTCAGAGTCTCTCACGCGCTTGAGCCCCGCCTGCGTGGTGGTCACAGTGTTGCTGCTGGAAGCTGCCTGACTGCTAGACGACCTACCTGCGGTACGATGGCGGCCTCCTCCTCCATGCCCCCCTCGGAGTCTCTCACGCGCTTGAGCCCCGCCTGCGTGGTGGTCACAGTGTTGCTGCTGGAAGCTGCCTGACTGCTAGACGACCTACCTGCGGTACGATGGCGGCCTCCTCCTCCATGCCCCCCTCGGAGTCTCTCACGCGCTTGAGCCCCGCCTGCGTGGTGGTCACAGTGTTGCTGCTGGAAGCTGCCTGACTGCTAGACGACCTACCTGCGGTACGATGGCAGCCTCCTCCTCCATGCCCCCCTCAGAGTCTCTCACGCGCTTGAGCCCCGCCTGCGTGGTGGTCACAGTGTTGCTGCTGGAAGCCGCCTGACTGCTGGACGACCTACCTGCGGTACGATGGCGGCCTCCTCCTCCATGCCGCCCTCAGAGTCTCTCACGCGCTTGAGCCCCGCCTGCGTGGTGGTCACAGTGTTGCTGCTGGAAGCTGCCCGACTGCTAGACGACCTACCTGCGGTACGATGGCGGCCTCCTCCTCCATGCCCCCCTCGGAGTCTCTCACGCGCTTGAGCCCCGCCTGCGTGGTGGTCACAGTGTTGCTGCTGGAAGCTGCCTGACTGCTAGACGACCTACCTGCGGTACGATGGCGGCCTCCTCCTCCATGCCCCCCTCGGAGTCTCTCACGCGCTTGAGCCCCGCCTGCGTGGTGGTCACAGTGTTGCTGCTGGAAGCTGCCTGACTGCTAGACGACCTACCTGCGGTACGATGGCGGCCTCCTCCTCCATGCCCCCCTCGGAGTCTCTCACGCGCTTGAGCCCCGCCTGCGTGGTGGTCACAGTGTTGCTGCTGGAAGCTGCCTGACTGCTAGACGACCTACCTGCGGTACGATGGCAGCCTCCTCCTCCATGCCCCCCTCAGAGTCTCTCACGCGCTTGAGCCCCGCCTGCGTGGTGGTCACAGTGTTGCTGCTGGAAGCCGCCTGACTGCTGGACGACCTACCTGCGGTACGATGGCGGCCTCCTCCTCCATGCCCCCCTCAGAGTCTCTCACGCGCTTGAGCCCCGCCTGCGTGGTGGTCACAGTGTTGCTGCTGGAGGCCGCCTGACTGCTAGACGACCTACCTGCGGTACGATGGCGGCCTCCTCCTCCATGCCCCCCTCAGAGTCTCTCACGCGCTTGAGCCCCGCCTGCGTGGTGGTCACAGTGTTGCTGCTGGAAGCCGCCTGACTGCTAGACGACCTACCTGCGGTACGATGGCAGCCTCCTCCTCCATGCCCCCCTCAGAGTCTCTCACGCGCTTGAGCCCCGCCTGCGTGGTGGTCACAGTGTTGCTGCTGGAAGCCGCCTGACTGCTGGACGACCTACCTGCGGTACGATGGCGGCCTCCTCCTCCATGCCCCCCTCAGAGTCTCTCACGCGCTTGAGCCCCGCCTGCGTGGTGGTCACAGTGTTGCTGCTGGAGGCCGCCTGACTGCTAGACGACCTACCTGCGGTACGATGGCAGCCTCCTCCTCCATGCCCCCCTCAGAGTCTCTCACGCGCTTAGGCCCCGCCTGCGTGGTGGTCACAGTGTTGCTGCTGGAAGCCGCCTGACTGCTAGACGACCTACCTGCGGTACGATGGCGGCCTCCTCCTCCATGCCCCCCTCGGAGTCTCTCACGCGCTTAGGCCCCGCCTGCGTGGTGGTCACAGTGTTGCTGCTGGAAGCCGCCTGACTGCTAGACGACCTACCTGCGGTACGATGGCTGCCTCCTCCTCCATGCCCCCCTCAGAGTCTCTCACGCGCTTGAGCCCCGCCTGCGTGGTGGTCACAGTGTTGCTGCTGGAAGCCGCCTGACTGCTAGACGACCTACCTGCGGTACGATGGCGGCCTCCTCCTCCATGCCGCCCTCAGAGTCTCTCACGCGCTTGAGCCCCGCCTGCGTGGTGGTCACAGTGTTGCTGCTGGAGGCTGCCTGACTGCTAGACGACCTACCTGCGGTACGATGGCAGCCTCCTCCTCCATGCCCCCCTCAGAGTCTCTCACGCGCTTGAGCCCCGCCTGCGTGGTGGTCAGTGTTGTTGCTGGAGGCTGCCTGACTGCTAGACGACCTACCTGCGGTACGATGGCAGCCTCCTCCTCCATGCCCCCCTCGGAGTCTCTCACGCGCTTGAGCCCCGCCTGCGTGGTGGTCACAGTGTTGCTGCTGGAAGCCGCCTGACTGCTAGACGACCTACCTGCGGTACGATGGCAGCCTCCTCCTCCATGCCCCCCTCAGAGTCTCTCACGCGCTTGAGCCCCGCCTGCGTGGTGGTCAGTGTTGTTGCTGGAGGCTGCCTGACTGCTAGACGACCTACCTGCGGTACGATGGCGGCCTCCTCCTCCATGCCGCCCTCAGAGTCTCTCACGCGCTTGAGCCCCGCCTGCGTGGTGGTCACAGTGTTGCTGCTGGAAGCTGCCTGACTGCTAGACGACCTACCTGCGGTACGATGGCAGCCTCCTCCTCCATGCCCCCCTCGGAGTCTCTCACACGCTTGAGCCCCGCCTGCGTGGTGGTCACAGTGTTGCTGCTGGAGGCTGCCTGACTGCTAGACGACCTACCTGCGGTACGATGGCAGCCTCCTCCTCCATGCCCCCCTCGGAGTCTCTCACGCGCTTGAGCCCCGCCTGCGTGGTGGGCACAGTGTTGCTGCTGGAAGCTGCCTGACTGCTAGACGACCTACCTGCGGTACGATGGCAGCCTCCTCCTCCATGCCCCCCTCAGAGTCTCTCACGCGCTTGAGCCCCGCCTGCGTGGTGGTCACAGTGTTGCTGCTGGCGGCTGCCTGACTGCTAGACGACCTACCTGCGGTACGATGGCGGCCTCCTCCTCCATGCCGCCCTCGGAGTCTCTCACGCGCTTGAGCCCCGCCTGCGTGGTGGTCACAGTGTTGCTGCTGGAGGCTGCCTGACTGCTAGACGACCTACCTGCGGTACGATGGCAGCCTCCTCCTCCATGCCGCCCTCAGAGTCTCTCACGCGCTTGAGCCCCGCCTGCGTGGTGGTCACAGTGTTGCTGCTGGAAGCCGCCTGACTGCTAGACGACCTACCTGCGGTACGATGGCGGCCTCCTCCTCCATGCCGCCCTCAGAGTCTCTCACGCGCTTGAGCCCCGCCTGCGTGGTGGTCACAGTGTTGCTGCTGGAAGCCGCCTGACTGCTAGACGACCTACCTGCGGTACGATGGCAGCCTCCTCCTCCATGCCCCCCTCGGAGTCTCTCACGCGCTTGAGCCCCGCCTGCGTGGTGGGCACAGTGTTGCTGCTGGAAGCCGCCTGACTGCTAGACGACCTACCTGCGGTACGATGGCGGCCTCCTCCTCCATGCCGCCCTCAGAGTCTCTCACGCGCTTGAGCCCCGCCTGCGTGGTGGTCACAGTGTTGCTGCTGGAAGCTGCCTGACTGCTAGACGACCTACCTGCGGTACGATGGCGGCCTCCTCCTCCATGCCCCCCTCGGAGTCTCTCACGCGCTTGAGCCCCGCCTGCGTGGTGGTCACAGTGTTGCTGCTGGAGGCTGCCTGACTGCTAGACGACCTACCTGCGGTACGATGGCAGCCTCCTCCTCCATGCCCCCCTCAGAGTCTCTCACGCGCTTGAGCCCCGCCTGCGTGGTGGTCACAGTGTTGCTGCTGGAGGCTGCCTGACTGCTAGACGACCTACCTGCGGTACGATGGCAGCCTCCTCCTCCATGCCCCCCTCAGAGTCTCTCACGCGCTTGAGCCCCGCCTGCGTGGTGGTCACAGTGTTGCTGCTGGAGGCCGCCTGACTGCTAGACGACCTACCTGCGGTACGATGGCAGCCTCCTCCTCCATGCCCCCCTCGGAGTCTCTCACGCGCTTGAGCCCCGCCTGCGTGGTGGTCACAGTGTTGCTGCTGGAGGCCGCCTGACTGCTAGACGACCTACCTGCGGTACGATGGCGGCCTCCTCCTCCATGCCCCCCTCGGAGTCTCTCACGCGCTTGAGCCCCGCCTGCGTGGTGGTCACAGTGTTGCTGCTGGTGGCTGCCTGACTGCTAGACGACCTACCTGCGGTACGATGGCAGCCTCCTCCTCCATGCCCCCCTCGGAGTCTCTCACGCGCTTGAGCCCCGCCTGCGTGGTGGTCACAGTGTTGCTGCTGGAAGCCGCCTGACTGCTAGACGACCTACCTGCGGTACGATGGCAGCCTCCTCCTCCATGCCCCCCTCGGAGTCTCTCACGCGCTTGAGCCCCGCCTGCGTGGTGGTCACAGTGTTGCTGCTGGAAGCCGCCTGACTGCTAGACGACCTACCTGCGGCACGATGGCAGCCTCCTCCTCCATGCCCCCCTCAGAGTCTCTCACGCGCTTGAGCCCCGCCTGCGTGGTGGTCACAGTGTTGCTGCTGGAAGCCGCCTGACTGCTAGACGACCTACCTGCGGTACGATGGCAGCCTCCTCCTCCATGCCGCCCTCAGAGTCTCTCACGCGCTTGAGCCCCGCCTGCGTGGTGGTCACAGTGTTGCTGCTGGAAGCCGCCTGACTGCTAGACGACCTACCTGCGGTACGATGGCGGCCTCCTCCTCCATGCCCCCCTCAGAGTCTCTCACGCGCTTGAGCCCCGCCTGCGTGGTGGTCACAGTGTTGCTGCTGGAGGCTGCCTGACTGCTAGACGACCTACCTGCGGTACGATGGCAGCCTCCTCCTCCATGCCCCCCTCAGAGTCTCTCACGCGCTTGAGCCCCGCCTGCGTGGTGGTCACAGTGTTGCTGCTGGAAGCCGCCTGACTGCTAGACGACCTACCTGCGGTACGATGGCGGCCTCCTCCTCCATGCCCCCCTCGGAGTCTCTCACGCGCTTGAGCCCCGCCTGCGTGGTGGTCACAGTGTTGCTGCTGGAAGCCGCCTGACTGCTAGACGACCTACCTGCGGCACGATGGCAGCCTCCTCCTCCATGCCCCCCTCAGAGTCTCTCACGCGCTTGAGCCCCGCCTGCGTGGTGGTCACAGTGTTGCTGCTGGAAGCCGCCTGACTGCTAGACGACCTACCTGCGGTACGATGGCGGCCTCCTCCTCCATGCCACCCTCAGAGTCTCTCACGCGCTTGAGCCCCGCCTGCGTGGTGGTCACAGTGTTGCTGCTGGAAGCTGCCTGACTGCTAGACGACCTACCTGCAGTACGATGGCGGCCTCCTCCTCCATGCCCCCCTCAGAGTCCCTCACGCGCTTGAGCCCCGCCTGCGTGGTGGTCACAGTGTTGCTGCTGGAAGCCGCCTGACTGCTAGACGACCTACCTGCGGTACGATGGCAGCCTCTTCCTCCATGCCACCCTCAGAGTCTCTCACGCGCTTGAGCCCCGCCTGCGTGGTGGTCACAGTGTTGCTGCTCGAGGCCGCCTGACTGCTGGACGCCTGGCTGCTGCTGCCGGCCGCCTGCGCCTGCGTCTGCGGCTGCGTCTGGGTGGTCTGCGTGGTGGTCGTCTGCTGTTCCACGCGCGGCGAGATGAGCGCCACCGCCTGCGCCTGCTGCTGTTGCTGCGTCTGCTGTGGCGTCTGCTGGGACTGCGTTGCCGCCGAGATCTGCTGGCGGGCCTCGGCGTCGTCCTCTTCCTCCTCGTCCGTTATCGACTCCAGGTCCTGGCGGGAAAACAACGGAGTTATATATTTATTTATTTTATTAAATATTCCTATTCACATATTTTACAATACTGAATAGGGGTTGGCAGAAAAGAGTACAGCTCCAAACACAAAGAGTGACTGCCAACCCATATGCCAACATACATAATATGTTTGTCATGACGCAATGTGTTGAATTGAAACACCTCGTTGTGATGCTGACTCACTTTTTTATATTTATACATACATAACATGTTTAATATTACTTAATGGAGAGCCAGTTTGTGGCGGCAGCAATGAAGTTTCTGATAAGCATTCTGGGAATGACAAAGATCAGAAGCAGTGTAATCAGGGAAGGCTTGCTGTTGAAAGTGCACAGTGCAGGATAGAGAGGGAACGTCTGCATTGGTTTGGGCACATGAAAAGAATGCACCTGGGTAGGATACTGAGATGACAGTTTGAACGTCTAGTAGAATGGTATAAAAATAAAGTGCGTAGACCAACAGACAAATGGTTAGGCCTTAATCAAATAAAAAATAGAGTTGAGAAAAGAGGTCTTATGGAGTAAAGTGGAAGCAGAAAGATTGTGGGAACATCACAAGAGATGGAAAGAACTAGTAAACATACCTCTGGTAGCAGAGGCAGACGAGGGAGAGATTGGTAATGTTGTTGTGTGCGGCCCGGCTAGCTGGCAACGAAGAAGATAGAAACGGAGTAGCACACTACTCCCCTCAACCTGACTGTACCAGTTGTATATGAGGCACCTACCTGCGTGGACTCTGCGGCTGGCTCCGGCTGTAGCATGGCCACCTGCTGCTGCGTGGGCTGCACTATCACCTGCCTCACGCCAGCAGAGCTCGTGGCCGGCATGTAGTCGGTGTGTGATGAGGTGGGAGACGAGGACAGAGCCTCGGGTCCGCTGCTGCCCGTCGTGTGGACTACTTGTTGCTGGGGCGGCACCAGCGCGGCCGTGCCCTGGCTGCAACAACAAACAAACAAATATGAAATAAATAAAATAAAACAGAGAAATTTGCATTTACTGTCTACCGACTTAGTTACCAGAACTGATTTTCAGTGGAGGATATACTACTATATTATGCTATTTACTACGTGCTTCCTTGCTACGACGGATCTTTCTTTCTTTCTTTTTATTAGCATTTTGCAGTACACTCATAAGCATGTTAATATAACAGCGAGTATTGAAATTTGTCAGTTGGTTCTAGATACTAATATCATTAAAGAGACAAATGAAAACTTAAGTAAATTGATCCTTGTTTGTAGGCCTACAATATTACTGTCCTAACTCTGTAAAGATTACAAGGTGAACTGTAATTAAAGTCAAGTTTTAAAGTTAAAAACCCATGCCCGAACCCGGAATCGAACTTAGGACATTCTGTATTGAAGCGTGAAAAAACTCCACGAGCCACTCGACACATTGCATGGTGGTAGTCATGGCAAATTACACAATCCATTGGCCTACCATTTGTTTGGGATGGAGAAGCTCCGATTTGCAAGACAAGACGTTTACTGTACGTCGGTAGGCGCAGTAAATTAGCTGTTTTTAACCCGTTGGTAGAGCTCCGTGAAAATGGTTTTATTTTTAGAGCGTGTTTTTTTGTTTTTGAATTTACAGATTTCGGTTTTTTATTGTGCCTAAATGTTGTCTCCTTGCTTACCTCGACGTTGACTGGTTCATGGTGAGACTGGTGGGCATCACCGCCACCGTGCGGGATCCCTGCATGGACATGGGTCGGATGCTGGCAAACGGAGTCTCGCCACCACGACCTGCAAGGAACAACTGTTAGCTTATTGATCGGGCCACGCACCACGTCGGGTGTGAATTCACGTCGTGTGAATCCAGGCACTGAACTTTAAATTCGCATCACATACTCGCAAACATTTTTTTCTCGTTATTTTAGGATAATATTGTACCAATCATATTCTTGTATCTGGGAAAATTAAATACCATGGTCTACTTTTTGATTAAAAGCTAGCCGACATAGTAAATAAATTTGTTTTTCATTAAAACTTCACACATCTTAATAATCAGAGTTGGTAGGCCTAGCCACTCCATTGAACAACTTGCACGTGGCAACACTAGCATGGCATTGCAGTGATGGTGAAAACATGTTCTTTAACTTACCATTGCAAAAACTACCTAAAGTTGTAGTAGTACTACTTTATTGGCTTTTTGACTACATCCACAGCCCGTAGGTATAGGACCTGCGCACGCATGTGTGTTTGCAGCAAGAAAATACCGAGAGTTTTGCTACTGTATGGATTCTCTTCCTGTGCCATTATACTAGGCGCTACCAAAGATTACTGAGTGGGGAAGATAGTTCATCCATATGGGAATTTGTCTGCGCGTGTCTGAGCGAAATTTTCTAAGTCCGACGTGTAGTTCGAATTCTTACCGCAAAAGTCGCTCTTCCAAAAGTTTAAAACTCAAGGTCCACTGAATCACCTGGCACGTACTAGCGATCTAGTAGACCATGTTTAACGATAACAAAGTCAAACACAAGGTCTACTAGATCGCTAGTAGCCGCCAGGGGAATAAGTGGACCTTGGTCAAACGTGCAGGGCTAGCGCTCCTTGCGGTCAGAATTCGAACTAGTGGTGAGACTTAAAAATGTTTGCTAAAACTCGCGCAGATATTTTAACACGGCGATGAAACATCTTCCCCACTCAGTAATCTTTGGCGCTACGCCACCTATATCCGCATCTCAACCTCGCCCGCGAGCGTTTAAAAATACCTATATTAGCGGTACCTGGCCAGGGAGTGACTGCCTGCTGGCTGGGTTGCGGCTGCTTGGGCTGCTTGGACGCCGACGAGCTCGGTCCGGCCATCGGCTTGATGTTTGCCGTGGGCGGCTCGCTGGCGGACTTCTCCGCCGGGCCGGAACTGGTAGACGGCTTGCCGGTGTTGTAGCGCTGCCGTTGCGTCTGGTTCATCCGCTGGTTGAGAAGCTCGATCTCGCGCACCAGCCGCTCCTTCTCCTGTTGCTTCTCGGCGCGGAGGTCGGCGTTCTCCTTCTCCAGCCGGGCGATGCGGGCGTCGTACTGGGACTTGAGCGCGTTCATGCGGACCGTGCTCTCCTCTGTGAACATGTACAAGTAAACGCAGTCAATAATTGAACGTTTACAAACTGTATTGCCCTTTGTTAACATGTGAAAGCAAATGCATACAATTTTAATTTTTACCAACTGTAATGCCCTTTGTAAACATGTCGAAATAAATGCTGTCAATTTACCTAACAGTAGTGTCCTCTGCAAATATGACAAAACAACAGCCTACATACCTAATTTGAATTCTATTCTTCTTCAAAACATTGTTTTCAAACGTCAAGTTTAGTGTAATACAGTAGTTTTATGCTCTATATTAGGCCTATATTATAATGAAGTCAACTTTACTCGATTTTGAGATAGCTAATTAACGTACCAGATAGTAGAGTGACCCACCAGAGGTCTAAACACTAAGCAAACTATTCAGTTGAAGGCGAGTGTAACACGACTCACGAGTCAATTCTAGGAGAGAAACTAGAGTCAACTCGCGGTGTTGTGTTCTTTAAAATGTTATTTTTTTTTAAACTTCAAGCTAACTTACAAGATAGGCCTAATTTAATATTTTGCATACTGACAGCCTCATGCACAAAGATTTGCGGACGCAAAGTTACCGCTCGTTAAAAATGGCGGACTTGCAGACGCAGATAAATTTGCGGAAATCCGAATGCACAAAGCGTTCACGCAAGTCCGCCATGATGCTCGTTTAATTTACCGCTGCAAGTTCCAATACTTCTTTTACCGACGTGGCCGACTTTACCCGAACCAATCACGGGTCTAGGATCTCGGAACGCATGACGAGTTTTAAACCAGACAACGATTTCGAACATTTGTAAGCACTGTGCAGAAAACGTTTTGACATTTGACATTTTTGTCATTTTGTGGGGGTGGTGGCAGGGGGGCAGGTGGGAAATAAATATAAACGCACAACCAAGCCTTTTTCTAAATGCTTATGGCCTACATGATTCAGGTCTGATATAATGCAATTTTATTTTATTCCCTGTTGTTGTTGTTGTAGTTGTTTGGGGGGGGGGGGGGGGATAAACAAATAAACACACGAAGTCACCTAAATGATGGCTTTTGTCTGTGATTCAGGCCTGTTATAATGACATGTTATTTTATTTCCTGTTTTTGTTGGGGGGGGGGGGGGGGGGGGGGGCGATATTCATCCTTGTAATAATGAAATTTTATTTTATTCCCTGTTGTTGACACATGTGACATAGAACGTACGGGCATCGACATAAATCAGCCTAGAATCTAGTGTATTCCCATTAGGGCTTGGGTCTATATCTAGCTCATGGTTCTTACGCGGGCCTAGACCTAGCCTAGTGTAGGTAATGGTATGGAAATCCAGAATGGTCAGGGCTATTTGCATAATAGGTGGTCTGAGCTTAAGCCTAGTGGCCTAGTACTTGGTATGTACTGGTAGGCCTATACGTTGGTCTAGGCTAAACTATAACGTAGGTTTACTGTTACTACACCAATCTTTTAGGCTTAGGCCTACGGCCAAGAATATAATTGTATTTGTATTCTCTCTACGCTACGATTTACGGCGGTATCCCCAGGTTTTTGCGAGGTTTCGTATGCCGGATCCTAGGCCTACACAGCCTACGCGGCGTAGGGTAGGCCTAGGCCTAGGCGTCTTAAGCCTAGACCTATGCCTACCTAGCTGTTTACACAGAAAGTGTTTATTTATTTTTCGTCTACGACTGAACTGAAGCTGTCAATACCACAAGTTGCTAAGCCCTAGAAGCCTGTGCTCTAGGCCTAGGGCTAGCTAGGCCTAGGGCCTCACGATACGCCTGCTCCTAGGCTGAGCTGAGGCCTTAGTTATACTTTCTGGGTTTTACACACATTTAGATTTGTAATGGCGTGTAGCTAGGCACTCCGCACTAACACATGGTTTACAAGTATGCTTGCCTAGGCCAATATTAAAAGGAAACTTATCTGAACGTCAACTGGAAGGTACCGTAACTTTTTCTTATCGCACATTCTTGAATCTACACGAAGATTTTCGACTAAAAGTTGAGCCAAATGTTTCGGCAGACAATAACTAGTATTACAAATGTAATCCGGAACTTCCAATACGTTGGTGCAATCTCTAAAACACGAGATCGCGGGAGCCTGCTGTCCACCGTATTTGACAGGGCCGCCATTTTATCTATTTGTGGGACGGTCGAGGCAGCCGCAACTTTAACGAGCTCACGCAAATATTTGCGTCGGTAAATCCTTTGTGCATTCGGTTTCATTGATTTGCGGGTGCAAGGCAAAAGTTGCGTCTGCAAGTGGCTTTGTGCATGAGGCTGTGACTCAACTGCTGTTGTAATATTTAAAATTGTCACTAGGGTGTATCATGTCTACTGAGTTGGGGTAGGCTTATAATAATTTGTTTCAATTGGCCTTATAAACTATTACAAGGAAAGCATCAATAATGAGAATTTAGTTTCTACAACCACCGCCTAGGCCCCACCTACCTTTAGACTGTTCGACGTTGCTGATACGAGCCTGAATCTCCTGCAGCTGTCGGGCGAGCGCGTTCTTCTCCTCGTTGAGCGACGCTATCTTCTGCCTGGCCGACGCGAGTCCGACCTTGAGTCGCTGCTCCTTGTCGTTGGCCGCCGTCTTGAGTTGTTCGTGCTCTTTGCGCAGGTTCTCGGCCGTCTCCCTCGAGCTCGTCACCTGTCCTGTCAGCTCCTTGACGTCGTTGGCGTGGCGCGCCTCCGCGTCCCTCACGCGCTGGTCGGCCTGCTTGCGACCCTCCTCCCTTAGCTCCTCCTGCGCCTCGGGTGAGATCTCGCTCGCGGTTGCCACCGCCTCCGCCAGCGCCTTGTCCTTCTCCTCCATTTTCACTCGGTCCTCCTCGCTCGTCTTCGACAACTCTTCGAACTGGGTCTTGTATCGTTTGGCGATCTTTCTCAGTTGTATCTCCTTGTTTCGCAGGTCGCTCTGCACGGCCTCGCTGGCACCCAGATTCTCCGTCACCTTCCCGAGTTCTTCCGTCTTCTTGTTCAACGTGTTCTTGGTGTCGTTGAGTTCCTGTTGCAGCTGGTTGATGCGTTGCTGGCAACCGTTCAACTCGTCTCTGATCTTCTTCACTTCCTCTTGATGGAGTCGCTGCGAACTCGCCAGACTCTCCTCCAGACGAGCCTTCTCCTGCCGCAGTCCCTTTGCCTCTTCCTGCAACTTCTGGTGCGCTTCTCGCTCGGTCCCGAGCATCCTCACCAGATTCTCCCGCTCCTGCTGCAGTTTCCGCCAGTCCTCGGGACTCGCCTTGTTCGAGCGCTCGAGCAGGAAGTTGTTGCGTTGTCGCAGCCGGCCCGCCTCGCCCCGGAGAGCCGCGTTCTCCGCCTCTATCGCGTCCGTCTTGGCCAACTGGTCCTGGTTCTTCTCCTTCAGCGGCTGCAGTTCCGTCTCGAGTTTCGACGTCTGCGCCTTCAGGTCGTTGACCTGGGTCTGTAGGCCGTCCCGTTCGCCGCGCAGGATCCGGTTACTGTCCATGATCGCGTTCAGCGTCTCCAACTTGCGCAGCAGCTCGGCGTGTTTCGCCGCCGTCACGGCAGACACTTCTGTGCTTTCCTGTTCGGTCGACAACGACTTCCTCGCCTCCTCCAACTGCTTCTTGTTGTACTCCTGTTGACTCAACAGACGCACATTCTCTGCGCGGAGGACGTCGAACCTCGACACGGCAATGTCCTTCTCCCGGCGGAGATACTTTATTATCTGAAGGAGCTGGTCGGAGGAATTGACCTCGTCCTCTGTCAGCGAGGTGTCGGCAGACTTGCCGGGCGTCGTGTTCTTGCTCGGGGCCGAGTGTATGACGGCCATCTGCGAGCTGAGCTCCTCGATCTGATTGTGCAGCAACGCATTCTGTGCGTCGAGATCCGCCACCCTCTTCTGGCACTCCTCGACTTCGGCCTTGGAGAGCGCCTCGCGCTTCTCCCAGCTGGCGCGGCCCACGTCCAGCGCAGTCTCGGCCTGTCCGAGCGACGCCCGCAGCTCCGAGACTGCGTCCGAGAGCTTCGACACCTCCGCCTTCTGCGCCTCCAACGCCTGGATGTAGGGATTGGAAAAAGCGATTAAAATCGTTTTAATATGACGTTGAAAGTTTAAACCCAAATACGACCCCCCCTCCCCCCCACACACACAAAGTATTTATTCTTTAATTTTTGTTGATTAAATTTTGAAATTATTCAATCTTTTTGTTTATGGAAATTAGACCTTCAAAGAGATACCACGCCTATTAAGTGATGATGAAGTGACAAGCAAAGAAAGTCTGGGAACAGGTAAGTGCTTTGAGTTGAGAAATAACATTTTAAACAAACATTCATCGATATTTTGATTTTTTTTTCAACAACAAAGAAAACAGACTCTACATTTACTTTTCTATTTAAAAGAGGGTAGGCTATACCACACCTAATGGCTGATGATGACAGTGACAAGCAAAGAAAGTCTAGGAACAACAAACAAAATTTAAACAAACCATAACCGATATTCCGACTATCTGCTTGACAACAAAGAAACATTTTACTTTTCTGTTTAAAACTCTACTGTCGGGTTTCAACGGGTGACCCCACCCTACCTGAATGTCGTTGGAGTGCAGCACCACCTCGCGCGAGTACTTCCCCTCGGCCGTCTGCACGGATAGCGACAGGTTGTCGAGGTCGGCCCGCGCCGTCGCGAGATCCTTCCGGGCCCGCGACAGTTCCTCCGCCTTCCCGGCGAGCTCCTTGCGCACCTCGGCCAGTTGCGCCGTCAGCTGGGACGCCGACAGACTCGTGCCCGTCGACAGCTTGTTGAGACTCTCTTCCAGGTCGGCGTTCTTCTTGCGCAGCGTCGCCAGCGTCGACGTCATCTCTGCGATGCGCTTCTCCGCAGCGGCCTTGTACGACGTCGAGCTCGAGGTCAGCTCGCGCAGCTGACGTTCCACGCCCTCCGATATGTCGCAGTACTGCTTGACGTTCTGCTTGGCGGCCGTCAACTGTTGCTGCGAGGTCTTGAGTCGCGTCTGCACGTCGTTGTAGTTCTTTTCGAGGTCCTTCAGCCGCCTCGCCATCACCTCCTCGGCTGGAACGGAGACGGAAGTTGTCGGGATTAGTCTCAACCCGGTATATAAAGGAGCTGCATTTTTTCAAACCATAAATTTAAAGTGTTAGTGCTTTAAAAGTCATCCATAATTACAATTCGTTATGTTGGTAGATGCCAATCGACTGGCTTAGTATAACGTGGGGCCAGACAGGATCCAGCAGCTTACCTTAGATGTAAGATGGTGAATTTGAGAGTAGAAAGTGCACATTGAAGACATAAAACAAAAATGATGTAATGTGCACTTTCTACTTTCAAATTCATCATCTTATATCGAAGGTAAGCTGTTGGATCCTATCCCCACATTATACCATAACTACAATAAAAAAAAAAAACTAAAAAATAAAAAAAAAAAAAACTTGTTGCCTAGGAACACTAATTATTACACCCCTTAAACTGCTTAGCTTGTGGGCTGACCGAACTATTTTTACCATGTCTACATGACGCTTACAATAAATATATAAACTAACCAAAATTTAGATGGTGAAGGGGTTGTGTTCAGTGACATATGAATCGATAATTGTCGTTTCAACTTACACGTTTCTGTGCGCTTCAAAGGAACCGGCGGCGCCAGTAATTCCTTCACCCTCTTCTCCAACTCCTGCACCCTGCTCTCTTTCGTGGCAAGCTCCTGTTTCAGTTCGTTGAGGTCGTCTTTCGCCCGCTTTGCCAACTCCTGCTCCTCGCCGAGAGACTTGGCGGCGATCTCCATCTTGCGTTCGAGATTGCTCCTCAGCTCGCGGAACCTGTCCTGCTCCTCTTGCAGACGCCTCCGCAGGGCGTTACACTCCCGCGTCGCCTCGTCCAGACGGCTCTCCAGTCGGATGCGACCCTCGACCTCGGCCCGCTCGATGCTCGCCTTGATCGAGTCGAGGTTCGACATCAACATGGACTGGCTCTGTTGTTCGCGGTGCGACACCTCGCGTTCCTTCAACAGACGCGATTCCGAGTCCTTGACGAGGCGGTGCTCCTGCCGGAGGTTCTCCAGGGTCACCTCGGCCCGGGAGAGCTTCGTCTGCGCGTCCAACGTCTCGTTCTTGAGGTGCATCAGCGACTGTTCGTGCTTGACGATCGTCTCGCCGTAGCCGCGGTTCTTCCGCTCCAGTGCCGAGATCTGCTGCTTGTACGAGTCGGAGTTTGCCTGCAGCGTCTTGAAGCGGGCCTCGCTGTAGTCGGCCTGCATCACGAGCTTGCCGTTGTTGACGCGGAGGTCGCGCAGTTCGTCGCGCATCGACTCGATCTGCTCCTGAAGTTGACGCTCGTTGACCTGCCGCTCGTGGCGGTAGCTGGCGTGCTCGTCGTGGATCTCCTTCTGGGCTTTCAGGTTTTCTTCCAGCTTTATCTCCAACTGGAACAAGACCAACGTATATGTTAAAAAAGAAACTTCGTAGAACAGGTAAAAATGTTATAAAAACAAGTAGTTGGACTGTACACTGTTCCTTGTCAAGATTAAAAATTGCAATATTTCGAGTAGGGTGATCAGCACTCTTCCACTGGCTATCAACATTAGTTGTCGATAGCCAATGGAAGAGTGTTCAACGTTTTCAATTTTTAATCTTGAGAAGGAACAGTGTAAACAGTCCAACTGGTTGTTTGTATAAAAATAACAACGTAAAATAATATTACATCAAATGGCTAATAAACTTGTTACTGAAATTGATACAATATGTACGGCACGCTGGCAGCCCACCTCGCGTATGACGCGATCCTTGTCGGTCTGCTGACCGCCGGCAAGCGACTTGGGCGTCGACGGTGTGGTGGGCTTGGTCGGAGACTGCGCGACCTTGGAGGCCGGACTGCTCTGTTCCGACGAGGAAGAGCGGGCGTCCATCAGCTGCTGGTACAGTTGCTGGTACGTGTCCCGTTGCCGGAGTAACTCCTCCATCATCTTCGAGTGCCGTTCCTGCGCCTCTTGCATCTCCTCGGCCTGCTCGGCATAGTGTTTCAGCTTGTCCTGAAATAAATTTTGTGTTAACACATAACGAATGTATACACTTGACTTATTTTGTCCATGATATGAATGAATATTTTTTTTTTTTAAAGAGAGAGAAAAAGAGACAAGTCCACAAGTGAAATACAAAGAGACAAGTAGAACCACAATGAACTTACAGAGCAGCAAATTATTAACTTTTAACCTAATAACGATAATTTCAAAGCATTTAATCGGTAACTGCCATGGTGAAAACAAGATATTTGAAGAATAAAACAGTTATTGCGAGATTGTGATACAGCTTTACGTTAGTTATGAAGAATGAATTAACACATACTTAGGCCTGAATGCATAGTCCAGACTCAAGCCCTCCTCAACTCAGCCTCGCCCAACTACCAATCACGGAACGGCATTGCCATGTGGACGGCTCTAGGATTGGTGGCTAGGCGAGGCTGAGGAGAGGCTGAGTTGAGGAAGGCTTGAGTGTGAACTATGCATTCGGGCCTTAGACTGCTACAATTCATTTTCTCCATGGCAACCACGCTTTCGATTGGTGGTTGTAACGGAGGAACCTAGTTGTGCCGGGGTAAATATTTAGCCATCAATCAGTCACAATACTGGGTTTTAGGGCCAGTATTAAAATCAACAAATAGGGAAGTTATATGTGGGATTTCAAAGGTTTTCATTGGTGGTGGTCATGGAGAAAACAAGCTATTCGCCGAACAAGTTGTTATTGGGACATTATAAAACCGGGCCTAAAACTAATTTGATGGATAGATGTTTGTTTACCATGAGATCCTGAAGGTTCAATTCCGCGTTGACCTTCTCCATCTCCTCCTGGGCCGAGCTAAGTTCCCTGACGACAGCGAGCAGCTTCTGGTTGTTTTCCTGGAGTTCCTCGATGCTGCCGAAGAGGACGAGCTTCTGCGATATGACGCTCGAAGCGTTGGCAGACGTCAGCGACTCCGACGAGACGTTGTGGCTGTTGGTGAAGCCGCTTCGCGCCGCCTCCACCTCCTTCAGCAGGAAGCAGACCTGGTGTGCAAGGTCCGCGCGTTCCTCCCTCAGACGTTTGTTCTCGCGCGAGTGATGGCCGGCCGACTTCTTCGCCTCGTCCGCCTCGGCGCGTAGGTTGTTGTTCTCCGCGACGAACGAGTTCATCTGGTCGGTGAGCATCTTCACGTTGTCGAGGGCGACCTCGTAGTCAGCCCGTTGCTGCCGCATGATCGGCGCCTTGTGTTCGATCTCCTGGAGGATGCCGGAGATGTGGCCGTTCAGTCGGCTGTTCTCCTCCTTCTCCTGCAGGAGTTCCTCCGACACCTCTACGTACTGCGTGTAGATCTGCGTGAGGGTCATGCCGGACTTGATGAGTCGGCTTGCGGCCGCGGCGGCCGGCGAGAGCTCCTCCATCGCGTGTTCGAGAGACTCTCGCCTTACGGCCTTGACCAGCTCGTTTGCGGTGACCAGTTCCTTCTTGAGCGCGTTGATGCATTCCTTCTTCTTGTCCAGTTCCTCAGCGTGCAGCAACTCCGTTTCTTTCAACTTGGTCTCCAGCTCGCCGTACTGTTTCGAAGCAGATTCCAACAGCTTCTGGAGTTCGTTGACTGCGGTCTCTAGTGCCTTCGTTTTCGATTCGGAATCGTCGGACATCTTTTTGTACAGACTGGCTAGTTTTTTCTGAGCTTGTAGTTCCTGGTTGAAACTGTCTTGCATTTTCATCTCGACGTCACGTTGTTCCATAAGTTTTTGTACTAAATTTTCGATTTTGGTGTTCAACACGCCGTTAGTCTTAGTCAAATTTTCATTCGTATCTTGAGCAAGCCTCAACTGTAAAGAAAAATATTAGACGTATTGAAATCCAAAGCCAACCACAACAATGTACAGCCTACAGCCCTACATGGTCAATCAAAGCAAATGACCACGATGTAAGAAATCAATCGCATCATCAAGACAGACCCAGGTAATTAGTTCCAGGTGTGAAAGTTCCCAACAGATTTTAGAACATTGAAGAAATACGTTGATGTTTTTATCAACTTTTAAGATACCAAACCTTGCTTAATCCTCCTTTCAAAAATACCACTAAACAAAAAGTATGAATTACCTCGTCAGTCTTCTGCGAAAGTTGGCTATCCAGAGTGATGAGCCTCGAGGTGTTGTCCCTCCTGAGCGTCGTCAACTCGGCCGAGTGTTTGTTGAGGTCCTCGTTCAGACTCTGTATCTGGTTCTTGAGGAGGTCGTGTTCCTGATTCATCCGCTTCTCCTTGTAGTCGAGACCGAACTTGAGCGTGTGCACCTCGTCGACCTTGGCCAGCGCCTCGCACTTTGCGCGGACGGCCGCGTGGAGCTGCGCAGACAGACTCTTCACGTCCGCCTGCAGGTGTTCCATCTCCGTGTCGCGGCGTTCGACCATCGTCAGGTAGTTGTCGCGCTCCTCGGCAGCGGCGTCGCGCTCGCGACGGTACTGGGTCGTCTCCGCCTCCAGGCTGGGGACAGTTTGCACGGTTACGGGTTAAAGTTTGTTGTGACACTGGCGAGGTCCTTGATATGCATGAAGAAATGTATTAATAAATTGCTATTATTATTATTATTATTATTATTATTATTTATTTATTCATAACATAAACAGTTACATTTTATGTGTGCAGCAGTCTAGTTATAAATTGGATGTAAGAAGCGGACCTGAGATCCATTCACATTGTGTCTTACAACCATTAATAATATTAGGTCAACCTATCTCTAAATAATACTAGAATATAGCTACGATGTATAAACACTAACACTAACATTAGAATTATGCCTACCGTAAAACATAATTACAACACATTGCCAGTAGGGATGGGACGTTTTTACGTTTAAACGTGGGAGTGGCTTTAAACGTTTGTTCTTTTTACGCCTCGTTTAAACGTGTGTACAGAAGTGTTTGTATATAAGATAAGAAACAAATATTTTACGTCGGAGCGTACTGCAATACTAGTCTACTATTATAGTTTTTTCTAGCTACAAATTGTAATTTTATCCAATGTTTCGGAACTTTTCGGTAATTTACTGCAAAGGTCATTTTATTCATCTCGTGGCAGGGGATAGAGCGAATAAAACGTTAAAACGCGAGTTTTAAAAACGGTTAAATGTTAAGGTTATTAAACGTATTTGCCCATCCCTAGTACTATGAAGAAATGTATTAATCAATTGCTATTGCCAGAGTATACACCATGAAATTCTAAACAAAGTATTGAACTTTCTCCAGATACCCTAGATAGATTGTTCCGGTGTTTAACGGCACATTAACATCTTAGGTATTAATGCAAAATAACAACATAAATAAAACAAGGTTAACCTAGGCCACGACCACTACCGTGACCTTGCATTCGAGGAAGTGACTGGTTGCTGACAAAATTGCACATAGATGTCACCATAAAAGAAGAATTGAGCGATCACTTAGTTGTTATTATTATTATTATTATTACCGTTCAACAGTTTCACGCAGCTTTGCAAGTTCAGTTTGGGCATCATTTGCTTTAACTTGAAGTTCGTCCAAGTCTTTTTGAGTAACTTCAAGTTGTTCCTTGTCATGATGATGCTCATCAGTAGTTTGTGACAACTGTTTTTCTAACTCTTCAACTCGTTTACCTTTAACAAAGAAACAGAAAGCATGTCAGGGGTGTGGCTGGCAGATACGCTGGAGTGGGGGGAGCAGATTAGCAGGATGGTTGGGAAGGGAGTAAGAAATCTAAACTTTGTTATGAGGGTGCTGATGGGAGCAAGCAGGGAAATAAGGGAGCATGCCTACAGAGCCTTGGTGAGGCCGGGTCTGGAGTATACAGGGGCGGTTTGGGACCCACATGATGCCAAGGGGAGGGATGCTCTGGAAGGGGTACAAAAGAGAGCGGCGAGAAGGGTGCTTAGAAGGGCGAACAGATGGGTGGAAATAGAGCTGGGGGATGGTAGGAAGAGGAGAGAGTATGAGAGTGTAACGGAACTGGTCAGGGAGCTAGGTTGGGAGACGCTTGCGGACAGAAGACGGAGGGATCGGCCGGGTAAAATGTACAGTGTAGTAAGGAAACATGAGGGGTGGGGGGAGTTAAGTAGGGCGGTTGACGGAGCCAGCTACATGGGAAGGGGGGGATCATCAGTGGAAGATAGAAAGAAGGTTATGGAGGACGGATGTGGGTAAGTTCTCCTTCCTGGGAAGGACGACCGTTTAGTGGAACCAGTTAGATGGGGAAGTTGTGGGGCTAGGGAAGGTAAAGGCTTTTGCCGACAGGCTGAGGCCTAAACCCGAACCCAGGTTGATGGAAAAGGCAAAAGGCGATGGTCATGGTGGGGAAAGAGAAGGTTGGAAGCAAGGGGGGTGATGGATGGGAAGGAAGCAAGGGAAACTGAGAAGAATGGAAAGATAAAGCTTGCTGGAGGAAGGGAGGATGATGCAAAGGATGGGAAAGGAGGAATGAAGGAAGCAGAGCGTCTCTTGCCACCAGCGTATGGCCAACTGTGAGAGAATAAACAAACAACAACAACAACATAATAGGCCTACTGTGGCAGCAAGGTATAACAATTATAATTCTCAAATAGGGATGACTAGTGGAGTTCTATTAGGCTTCATAACATCGTGAAATGTAATAGGCCTATGCTCAGTACAATTAGTAACTGCAACTAAATCTGTCCGAGATAACAGGAAATTGAATAATGGTACAATAAATCAGTTGGTGCCTGATCAATTAGACAGGCATCATAGCTTGAGAAGCACTGGCCTAGAGAACCCTTCTTTCAAAATAAATAAATTCATTTGTATTTATTGCAGGTAGGCCTGACCTACCTACGAACTAAGGGCATGTGGTCCGAAACTAGTTAAAAATGCTTTAGGTCTAGGCTTCTACCATTCTACAGTATGAGAGCAACATGAACGGTAAACAATGTCTTAATCACAACAAAACAAACTGAGAACTGTAACAGCTGTAATATGCGAGATACGGATGCAGGCCTAGGCCTACACCTATAGGCCTAAAGTTGGCAGTCTAATATGACCCTACTAGGCCTACCAACGGAAAAATTCCGAGAAGATAAAACCAAGACCATCTTTCCCATTCTTGTTCTCAGGGCACGGTGAAGGGCAATAGGCTAGGCCTAGGGCCTATGCACCACAATGTAGGCCTTCGTTAACACAATATCTTAACATACTCGGGCTTCCCGTTCATGTTCCCTGGATATTGTGCACCCTAATTGTTCTTGGCTCTCACACAGAAGCTTTTTCTCACCGAGGCCTGCAAAGCATGTTGAACTTATGCACCCGTAAGAAACTCCTCGAGTTCACCAGGAAATTACAAATTCCCTAGAAGCCCTAGGCCCCTAGCCTAGGCCTAGATAACAATTAGGCCTAGGTAGGTAGACCTAGCCTAGGGCCTCTGAGGCTAGGCCTAGCCTAGTTAGCAGGCTCTAGGACCCAGGCCAAGGGTAGGGCCTAGCCCTATACCGTATTGTCACCGACCCAGAGAGTCACTAGCGATGAGAAGCAAAACGAACATGACAGTTAAATAAAGAATTTATACAGTAGGCCTAGGGCCTAGGCATGGGCCTAGGCCCAGGGGGGCATGTAAGCCCTAGGTTAGCTTACCTAAAGTACATTTGGTTGAACTTAGTAAAGCTGTTGAAATTGACAAATCTTCATTTAATTTTCCAACGTGAGTTATAACTTTTTTACGAATTTCTTCAGGAATTAACAGTATTTCTTCACTCGAGAGGACGCCAGGAAGAAGTTTATCCTCGTCTTCCGCCATGTTTATGTTGTCAGTTGTTTGATTTGTAAATCCACAGCCAGCTAATCAAAGATGTCCGTTCAAGCGGGCCGTCGTGTGCTTGTTTCGACCTATCGATATAAATTTGACTTCCTGTTTAAGCAAATCGCAGCACAACATTCGAAGTACTTTGTCAAGATCGTCAACAGTCATTTTCACCGTTTTCACCTTTCGTAGGACAAGAAATGTCCGCTGAATCTCTTGTTCTACGACAAGCGAGGATGATTGCTCTCCGTCACCAGGTAGCCTAGCACAATGCAAACCACACTATGGGATTGGTATGAAAACCTTGTTTAAGGTGTGCAGATGTGTAACAAGTGCACAGAGAGCGTTGCGAGCGATCCGGCCAATGGTCTCTGAATATTGGATACACACAATTTTATTGCAAAACTATTTGACTTCTTTGGAATCTTTGGATAATTAGTACACTGCCTCCTCAATGGGGTTGGTTAATTCTAGCAGGCGGAGATCAGTGGCAGGAACGCTCGCAGCGCTGATTCCACTACACTTCTGTTTGAACACTTTTTGGTCACCACTGACTGCTTAGGTTGTTGAATGTCTAGCATTTCCATCTTTCATTCCATTTTCCAGAGTAGAAAAATTAAAAGAATAAGCCCATCTAAAACTGATCTACGTTAATGCCCTACTCGGGCCAATTTTCTGTTCAACTCGTCGCATTCAACATTGTGGCGCACAGCATAGGCCTTTCACTTTTCATACTCGATCACGCTTATGAGATTTCTTATCCAGGTTATATGCACATAGTATTACCATTGGGTTTGAAGTGCTTTAAACCCAATGGAATTACTAACTTTAAAGTTTAGGCAAGTTTCGTTTAAAATATGTTATTTCCTAGAAAATTTCCATTTAAAAAATTTGCTTCCTAACTCACATATCAATCACATACAATAGGGAACACGCGTATGAAAATTTTAATCGATTTTTAAATACCTTGTATCTCATTTTATAATTGGCTGTGGATATTCGTACGGTCAGCCGTAATAATAGTGCAAAATTATTCGTACGGTCAATGATTTGATTGGATGGAGGCGCGCCGTAGTAATAGTGTAAAATTAATCGTACGGTCACTGAAAACTGTACGGCCAGGCGTAATAATATGGTAGGGCCTACCAGATTATTCGTACGGTCATGATTAAAATAGTGTATACAGAGAGATGTTCATTAGGTCACTGATGTAAACGATGTAGCCTACGTGATCATTGTCAAGAAGGTTCGTAATAATTAGAGGCCATCTTTTCTTCAAGGACGTGAGCCCGAGCCATTGGGTTTTCAAACCCAATGCCCAAGCTGATCGGCTGCTATTGTGGTTCAAGGTAAACACTCCCCCTAACCTGTAATGTAAAAGTCCCTTATAGCGAGCTTAGGCTCTTTGGGGGCTGGTATCCGTGCTGTACCATGTATTTGTTAAATATCAATATCAATAAAAACCTTCAACCTTTTGAACGTCTTGAACTAAAAGCCACGAATTTATCCAAGGATTCATACTGACAGTCGAACTGGTTTTAGGGTGTTTTCATGTACTTACGTACGCCATATTGCCATATTTAACGTGATTTACATGTCAAGACGATGTATTTTATAAATGCCGATCAAATCCAATGCCTATAGATGGCTCAAATATTGAAATTGTAATCATTTGGTCAAGGAGTGTATTTTTAATTTGAATACTTAACCCAACCATTCAAACTAAAAATACACCCTTGGATTTGGCTAATTACTCAAAAAATTCACTCGGATTGCTAAAACGATCGCCTTCTTGCAACGCCATGAACCTACCTCTCTGGAAAGTATAGTCGTCGAATGGCGCGACGCGGCGGCGGCGTGGCCAAAGATACTAGGTTTGTTTCTTTGTCCTGCATATAATCGCGGTGTAAGTTGGCGGTGTAAACAGGAACTACGCGACAATGCAGGCTGTGCAAGCTACACTGCGTCGATACAAAGAAACGCATTTTTGCAAGTAGTGAAACACTTTCAAATTTATACGTGTTTTAAAGTACAAAAACATGTACTAGGCTTAGTGTACATTGTTGAGAACCATTTCAAATCACATTTAATGTCTATTTTATAATAACAAATCAACAGTAAACGCTTCTTTCGTCGTAATTATGTGACGATATTTAAACTTGGCGGTAACTTCCTTGCATTACAACGCTCCACCTGCTCGGGAGCTGGTGCTGCATATCCTGCATCGATGCAGCTACACCGGACAAAGAAACGACTAGCGGTGTAGCTGCATTGGGACAAAGAAACGCGAGAGTGCTACACTCCTTGCATACATGCAGAGAGTGCAGGACAAAGAAACGAACCTACTAACATTATAACTACGTTATTGGGCGTGGCTGCAAGTGCACAGCTGTTGTCGCAGTGATACCGACGCTCGCCGTTTAGCGCTTAATTCGCGAAATTAAAGATGGCGGCCCTGACCGTACGAATAGTGCAACATTATTTGTACGGCTGACCGTACGATTATCCACTCCGTTTATAATTTTGTGTCTTTGAATTTTGATAAACGGATCAGTCTACGCCTCAAAATAATTGGTTTAGTAACGATAAATAAAAGGGCGCGAAAAACGAGCCGCCGCCATGTAGGGTGTGTTCTTTGAAACGATCCGAGCAATCAGAGTGCCCTATACTCGATCTCTTATTTGATCAGAGCACGCTCCGCATCGTTCTTGTAATCCCGAGTGGAGCGCTCAGAGCGCGCTCGACATACTCGGATCTGGGGATGAGATTTCACAGATGCATAACCTTCTTGATTCACTTTTTGTGCAATGTGCATACTTGATACTTCTTTTGAAATTTTTTTATAAATGTAAATATCGTGGATAATGTGAGTAAAGATAACTCGGACATGGGTGCCCACATGGGGCCTAGTAAAAAGTAAGTGATTAATACAAATTTAGTCATAATTTAAAACATTCATTAATGATTTTGGCGGGAAGGCCTATGTTTTGAGGTTAGGAGGCCCAGGCATGGCTAGGGCCTAGGCCATAGCTAATGCCAGTAGAAGAAGCATAATTATTCGCCAAAATAAGTGATAACAGATGGCAGCACTACAAAAACAAAATGGCGGATCATTGCGGTATAAAGTGATCGTACGCCCCCTCATGGCCCCCTGCACACGTGTATTTAAGGGTTTAATTTCTTAAGTATTATTGTTGTTATTATTGATAAATAATCGTCTGCAATGGAAGAAAATCCTAACGTTAGGTGGGAAGTTGTTATTAGGTCTGTAGATGACGGCCTACGGCCGTATAAGGAGGGGGAAGCTGTTTTGGAAGCAAATCACGTCATATGTTGCAGAATCAATGGTAGAACCAAAGACATTTGCGTTGTGCTTACAAACCTCAAAATTGACCGCCTCACAAATTGGAAGTTATGATTACAGTACGTGACGAAGTCACTAACAACAGGTGCCACTGCCTAGGCCTACACCACAAAAATACCTAGGTCCTAGGCCTAGTGTATTGTCACCTTGACACGGGCCTAGGCTAGGCCTAGCCTTACTTTACAACTGTACTTATTTATTGTCTAGGCCTGGGGCCTATCCTATTCAATAATAAAATTGTTAGTATGTAAATAGACAACCAAACTCCTCATAATCACTAAGCTCCAGCATGTCATAATGGTCTAGGTAGGCCTAGAGGTAGGCAAAGCGACTTCTTTCATTGACAGCTAGGCCGACTAGGGACAAGGCCTAGCTACCTAGCCCTAGATGTTACACCCATTTTGACAGCTAGGCCTAGATAGGCCTTGGCCTACTCTGACTTGGGATTGGCATCTCTGCTAGGGCCTAGGCATAAGCCATGGATCTATATTTCCTCATTAATCTAGCTTACTAATGGTTTAAAAATTCTTCTTGCATACCGGGCAGTATATAGTCTTGGTTTGTAAAGTGCAAGCCACACACATACATAAACTTCCTTACAGGTTTACCGATTTTCAACACGTGTGCCCATCTCTTTCTAAACGTAATGTCTTTAGAAAAAAGGTAAAAACATACACCTTTCTCTTTACTGTTGCATTGAGGAACGGAGCAACAGCGATTACAAATACTGTATTTGCCGTGGAGACTGAATCAAGAAGTCAGCGTGCCTTGTTTACATATGGGAAAATCGCCGCCATTGCCCACCAATACCGCAATGAGTAGTTCACGTGAAGGCCACCGCAGCGCTGCGATAGACTTTTTTCCGCGAATTATGTCTTGATATTAAATGTTTACCACCCTTTATTTAGCTATCCTAGGGCAGACACCTCGGATTAAGTTCTAAATAAAGTTATTTTTCATCTCTAGATGTTCCAAACCAAACACACAAGCGGTGTGTTCATTCCAACGTTCTTTTATCATCGCAATGCTCTGACAATTCGGTCACGTGACCGCGCACGCTCCATTCGATCAACAGATCGTTTCAAAGAACACACCCGTAGAGTGGATTTGACGTCAGAGTTTTGTTCTGCGTACGATCACCGCCTCAGCGATTGGTCTGCTTTGCCACGACTACAGAACCATTGCGTCACAGCCACCTGTACGCGTTTAGGATCCCCAGTTTAAACTTCAATACCACATTAAACCTATTTAAAAATTTCTTTTTTACGTGCGACTTGCATTAATATACTTTTTGTATCTAATACTATGAAACTAAGTGTTTGGTTTAACAAAAAAAATCGTACGCATGTTGCCTATTAATGGTGTACAAGACCAAGTCAGATGTACAAACGTCAGCTGCAACTATTTAGCAGAATTAAGCAGGTTAATGGCGGCAAAATTGCATTTACTTTTCTTTTGGAAGGAGACTTCGACGATTAAAAAAAGGCTCTTACTTATTCATTATTTTTAATATACTGAAAAATCGTGAATATTGTTTCCAAATCATTACTTAACATTTAAAGTTTAATAAAAAGCAGATTTTTTGTGTTTTCTTTGGGGGATAATAATAATAAAAACTGTGTATTGCAGTATTTGCCCACTCTGAATTAGACATGTATGCATGAATGTATACATGTAGAATAAAAGTAGGTACATAATGAATGTAGGATAATACTTATCTGTGCTAATACAGTATGGAGTACATATTCATTCAGTCTTATTTATTAGTTATTAGGTACTATAATATAATGAAAGTCGTAATTTAAATAGTCTAAATTATATGTTGTCAATAGATTTAAATTCCAAGTTACATAGGCTTAATTGATTAATTGTTACAATACTAGACCTATTGTAAAGCATCTAGGATCAGACGAAGTTAGCTGTCCGTCAACTCTGAACTATCGATATTCGATGGAGGTAACATTAGTGCCTTAGTAATTAAACTGTGTTTTTGTCATCAATATTCAATGTTTGAGTTCTGTAAATGCTAGTTTAGTTTTGCTATATATACATATTGTAGTTTTAATAGTGGTACAGTCTATTTTGCATCATCGACGCTTTTCATTTCATCTTTATGATACTTCATGTGGTTCCTTTTTGACACATTGTGTGTGAATGCCTTCCCACACACTTCACACTTATAGAGCTTCTCTCCTGTATGTAGACGTTCATGCTGCTGGCGGTTCCATGGCAATGAGAATTCACGCGGGCAGTAGGAACACTTGAACGGTGTCTCGCCAGTGTGCGAACGCAAGTGTACTTTAACACTCTTCTCCCTTTTGTACATTTTTGGACAAAGAGGGCACTTGAATGTGGGTTTTGTTTCGTGGGCCATAATCATGTGCCGTTGAATGCTTTTGATCGACGAACACATTTTGCCACATATTGTGCACGGCAGCGTTTTCTTTCCGTGCATTACCTGAATGTGATTGTTTATGCACTTCTTTATAAACCATCTGTGACAAAACTCACATTGTTCTTTATTAAATTTATCGTTTGTATGCATTTGTTCATGAATATATAATCTAAAATTTCGAAAGAAAAGTTTACCGCAAAACCTACAAAGGTATTTTTTTGGGTAATTGTAAATTTTCTTCTTCGTTTTATGAGTTTTACATTTCATCTGTTTCTTAAGGTCTTCATCAACGTGTACATCCGACTTTAAATGTTCTATTAATTTAGCCTGCTCACTAAATTCTTCCTTGCATATCACACATCTTATTGTGGTGGAAATATTCTTGGCTTCATCAACATGTACACCCGAATTAAAATGTTCTTTCAATGTAGCCTGGTCACTAAATTCTACCTTACATATCACACATCTTATTGTGCTTTTGGCTTTCAACCGAGTAGCCCCCAAGTTCTTGGAATCTAGATTTTTATCACATTCCCTTTTCTCCTTGTTTTCTTCATTGTCACGTTCTGCAAATTCGTGCATGTCATTTGAATGTTTTGTTAATGCCTTCATAGAAGAAAATTTTTTGTTGCATATGGTACAATTTTGCACCATATTGTGAATTCTTCTTATATGTTCTATCAAGCCACGTTTCAGAATAAACTTCTTACCACACTCAGCACATTCAAATCTGTTCAGTTCTACATGAGTTGCTAAGTGATTGGCCAAACCCGAACTTGTTCCTAATGACCTTGGGCACAGATAACAGTGAAATTCTAGCTTCTCTCTAGATTTGCATTTCACTGTACGACTACCGAGCTTGTTAAGTTTTGCATCTACTTTGGTTTTTGATGGAATTAACTCTTTAGCAATATCTTTAGAAATGATTCCATTAAATTGAGCTTGAGTGTGACTACCTGAACTAATACTCAAGCTAGAATCTCTCATTAATGCAATCGGGTCATGTTCCACAGTAACTGACAGACCTTGATCAGTAGATTCAAATACATTTCTGATAATGCAAGAACTGTCTCCATTACCAGAGCCAGTTATCGCATTATTCAAGGCATCTTGATTTAGAACGACTGAAGAGAACGTAGATGAAATGCTTGTAATTTGACCAGAAGAACTACACGGATCGACTTCATTACTGCACGAACTGTCTGCATTACTAGAGGAAGATATTTGGTTATTTGTTTCATCTTGATTTACGGTAGCTGAAAGCGATGTAGGTGCAATGTGCATCTTCAACATAACGCACTGATTAGAATGACTTGAGCTACGTGTTGGTGCTTCATTTCTCATCATTTCAATGGGGGTCTGATCAGTGTTATTAGATCTTATCTCTGTCCCAAGTGAACTCTTCTCATTTACAGGCAATGGACTTGTGGTCACTTCATTTAATTGTATCTCCTCCATCTTTTCAATCTCTATAAGGTTAACGTTACCATCGTCTGCAGTATCCACGTTGGACGTTACGGCCACCTCTGTTGATACTACTTCTGCGCAAGTCAACGTTTCCTTCTTAATAGACGTACAATTTTGAACGTTGGAGTCGACCGATTTTGAACCCGAATACGTTGTATCATATTCATGGATCATCGAGTGGATGCTGTGCTGGCTCGGTTTGAATCCAATTTTTATCTCGAGTGGATCTACTTGCGGGTCGTCCTCCTTCGAGTCGTATTCCGTTTGTCGGTCGACTTGGAGATACGATTGGTATGGGGATTCGACACGCTCGTTCCGATACATTTGATTTGAAACTTGCGAAGAAAATAACTCTGTAGTAATTGGCATATTAGCCAATCTTTTGGTACTGCTTTCAGTGTCTGAACACACAGTGATTACAGGGCGGGTGTTATTTACAGCAGGCTCACGGGTGCTTACTGCATGACTCGTAGAATTCACATTGCATTGGGATATGGATAGGGAATTATTGTGTTTCATTAGCATAACGATGTTCTGAGGAGTTGACTCGAAGAAGGAATTGGCCGAGTGTACTAAAGAGTTGAATGATAGAGGTTTTTCCACCACGACAGCCACGAATAACTCCGGTTGTAGATTCAGTGCATATCCTGATGCATTACATTGCTGATGTTGAGTGGGTTGTTGAATGGTTAAGCTTGAAGATGAATCTGCTGGGACATTTGGCGTTGTGATGTTCTGAAACACAATATTATGTTTGCTACTAAAAATCTAAAAAGTACAATCAATGGACCAATGGTTATTGGTAGAGGTGTTTGTTTTTTGCGGACCGCGAAATCGCGAAAAGTGTTGATAAAGAAAGGGGAGATAAACAAAGTGTATATCTGTTAATGGGCACCTTAAAAACATCAAAATTCCACCGCGAAAATCGTCAATTTCCAGTCATAACATCGAAATTTGTATTAATGAGCGAAATAACACGAAATCTCGATTGTTTTTAATTTATTATAAAAATTTTAAAGAAATTTAAATTTATTATGAAAGTCAAACGTCATTACAACACACTCGTGGGGACCTAATATTTGTTCATTATAATGATGATTGCGTTAAGCAGATCAACGATTTATTTTTGCTGAAATTCAGCGTCAAGCAGAGCAAACGAGTACAATTCTGAGGGATTTAACGTGACGGACAAGAAGATCCTTATGTTGTGACTGCCGCCTTAACTAGTACTAGTTTGTACATACAATTCAAATAAATTAAATAACATTAAAATTCCTTTTTGTATGTTTCTGGTGAAATTTACTGTAGAAAATCTCCCAAAAAGCATAACACCGCCATAACATCAAAATTATTAAATCTAAAAACGAAATTTAAGAAAACATAACACCATTTACAAACACCTCTAGTTATTGGTAGAGGTGTTTGCTTTTCATGGACTGCTAAATTGCTGATAATGATGGGGGATGTAAACAAAGTGTACACCTGTTGATTGGCACCTCGAAAACACCGAAATTCTACCGCGAAATGCACCGTTTTTCAGTAATGACATCGAAATTTGTATTAATTAGCAATATGATCGCGAAATCGTAGTTTACTTCAACTTTTAGACATTTCTTGGTTAATTAATGCTGTTTGATTTACCAAATTGATGATTTTCAATTTTATTACGAACATATGATGAGCGATCATTATATACTGATGCTGTGGATATGATGTGTCCATACTCCGGTCTACGTTACTGTATACGTGTTGTATAACACTTCCTTTTCAATTTCAACATGTTTCTGGTGTAATTTACTCTAAAATCACCAAATTATAACACTTTACACTGGTATAACATTGAAATTAATAAATTTATTAACAGTATTTAAGAAATCATAAAATCATTTTCAAACTACTCTAGAAATTGGACATGTACTACAAATAATTAGGTATATGATATATGGCATGATTACTGTGTTAACGATGGATGGGGTGATCTGAAAGTTCTGTGTATGGTTAAAACAATGAGTAATGTTTTAGGATGGATTTAGTGGCTACGGCCAGGCTGGGCTTCAAAGCTAAAACTGTACATGTTACTGTAAAATGGCTGGAAGTGTACAACTGTGGGCACCAAATTTGTCCATTACACACATTTTCATCAAACAAAAATTATTTAGCAAAATGATATCACTCGGAAGTAGGTGCGGTTTACTGTGCTGTGTATCATAATCATTACCTCGTTTTCCATGTAGCAGGCATATGGCTGGCTGGCAGCAAGCAAGAGGTGGACCTGTGCTTTTTTTTAAATTGAACTACAATTCACTTTTGTCTCATTAACTTTGGCTTCAGTATTGAAAAACGTTTGCTACCTACTTAATGTGTACTTCGTAGCCTTCTAGCTTAATGGTGCCCTGAACTTTCTAATATTTTCAATCTACATTGAGAAATGAATTTGTATACTGTTCTCCTCACAGGTTACTAGAATCCATGCTCATACTTATCATTACACAATAAAATACCATATTTTTATCTTAAAGTACTTTTATTTTTGTAGTATTCAGTTTCAATAGGCATAGTATAACATATTACAAAATGTCAGGCTACAGTTACATTAACATATGGACCTACACACAGTTATAATCGGGATCACAATTGGGAAATCATGAAAAAGTCAATCTGCTTGGTTCTTGTAGAGGCTTAATTCACACAACTAAATAATTACGTATTGTAATGATCGCAATCGGCATCATAATCGAGAAAGTTTCCATTTCTTCGATTGAAATGTCGACGATCCTGATAACAATGGGCACAATCTAATGAATGCTATTTATATAATAATGTCATCATGCCCCTATAAAGTTATCTGGTCATAGTTTGTCCATCTCTATTCTAGAGAATGAAAGTGTAGTCGCTTTGTACTGCTGGTAGCCCTATTCTACCCCGGGCCCACACAAGTCGAAGTAGGATGAGAACACACAAGATTGCTCCATGAGAACAAGTTACAACAGAAAAATAAACTAGGTCTAGACATTATTTACCCATACGTATTTTGTACTAGCATATTTAATAGCCACACTAGACTAATACGGTATTAGTGTGGTTACCACATAAATGTACCATTAACATCCTTTAAAACACTTATTTATCTTTCTCTTCACCTTCTTCAGCATACACCTTGTAAAAATAACAAAAGTTTACAGTTTACACATCTACTGTTTGATCTGGGAGAACATCCATTATTTCATCATTATGATACTTCAACATGTGGTTCTTCTTGGACACATTGTAGGTGAATGCCTTCCCGCACTTCTCACACTTGTAACGTTTCTCTCCCGTATGCGTTCGTTCGTGCTGCACACGATTCCAGTGCAAATTGAATTCGCGCGGGCAGAAAGAACATTTGAATGGAGTTTCGCCCGTGTGAGATCGCATATGATTAACAAAATCACTTTTGAACCTCAACATTTTTGGACAGACCGGGCATTTGGTAGGTTTCTTCCTCAAAACACGTTGCTGGCCACTGTGTGTCCTCATGTGGTCCATAAGATGGCGGTGGGATCGAAGCACATCGTTACACAGCGTACAAGGTAACTCAACTTTTATGTGATTGCACTCGATGTGGTGTATTAAACCAAGCTTGGTGGTGAAACTCTTTTCGGGTGTACAATCTCCGCATTTGAAAAAACGCAAGCAATAGTGATCTTTTTCAATGTGTTTCATTAAATGATTTCTTTGCAAGAACGTTTTGCCACATATATCACAGAGAACAGAGTTTGGTTTCGATGTCTTTTCTTTTGACTTTGCCAACACTTCTTGTTCCGTGTGAGAGTTGATATGCATTATGGATAAGCCAAGGCTGGGGAAACTACGACTACACACTGTGCACCGAAATAGTTTATTGCTTTTCTTTTCGGTGTCTTTCGTAAATGTTGCAACGTGCAAGTGTTCAGGCTGAAATGGATCGCACAAGGTGACTGGTGCAGCGTCAGTCTCACCAGTATCAATAGCTCGGGTGGCGTTCTGTCCGGTGTCCTCTTCAGATTTTGATTTGCTTCCAACATCTGGTATTGACATAGACTCTTGATTCTCATTTTTCAAATGAGGGTTTACAACACGTATTGTTTTATGTGTCACATCGGCTAGATTTCCATCAAGATTTGGAGCACTCAGGACAATTTCTACTTTCTCTTGCTGATTAGTCGATACAAAAGTTGAAAAATGGCCTTTGGTGTTATTTGCACAGTCTCTAGGTTTCTTTGTGTACGTTCTCGTGCACAATTTCCGGTTCACCACAATATTTGCTGCATCGGCTAGATTTCTATCAAGATTTAGATTACTGTGGCAAATCCGTTCTTTCTTTTGCCGAGTCTTGCCCTTAGAAGTTGAGGGGTAGTCTTTCACTTTTAATTTCTTTACATTACCTTGTGATATACTTGCAGGTACCACTTCATTCACACACGTTATTATGCACTTTCCTGTACTGGTATCTAACTGAGTGCCTACACAGTTTGTGTTCAACAAATCCCCTGTATCACGATCCTGTACGGTAGTACTGGGGATTTGTATCCAAACAGGCTCAGGATCGGTGGCAATGATTTCATCTTGGCTAGCTAAATACTGACAGGGACCAAGAATAGCTGAAGGTATTGTGTTCTCTTGTGACACCCTACGCTCTGTGGCTGTCTCCTCTATAAAAGTACCCTTTTCAGCTTTGATGGATATTGGTTGAGCATAGAATGCTGCCAATTGATTCACGAGTGAGCTTGCGTTATTTTCACCACACGTGGCACGAAAAGTTTGAAATTTTGCAGAGTTTATTGAACCGAATTCTATTTCGAGTGTATTAGCTCGAGGCCTCCCAGCCCCTTTGTTAAACTCTGCATCGGCTACATTTCTATCAAGATTTGGATCGTTATGGCAGATTCCTTCCCTCTCTTGCAAAGTCTTATCCTTAGAAGTTGAAGGATCTTCTACTATACCTTTTTGGATGGAGGGCACAGTTACTGCATTGCAGTGTGGCTTAGTTTTAATGTTGTCCAGTTTTAAACCCAGCTTTCTTTTTAACAATTTGATGTCTAAATCACATTTCTTTTCTGTACTGGTATCTAACTGTGTGCCTACACAGTTTGTGTTCAACAAATTCCTTACATTATCATGTTCCTGTACAGTACTGGGCATTTGTATCGGAACAGGCTCTAGATCAGTGGCAATGTTTTCATCTTGGTTAGTTAAACGCTGACAGGGACCAAGTTTAGCTAGAGGTATTGTCTTCTGTTGAGACACTCCATGGTCTGTGGGTAACTCCTCTATAAAAGTACCCTTTTCAACTGTTGTATGTTGTATTGCACTTGTCTGAAACACAAAGTTGGACACTTGCAAGAACAGTAGCCCCTTAATCTTAACACGCATTCATCGTGGGGGGGGGGGGGGGAGGAGACGATGATAATTCAGTCTACATGCTCTTAGGCTAGTGAATACATCGAATACAGTACATCCTATGAAACATCAGAGATGATACTGACAAGTTACCTAGTTATTTGGAAGAGAATTGTATTTGTTTGTTAACAAGTTTTTTTTTATATAAATAATAAATTAAATTAGCAGGGGAATGTCCAACTTCAACAGGAAGTTTTAACAACTTTACAGAAAATACGTGTTATGTCCCTTAGGCCACCTTCAATGAAGTAAATTTGGATTCCAGCAAACTATGCTTTAAACTTAGCATAGCATTACTTTGGATATCATCTCTAATAATTTGTAATTTGTTAATTACATAATACAATAAATTCACATGAATTTGATGTGTGCACTTTTTAGAATTTAAAGGCGAATAGGCATCCGTATAGGCTAGCCTACATTCTAAATATCTAGGCTAAGTTAAATTATGTACAATATTAAGAGCATCATATTCATATACATAACAAGTAACGATATCACATGGGAAGTGAGAATCACAAAGAATATTGTGTGCAGATGTCTGCATTTTTACAACTCAATAACTGCCTCCTGCCATGAGAGAAAATGTCACATGCACTACGTTTACCACGGGCCTCAATACAAATTGAACGAAAACGGCTCGACTTCCAAACGGTTTGACTTCGAGTGTTTACCACGAAACGAAAACGCTGTTCCTCGATTCGATATCAATACGACATCTTTGTTGTGCACCCTAACCTACAAGTGTGCTGAGTTTAAAGTTGTTTGTAGTGGAGCACTTCACGTCATTTTACTGAACAGATAATATGCCTAGTTATGAAATAGTCAAATGTAAATGATAGGACCTTGTGGACCAGTATTTGGTGTCTGCAATCCAAAAAATGGTTGTTAAACCGTTTTCAACCATATATCAAGGAAAGTCAAACCGCATTACTCAACTCAATCTGCTTTCGATAGAGGATTGACCTCAATGCGAATTGGTGGTGTTTATCAACCATTTGAAGCCGGTTTGAAGTTGAGCCGTGTTCGTTCAATGCGTATTGAGGCCCGTGGTAAACGTGGTGATGGGCAGTGAGGCGATGAGCATATTATACAGAGAACATCCTAGTACTTTAATAAAACTACATGGATCATTCAAGATTTTCTTCACCATAGGCCTATCATTTTCATTTTGTCAGAAAGCAGACTGTATCCATTCATATTATGGGCATTATTGTTCAGTAGAACTGTTAGAATTGTTGGATGTTGAACTACAATATTCAATATTCATTTAGATAACTTGTTTTAGTAGTATGCAGTCTATTTTTCATCATCGACAGTTTTCATTTCACCTTTGTGATACTTCATGTGGTTCCTTTTTGACACATTGTGTGTGAAAGCCTTCCCACACACTTCACACTTATAAAGCTTTTCTCCTGTATGTAGACGTTCATGCTGTTCACAGTTCCATGACAACGTGAATTCACGCGGGCAGAAGGAACACTTGAACGGGGTCTCGCCAGTGTGAGAACGCAAGTGTACTTTAACACTCCTCTCCCTTTTGTACAGTTTTGGACAAAGAGGACACTTGAATGTGGGTTGAGTTTTGTGGAACCAAGTCACGTGTCGTTCAAGGCTTTTGCTTGACGAACACATTTTGCCACATACTGTGCATGGAACTGTTTTCTTTCCGTGCATTACCTGAATGTGATCGTTTATGCACTTCTTTACAAACCATCTGTGACAAAACTCACATTGTTCTTTATTAAATCTTTTATTTGTGTGTGCCGATCGCTCATGACAATATAATTTAAAATACTGACTGTAAAGTTTACCGCAAAAACTACAAAGGAATTTATTTTTAGTGTTAATTTTCTCCGTTTCATAGGTTCTACATCTCAACCGTTTCTTAAGCTCATCAACATGTGCACCCGAATTCAAGTGTTCCATTAATGTTGCCTGGTCCTTAAATTGTTCCTTGCATATCGCGCATCTTATTGCTCTGGAGATACTTTTGGCATTCAAATAAGTATCCCACAAGTTCTTGGAATCTTGATTTATACTACATTCAATTTTCTTCTCGTTTTCTTCATAGTCACCACTTTCTACACATTTGTGCACATCATTTAAATGTTTTACTAATGCATTCATCGAAGAACATGTTTTGTTGCACTTGGTACAATTATGCACTAATTGTGACACCATGTGTTTTCTTTTTATATGTTCTTCCAAATAATGTTTCACAGCAAACTTTTCACCACATTCACCACATTCGAATCTAATAAGTTTTTTTTTTAAATGGGTTGATAAGTGCTTGGTCAAACCAATACTTGTTTTAAGCACTTTTGAGCACTGAGAACAATTAAATTTTTGCTTCCCTTCAGACTTGCATTTCACTTTACCAAATGTACCGACCATGTGTTTCGCATTTCCTATGGTTTTTGAAGAAATAAGGCCTACCTCTTTAACAATATCTTTAAAAATGATTTCATTAACTTGGGCTTGAGTGTGACTACTTAAACTAACATTCACGCTAGTCCCTCTCACTAATCTAAGAGGATCATGTACCACTGTAACTGAAAGACCTCGACCAGTAGATTCAAATGCGTTTTCACATGCTATGCACTGAAATAGTTTATTGTCTTTCTTGTCGGTGTATTTCGTAAATGTTGCAACGTGCAAGTGTTCAGGCTGAAATGGATCACACAAGGTGACTGGTGCAGCGTCAGTTTCACCAGCATCAATAGCACAGGTGGCGTTCTGTCCGGTGTCCTCTTCAGATTTTGATTTGCTTCCAACATCTGGTTTCGATATAGACCCTTGACTCTCAATTTGTAAATGAGGGTCTATGACACATATGCCTATTGTTTTATGTGGTGCATCGGTTAGATTTCTATCAATATTTGGAGCATTTAGAACAATTTCTACTTTCTTTTGCTGATTAGTAGACAAAAAAGTTGAATGACAGCCTTTATTATTTGCACAGACTCGTGATTTATTGGTGTACGTTCTTGTGCATAATAACCGGTTTACGACAATATTTGTAGCATCGGCTAGATTTGCATCAAGATTTGGATTACTCTGGCAATTTCCTTCTTTCTTTTGCCGAGTCTTGCCCTTAGAAGTTGAATGGCAGTCTTTCACTTTCCTTACACTATCTTGTGATATACCTGCAGGTACCACTTCATTCACACATGTACTTTTGCACTTTCCTGTACTGGTATCTAACTGTGTGCCTACATAGTTTGTGTTCAACAAATCCCCTACATTATCACGTTCCTGTACGGTACTGAGGATTTGAATCGAAACAGGCTCAGGATCGGTGGCAATGATTTCATCTTGGCTAGCTAAATACTGACAGGGACCAAGTATAGCTGAAGGTATTGTGTTCTCTTGCGACACCCCATGCTCTGTGGCTGCCTCCTCTATAAAAGTACCCTTTTCAGCTTTGATAGATATTGGTTGAGCATAGAATGCTGCCAATTGATTCATGAGTGAGCTTGCATTAGATGTATTTTCACCACACATGGCACGAAAAGTTTGAATTTTGGTTGAGTTCATTGAGCCAAATTCTATTTCGAGTTGATTAGCTTGAGACGTCCCAGTTACTTTGTTGAACTCTGTTGCTGCATTGGCTAGATTTCTATCAATATTTGGAGCATTTATGACCATTTCTACTTTCTTTTGCTGATTAGTAGATACAAAAGTTGGACAGACTTTCGTTTTATTTGCCGAGACTCGTGATTTATTGGTGTACGTTCTTGTGCCTAATGACCGGTTTACCACAATATTTGCTGGATCGGCTAGATTTCTACCAAGATTTGGATCATTGTGGTGGGTTCCTTCTTTCTTTTGCCGAGTCTTGCCCTTAGTTGTTGAAGGATAGCCTTCAACATGTTTTACATTACCTTGTGATCTACTTGCAGGTACCACTTCATTCACACACGTTCTTATGCACTTTCCTGTACTGGTATCTAACTGAGTGCCTACACAGTTTGTGTTCAACAAATCCCCTGTACCACGTTCCTGTACAGTACTGGGGATTTGTACCCAAACAGGCTCAGGATCGGTGGCAATGATTTCATCTTGGCTAGCTAAATACTGACAGGGACCAAGTATAGCTGAAGGTATTGTGTTCTCTTGCAACACCCCATGCTCTGTGGCTGACTCCTCTATAAAAGTACCCTTTTCGGCTTTGATAGATATTGGTTGAGCATAGAATGCTGCCAAGTGATTCATGAGTGAGCTTGCGTTATTTTCACCACACACGGCACGAAAAGTCTGAGTTTTTGTCGAGCTCATTGAGCCGAATTCTATTAAAAGTTGATTTGCTTGTGGCGTCCCGGCTACTTTGTCGGACTCTGTTCGCGGTCGGTCTTGAAAAGGCGGCGACGATGCGGGTGCGGGAGAACTTACAGTCGACTCACTCAAAGACTGGACTGCTTCAGACACACGTTGACTTCTCAGAGACACTGTCGGCAACGTGGAGTCTGTCTGCGTCCATCGGTCCATCATTACGGGTCGGGGGCGTTCACTGTTCACTGCATTAACGCAACCGTCCGCAACGGGCCGCAAGAGTCGGGCCATTTTTAGTGATTGCGGTTCGACAAGTCCATCCGGTATGTGTTTTTCTGATGGGGAAGGCTTTTGACAGGGAACTGCTGCGTCATCGGACATGTTTATACCCAGTGGGGAAGACTTTTGATAAGAACACGTTTATGCCGTTGTTGTAGCACTACACAGATGCGTTTTAGATGGCCGTGAGGACTCAGACCTTGTAGTTTAACTCTTTACGTATTGCACTTGCATTGCACGTGTCTGAAACACAAAGTTTGACACTTGCAAGACACTGTAGCCCCTTAATCTAAAAACGCATTCGTGTTGGGAGTGGGGGGGGGGGGGGCGCCTGGCGAGGTTTAACTAATATATCCAAATTCTAACATTAATATTTAAATGAATAACTCAGTTCACTCAGCTTGAAGAGTAAGAAGTAAGCCTAGTATACCATATCTAGAGTACCTAGTAGGCATAACCTTTAGCCTATTTAACAGTTAGAATGTGTCAGGTGTATCAACTCGAGCAACTAGCCTTTCAACCTGTCACCTAGAGAAGGTCTACTGGTAGGCTCTGCCTAGGTTATTTTCAATTTAGGTTTGGATTTTCTTACCTCTCGCTCATGTACGCCTCCTTGTCCATCCGTCACCAAATTCATAAATCGAGCATTAGCTTGCAGGCAGGTTTGTTTGAAGATGTCAAACTTCTGTACCAAATCGACACATGAGTCACAGATAAGAGATGGTAGCTTCTTTGAAGGACGAACCTGTGTGAAGATAAATTACCTATATTTATGCATTCATTTGGTTGGGACCTAGAGCCATGCCCACGCCTACAAGTTATTGTTGGTATTGGGATAGGGCCTAGCAACTCGGAAATCGTGAGAGTTAAGTTGCTTGGTTCTTGTGGCGCTGTTCACAACTAGGCTGTTCACAATTCAGATCGTAGCCCTCAGGACTACTGGTAAATGTGCTTATATTTCTGTGATTGCGATCCCGATGCCGACAATTGTGGTTCGGATCTTAAAGCTGTGAAGAGTAGCCTAATAGAAAATAAAATAGAAATATTCCCCTAGCATAACTACAGTCAGAGAAGACAGGGGCCCCAAAACTGGGACTCAAGACTTTTTACTTCAATATTATGGCATAGGCCTATTTGTATTTATGGTCATTGAGGAGCGTTGCTGATTCACGTTATGTACTTACCATACTTCTTTGTGTATTCCTTTGCGATATTGATCATGTGCATAGTACATAATTGTTATTTCATGATTTATCTGTAAGCTCCAGTGATTTTCAATACAAATAGCCTAGTACCTTCTTTCATATTAAATCATCATTTTGAAGTTGCATCGATTTGACAACACAATCACGTTAAATATGGCAATATGGCGTACGTGCAAGGGCGCAGCTGTTCGGAGCACACAGGAAGTGTGATCTACCAACGTAAGTACATGCAAAAACTCTAAATCCTCTGTTCTCATCTGTGTATCCATTGCAAACTAGGCCCCAATGATTAAATAGGCCTACCCCTTCTTCAAATTAGGCAGATTTGCGCCCGAAAGTGACTTTGCCCGAGGTTGGGGGGGGGTTGTTGGATCTGGTTGATATTGTCCTAGCTGCCTGACATCCCACGAAAGTTGGGTTTCGTTCGGGATTTCTTTCTTTACCTTCTAGATTCAGCACTGCACTGGGCACGAAGCGGAGAACAAGGAAGAAGGCGTAAACTTTTAATACAAAAACTTCAATGATCATTTAATTTAATACTCTTTAAAAGTAACTACAATATTATAATATACCGGTACTTCAAAAGAAAGGCCATTCAACATTGAACAATAAAAATAACACTTCAAACAAAACTTTGGGGTTTTTCAATGAAAAAAGTGAGTACGAAACACGGATCAGCTCCTGGCCATAAATATCCTCATTCACCTTATTTATCAATAGCCTACATATAGATATCGTCAACTTATTAAAAAAAAAAAAAGTGCCCAAGCCCTTAGGCAAGGTGAAGGCGGTAGGCCTGCCCTACCGTCAAGTTGCAGGACATTTGGCCGGTAGGCCTAGGCATATATAGGCCATATCTCTGGCTTTGTTTTGACAACTGTCACAGTAGTTTTATATCAATGTAATCTATAAGCTGCAAATATTTATTTATTTAAATAGCGCTTCGGTGGATAGAGTGTACAAGACAACTACCTAGGCCTAGGACAAAGCACTAGCCTAGGCTTACTTACGCACCACAATTGACGTGCAGAAATATATCTTGTCAAGTAGCCCTCGAATACTTTCTTTCCCAGCGAAAACTGAGTTATCTTTGAACAGTGGAAGCAAGGGGTTGTTACAAGACGAACACAGTCGACATAATCTAATGTGTTTGAGATTACTCGTCACGACCAGGTCTTCCGCCATTTCTAGCTAGGGCCTTTGAGAGGTTAAAGGTTCGTTCATTTGTCCGTTCCGAACAGTCTCGAACAGGTTGTTTGGTGTTCTGAAACCATCGGCGTTGGCGTTTGGCGGGCGTGTAGGAAACTCGTCCGCGGTCCCGTACATTTTAATTACAAAGTTGTTTTGTTCGTTATTTTATTTTTATTTTGTAAATATTGTGTGTAAATGCTGTTTTAATTAAATTTATAACTTTATTTATTTTCTCATTAGAAAATGCATTTCCCATTGGTACCAGTCATCATGTGTAATAGAATAGCTTCTGGAGATAGAGGCATTGATTAAACAGGTGTTTACCTGTTTACCATTTGATCTAGTTATGATTTATGACTGTGAGTTACCAAAGAACTACTTTGGGCAGAAGCGACTTGTTCCTTATATACCACCTCACCTCATCAGCCTTTTATAATAATAATTCTTTATTTAACATTGATCTTGTATGTGTATACAGACAGATATAGCTGTACCATACGACTTTATGTGAAACTGACATTAGACACCATGCATAGAACGGTATTTTTAAGAACTGATCTAAATTACACGTGCTCAACACAAAAAGCATGAAAATTCATTCAAAACAACATTCATTCCATCGAACAGAGCTAGAACGGCTGGCATCTATTATGAACTTGTGATTCAACGACCTGCGCATAGACAAAACGAGCGTTGTCGACTTATCGGGCTAAGGTAATATATAGAATTTTTTAGTTAAACCTTAGCTTTAATCATCAATTATCTAATAAGTTATAACAGCTTGGGGCCTATGTTATACAATCATAATATTGATATAAATAGAACAATACATTTATTTTATTTTATTTCATCATGCAATTTGTACAGAGTACAATTAAACAATAGTACAAGTAAACAATATAGCCGTAAAGAATTAAAACCTAAAAACCACAGTGTATTTGAGCACGTGTTAACGGGTACAGATGACCTCAGAGTCAATAAAATAATGCACGGAGCACCCTACAACTCAAAACACGCGGCTTGCATCGTAAGAGCGGTAAAATTTAAAAAAAAATTATTACCAACATAACAAAATGAAAATGTTCAAAACTCCTTCCAAATATATAATAATTTCCTACTTTTAATATTTGATCATCTCTTACTCGTAATTATTAATTAAATCTTAATGTAATCGTAATATGCTTGGCCTTCATCAACTAAACTGTAAAACGATATGCTTGAAAGAAATTAAGAAACCCTAAATAAATAAATAGAAATAAATAAATAAAACTCCAATATTGGTACTTTGGAGCTTTGGATGGTGGCAATAAGGTACAATTTCCTTTTGCTTGACAATCTCGACCGGACAGTGTCCTTAAGAGAAAAATGATTAGAATACAGATGTGATGGTTTTGTTGCTGAAGGCAGAACGTTAGGAAAAAGAATGTAATGGCCCGAAGGCAGAAAGAATTTAGAGTGATATAAGTATGAAATTAATAGAAGAGGTTAGGTTTACAACGACTAGGAATAAATAGGTAAGTGCAGGAAGGGTCCTGATGGGAATGAATAGAGGTACTACCTCACCCGTCTTTTCTTGGCAAAGAGGGGAAGGCGAATGTTGCGGTGGCGTCCACATGCCCGTGGGTTGGGAGGTCTGAATTCAAGGGTGTTTATGCTTGCGACTGGACGGAGATATCTATCATGAGGGTTGGGCATAAAGTCCAACTGTGACCTCACGAGAGGGTTTGGGTGCCGTGATAAAGAGTTAAAGAATTTAAGGGATCGATCCTGAACCAACTTGTCTACCAAAGGTAGATCCAGAGAAGTGTGGAGCGGAACGATTGGGGTGTATTTAGGGAGGTGCATCACCACTCGGAGGACAGTATTTTGGAGGCGCTGTAATTTTAGAAAATTAGTATATGATGTGGTGCCCCATATGGGAGCGGCATAGAGAAATGTGGGACGGATAACGGTCGTGTAGATCCGAAGACGGTCTTTCTCTGCAATAACTGGAGACCTCAGTATTGACCGAAGAGCAAACATTTTGTTACGACTCTTTTGCATCACTTTGGTAACATGATGGTTCCAGCTAAGATGGCGGTCTAGAAGTGCACCAAGGTACAGATTGGTCTTGGACCATTCGATCGGGACACCGTCCAGAAAGAGGGGAAATTGTTTGAGGGCACGACCAGTGGTAAACATGGTAGCTGAAGTTTTGCCAACGTTGAGTTTAAAACGCCATTTGGCATACCATGGAGATATTAAGTCGAGACCAGCTTGGAGGTGTTTTACAGCAAGCTCCGCGGAGCGGGAGGTGGCAGCAATGGCGTCATCATCTGCAAAGAGATGCACATCAACACCCTTGGGCATTTCTGGCATGTCCGCCGTGTAAATATTAAATAGAGTTGGACTGAGTACTGATCCCTGAGGTACTCCTGCGCGTATTTTGCGTGGTGAAGACAGTGACCCCAGCCAGGATGCCCGAAAACTTCTTTTGTGGAGGAATGATTGGAGAAAGTGAATGATATGCAGGGGGAATTTGTACCGGGCTAGTTTCAATAACAAGCCAGCATGCCAGACTGAGTCGAAAGCTTTGGCAATGTCGAGGAAAGCAACGGCTGTGACTTTTTTGTTATTGAAACCATGGGTGATGCGATTTGTGAGACGTAAAAGTTGATGTTCCGTAGAGGTGTTTGCTACGAAACCAAATTGATACTGGGGGATAATGGTGTTTTCGGCTAAATGTCGCTTAATGCGTGTTAGGACCAGTGACTCAAGCATTTTGGCCATGACATTGAGAAGGCTGATTGGTCTGTAGCTGGACGGGTCTGACGGCGGTTTCCCGGGTTTTAAGATTGAGATGATTTTGGCCATTTTCCAATTTTTTGGGAAATATGACGTAGTGAGGCACCGTTCATAAATATGGAAGAGGACTGCCACAGCTGACCCGGGAAGTTGACGAATGAGCACCGCTCCTATACCGTCGGGACCAGGGGCTTTACGGGGGTTTAAATTGGAAAAGATGGTACGAAGTTCAAAGGGTTGAAGGTTGTACTCTGGTGGGGGTTCTGGGCACACAGTTTTTGAAAAGTAGATTTTCATTAACCTATCCAAATCAGGTTCGCCAGGAACTGGTGGATTTGGGATGAAGGCCATCTCCAGACTGCGCGAGATTGCCTCGGCTTTGTCCGGGCTACTAAGTGCCCAGCCTGCAGGTGTGAGGATCGGGGGATTGGGTGCTTTCGACTTCTGTAGCGTCTTGGCCATCCGCCAGATGGAGTTGTCGTGGTAAGAGAGAGTTGACAGTTTTGCTTCCCACTGCGATGACATATGGTCGGCAATATCGCGGTCAAGTGCACGTTGCAGTCTGTCGTATTCGGCCTTGCAGTCTGGCGTTCGGAACGCTTGCCAGCGCCGACGGGCTCGATTTTTCTGTCGCACACATGCACGAAGGGCAGGTGGTAAAGACAGATGTGTTGAGGGCGACGGTGTGTATTTGGGGATTGCAACATTTGCTGCCTGACGGATAAGAGCCGATAGGAAGGAGATCGACGTATCGATAGCTGAAGATGAGTCGAGAAGTGGAAGTGGGAGGGCAGTGAGGCGGTTATGAATATGATTACGGAAGCGCTGCCAGTCGGCTTTTCCGTATGAGAACCGGGGGGTAGGTGGTTGGTAATTGATTTTGTTACCAATATTTATGAGGATCGGATTATGGTCGGATGTGAGTGCCTGGACTGTCGAAATATCGTAAGATGTGTGGATGTTCCGAATAATGGCAATGTCTAGCACATCAGGAGGGGTAGTGTCCCGATAGTGGTAGTATGTTGGTTCGACAGGCCCAGTGACATTGAGTCTAAGGTTGGTAGACGTGATGAAACGAAGAAGAGCAAGTCCCCGCGTGTTGTTGACAGCCGAATTCCAAAGATGGTGTTTGGCATTTAAGTCACCCGCCAGAACAGTCGGCATTTGTGAAGTGAAGAGGGAATTAAAGTCGGTGCCAGTGAAATGTTTATTTGGGGGCGAGTATGCTGCGATGCATCGCATCGGACCAGCAGCTGTTTTCACAATTGCGATAGTGGCTTCGACCGCAGAAAGAAGGGGGGTGGGCTCTTGAACGACGGCGGCTGTAGAGCGAGAGAGAATGGCAGTACCACCCCCTCTCGTACGTTTAGACGCTGTCAGTCGATCGTTACGGAGAATTTGGAAGCCAGGAATAGACCAGTTGTCAGAAGGGAGAAGATGAGTTTCGTTGATGAGAATGATGTCTATGGAAAGTTGATGAACTAGGTGGATGAGTTCTGCCGTTTTGCGACGAACTCCTCCATTGGCGTTCCACGCCAGTAATTTCAATTCCAGCTTAGCCATTGTTGGGTGCAGAGATGAGTGTTTTAAGAAGGGTAGCTAGGGTGGAAATGATGGGGTCGCTGGAATAGGCGATGAGGGCATCGGCTATTTGGCCGATGATGGTCCAGGCCGGGTTACGACCTTGGGGAGCAAGTGGAGGCGGCAGCAGTGGAGGCGGCGGTTGTAAAGGTGGTACATGGCCACGTGGACGCCGTGGGGCGGGAACTGGGCCATGGGGTTGAGAAGACTGTGACGGACTGGTGTGTGGTACATCAGTTAGGTCAGGTGGAGACTGTTGTGGTGTCGAGGCCTGGACAGCTTGTGCGTACGAGACTAGTGGGGGAAATGCGGCACTGAAGGTGGCTGTGGGGAAGCTAGCACGCTGTTGTGAAGCTACAGTCGGCGGAGGTGGTTGCTTTTGGCGGCGGTTTGTTACCGGACGGCCTGGCTGGTTTTGGTTGCTCTGTGCTCGGGCATCACATGCATCAAGATATGCCTTGCACTTACGGTACGAGGCTGGGTGGGCTTGTTTGCAGTTGACGCAAGTGGCGGGTGAGTCGGGGGATTTGGGGCAATGCGCTGACTTGTGGGCCTGGGCGCATTTAAAGCACGCCGGCGGAAGATGGCAGAAGGCCGATGAATGGCCAAATTGTTGGCAATTGAAGCATTGCCGTGGACCTGATTGGCCACGGTAACGTTCAAATGTCACTTTGTGGTGGCAGATGATGGTGACTGTATGAAGGGGGACGCCGGTGTCAAAGAGAGAGACGGTGGCAACAAACAAGGGCATGGGTCGACGAGTGGACGGAGAGTCGCCATTATGCAGGATTTGACGGAGGTCAACGATATTGACGCCCTGCTCCGTTAGATCAAGTTTTATGTCCTCGACTGGCACAGAGGAGGAAAGACCGCGAATTACGAGACGTTTCTGTCTCTGTTCGACGGTCGGGAAAGTGTGAAAGAGGAGTTTATTGCCCCGTAAATATTGGAAAATCTCGTCATAGGTTTGACGGAGATTGGGTTTAATGCGGAAGGCTTCCGCTGTGGCCGAGATGGTATATGCCCCTTTGGTGGCCTTGGCCAATAGGGTGACCAAAGAGGAATAGTTTTCGATGTTGTATAAGAGGATGGGCGGGGGTTTCGAGTCGGAGGGGTGCTGATTGGCAGTCCCAGGGTTAGCTTGGTCCGAGGAAGTTGCTGGGGGATGCGTAGCTACCGGCTTATGTATTACGGAGCTGGGACTTGCACGTTGTGCATGGAGTTTCGGTGGCCTGGATGCGGTAGAGCGGACAGAAGACGCGTCTGAGTCGGGGGAGAGCGAGTGGGTCCGGCGACGTTTCGGACGCACCGTTTTGCTGGTCGAGGGTTGAGACTGGCATAGCTCCATCTCGCTTTCAGCGCCGGAGTCTATGACCAGGGAGTTGTCGTCGTCCGACATGATGTCGCAGTCGACATCTAGGGCCAGAAACCTATTTGCGGTGGGCGTTACTGGCCTGTCTGGGACTGGTTGATCGGGTAGTGGAGCTGATGGAGGGACTCCTGCGTCAGTTGAAATAATAGGGAAGGAGTAACGGCCCTTTCGCGGCTCCTTCACCTTCAGTGGGATCTTAGTCCACACTGGAGGTGGTTCAGGAGTGCGTGGTTTAGATGTTGTAGCTGCCATAAGGGGCGGGATTATCGGGGGTAGCATCCCGGTGGAGGTACCAGGTTGAGAATGTTTATAAATTGTAGACCTCTTATGAGGCAAGAATTGGGGAAGACCAGCGGCGGGCGTGGCCTTCGGGTGAAATGGCGGGAAAACCATGGCAAGGATGTGATAGTTTTACTATCTGGGAGGGGAGGGAGGGGGTGAGGAAGGGGAAGGGAGAGGGTTAAACACCCGACACCGCCACTAGCGCGGGGGACAGAACCCTTCCGCGGTCGCGTTGGTGAGCGGGATAAGGGAAGGGAGGGAGGGTGTAAGACCCAGCACCGTCACGATCGCGGGGGAATTTCCGCAATCGCGTTGGTGATAAGGGGAGAAAGGGGAAGGGAGGAAGGGAGGAGAAGGATAAGGGAGGAAGGGGAAGAAGTTAAAACTTGAAGGAATAGGACACGGGGTGATGCCCCTTAATCTTCTGTTCTTCTGCTTATTGGATTCCTGTCTGAGAGTAATCTTGCGTGCGCACCACTCAGACAGGCGAATCCCAAAGCTGTTAGGAACTGGCACCTCGATCGATATATTTCAACCGAGAGGGCAGTTTAATTGGCAGAGTAGTCACCGCCTTGTTGATCACGGTAACCCCTACGCCAGGTAAGTATAGTATATGTGTCCCAATATTGGTACACCACTTTCCTCCCCGCCCCCACTTGTGCTGTCATCTTACGGAACTTTCTTCACCTGCGTGTTGAAGCATTTAATGCCATCTAGCGAGAGAAATATAAAGCAACTAGTAAAATATGTCGGCTGTTGCCCGAATAGTTGATAACGTCCTGATTGGTCCAGAGGATTTTACTATGGCCAATGAGAAACTAAGAAATTACTCGCGAAGAGCAGGATGAAATATGTTTTAAATATTAGCTGGGGTCTTATCAGCTAAATCATAACATATTTGTTTATTGTAATATCTGCACAATATGTCCGTGTAATATCACCCATATTATGTAATATCATATCATAATGTAATATCACCCATATGTCCGCCAGGCGGCCTATTTGTCCGCCGTCCTATGTGCGTGTGCGTGTGCGTGTGCGTGTGCGTGTGAGTGTGCGTGTGCGTGTGCGTGTGCGTGTGCGTGTGCGTGTGCGTGTGCGTGTGCGTGTGCGTGTGCGTGTGCGTGTGCGTGTGCGTGCATGTATCAGTATGAAGGTTTATTTGAAGCAATTATTCTGTAGATCCAAGTAGGTACTCACAGCCTAACAAGTATACTTGTTCGATAAAAATTAATGTTCATACAACTAACCTAAAATATATAATAAAGATTTGATCAAGGAAGGTCGTAAATATAACGTCTATGCCCTACATATTGTATCTATAAATATATATATAAATGCGTGATGTTACTGATTACCATGTAAACCAACTGAATCGATCAGCTTGTTAGTGGGAGGTAAATAATATCTACACAGAGACTTCGTTAGAATTGTGTGTTGTATTTTAGAAATGTCGACACAATAGTTTGTACTGTAATTAATTTCTCGTGTGGTCTGGAGACCACGTTACTAAATACTAAAGCATTACGCGCACACTAGAAGCTTCTGGAGGGAATGCTGGCTTGCTCTTTGTACTAGAGAAGGTGAGTTCACACAAAATAAATCATGTTTCTTTTTGTAACTAGCTGGTTTATGCCAATGAATGTTTACACTTACGTGGGGACGCCTTGGCTAAATAAAACACTATGCATGATACTTCTCAAAAATACCATCCCACAACAAATAAGTATTTTGGTATAAATAAAGTTCACAAATTTCATAGTTTTCCTATTATGATAAACATAATAATTCGAAAAAAAAATGTAATCCAGTTAATAATTATTATGAAACTTCATGCTCGGTTATCACTAATTTTAAGAACGAAGGATACCTTTACGTCAAAATCCGCAGCAAAATGTATTTTTTTTACTTATATATCTCAAGAATGCGCCTCGAAATCGAAGTTCTGAAAAATAGGCATGCTGTGGTTTGGTAAGCCCTACAAACTGAATGACAAATATACTTAACATTGTAATCTAAAACTGTGATAGCTATTTTATTTTTTTATTAATTACATATGAATCACATTCATACTGATTATAACAATTTTAGATACATTTATCATTCAGTTTGTATGGCTTATCAAACCACAGCACGCTTATTTTGCAGATTTTCGATTTCGGGGTGCATTCTTGAGATATAATTAAAACATGACAATTTGCTGCGGTTGTTGACGTAAAGGTATCTTTCGCAATATTAAAGGGTTAGTCAGATGAAAAACTAAAACACTATAATTTGTATATGTCCACCTTCAAATATGGAAAACATGACTAAAAGATATCATACTTTAAAAGCAGGAGGTTAGAAAATTAAAGAAAACGCGATTTTTTTGGCTTGTTGCTACCAAGTAGCACCGAGCAACTTTTCTCATGGTAATTCCCATACACAAAAAATGTTGCCTCGAGATAGTAAAACCACCGCTAAAATAGGGCACTTTTCAAAAATCGATCAGGAGGTTTAATGTGGATCGTTTCCCTACCGAAAACATGCTTCTTAGCACGAACGTGTACTTCTACAAAATGCCCTGCAATTAATTTTCTTGTGACTTGATGTGAAGAAAAGTTGCAATCTGTTTTGAGCGGTACTGTCCGCAGCCGCCGGGTGTTTCGCGGAGCGCTGGCTGGACTCGTATTACACAATGAGTGCTCTGTCTATCAGGCAGGCGTTAGCGACCTGTTGTATTGTATTGTATTGTATTGTATTGTATTGTATTGTATTGTATTTATTTTTTCATTTTATTCCTATGAGTCATATGACTCTTTACAGAATGAAGTAAGTATCATATCAGGTAGAGAGGTACAGACTACTTACTAAATCTAACTAAAAATAATCATAACATAAATATTAGGTAAGAGTAAAATGTAATAATATAAGAGGTACATACATAGGTGTTTAGACAGGCTACTTTGCTTTGGATCAAAGAACATTAATATTTTAGTCGAAATAGTTACAAATATCATTTTCAATAATATGTTGCTTAATTTTAATTTTGAATTGGTCTGAAGTTAACTTTTTATACTTTGATGGTAGTTTGTTATATTCTTGGAAGCCGTAGTGTTTGATTTGTTTTTTGCCATGTTTGGTGGTGTTTATTGTGTATAAATGGAGGTCTTCAGCATGCCTTGTATTGTAATTGTGAAAGTCTTTATTTTGTTTAATTTTGATGTTTGCTCTCTAATTACCATTTATTATGTCATGAATGAAAGTTAATGTCTGCTGTTTGGTTATCAGTTTAATGGGCAGGATGCCTGTTTTTGTATACATGTCTTTACGGTGTGTGCGTGGTTCTAGACCGTATTTCTAACAGCTCTATTCTGTACTGTCTCCAGTTCTTTCATTTTGGTGCTGTTAGCTTGTCCCCATATTTGGTTTAAGTATTGTATGTGACTGTGTATGTATGAGTAGTATATTGAGGTGCGCGTTGCTGTGGTTGTTAATGGCGCTATTCTTCTAATGGCCCCTGTAATTGGTAGGATTTTTTTTTACAAAGTCTATATGTAGATGCCAATTTAGATTTTTGTCTATTATGAGCCCTAAATATTTTACGTGCGATACAATTTGAATAGGAATGTTGTCAATTAACAGTTTAGTATTTGTATATTTTTTTTTTGTGACGAGGAGAATTGAAGATCATATATAGCTGGTTTTGTCGATGTTAAGACTGAGCTTGTTTGCATTGAGCCAATGATTATGTCTATGTCATGTTGCATATCGGCTATAAGTATCTCTATGATGCTATTATTAAGCGAGCGAAGCGAGCGTCTCCACGAGACTCTTATGGCACTTTGTTCTGTTTTTTTTTTTTTTTTTTTTGTTTTTTTTTTGTTTTTGTTTTTATGTCCGTCGATAGCGGTCGAACGGAATGTCTGATCAACTTGAAATTTGATCCATCCACAAGCCTCGATGTGCATTGAAGTGTATAGTTTTGAGGCAAAATCGTTTGAAAAGTTGCAAAGTTACACCATAGTTACTGCAAAATATTTTTCTGAAACAAAATGGCGGCAAAATGTGAGATAACCATATTTTTCTAAAGTTTTTTTCGGTCACGAATATGTTCATTTTATGGCTATCTGATAAATATTGGCAAAGTTACACAAAAGTTACTCGAAAATATTTTTCTGAAAGACAGTAACGGCAAAATGTGAGGTAGCTTTATTATAGTAAATTTTTGTCCGGTCACGAATATACTAATTTAAACGCGATCTGATATGAATTAGAGGCAGAAATTACATTTCTATTTCTGTCAATAACTGTTAGTAACGGTGGCGGACCGCGGCGAAAACATGACAGCGAAAATTCTTAGCAACGCACATTGCATCGCATCCAACAATGTCGGGAAGTATAATAGTTATGGAAATTAGAAAAATTTTGCAATGCGCATTCTTGAATTGTTGTTAATTGTTGTTTGTATTAGCATTGAAATCTTTTCGCCAGAAAGTTCGTAGATATTGACACGCTCGCTTATCAACGCGTCAAACAGAGCGTTTTCCTAGTTGTAAAACAAATTGGTGTCATCAGCAAAGCTTTGTAGTTTACCACGAATTCCTGCTTGATATAAGTCATTATGAGAAAAAGAAGAGGACCCAGTACGGAGCCTTGCGGCACTCCACATGTACCTGGAGCTTCTGACCCACATGTTCCATCTATGGTCACAAACTGTGTTCTACCACTGAGATAATTTGTAAAGAATTTCAGTGGATCACCACGAATTCCTATCTTTTCCATTTTATATAATAATATTTCATGATCGACCGTGTCAAATGCTTTGCGCAAGTCAATGAAAAGCCCAGATGTAATTTCTCCTTGGTCCTGTTTTTTTGTAACTCTGATATCAAGTCAATTCTACTGCACAGTTTGTTCCCATCTTATCTCGAAACCCATATTGACCGCGATGATAGAAGTTGATTTTTCGAAGGTATTTGTCTAATCTTTTCTTTACTATTTTCTCTAATATTTTGGATATAACTGGTGGAATAGAGATTGGTCTATAATTTGATTTATCTATTGTTGGACCCGATTTGTGTATGGTAGTTACTTTGGCTACTTTTAGTGCATTTGGTATATCTCCTGAGCTTATTGATTTATTTACCATGACACTAATGGGTCTTGCAAGTATATGGGCATTTTGTTTTATTACACTAGTGTGAATTCCGTCTTTCCCCTTTGAGCTGCTAATTTTTAGTGACATTATTGTTTCTAGTATTTCGGGTTCTGTTGTTGGTTGAAGGAAAAAAGATGAGCTAGTATTTGCAAGTTTTGTGTATGTTGGTTGATAGTTTGATGGTATTTTACTGGCACGTTTTCCCCTACATTAATGAAGTAGCTGTTAGAGATGTCTGCTATTTCTTTTGGGTCTTTTATTTGTTTATTACCAACTTGTAGGATTGGCTGTATTTAATGTTGTCTGTAGAATTATGAAGAATATTATTAATTGTCTTCCAGAACTTTTTTGGATTATTAGTATTTTTTTGTAGTGTTTCATTGTAATGTTGTTCCTTTGTCTTCTTAATAATACCACTTAATCGATTTCTGATTGCCTTGTATCTAACTTTCAGCTGTGCATCATTTGGGTTCCTTAGAACATGGTTGTGAAGTTTATTTTTATGTTTAACTAGGGGTACCTCATCGTTAAGCCAGGGTGATGAAACTTTATCAATAAATGTTTTCTTAATGGTTTTAGTACATTTTTGTCGGCATGTTAGAATAGTATCATGAATGATACTACACATTTCTTCAGATGTCATAGCCTCATTTATTTTGATGGGATTGTTGCCAAGGTAGAGTGCTATTTTTTCTTTATCAGGAATTTCAATTGTTATACGTTGTTAAAGAGTTGCTCTATGTATTTTCCCACTTGTTTTTAATACCTCAGTGATAATGAGTGAGTGGTCTGAGAGATCGTTAGATATATTTGATACAGTAATTGGTTTGTTAAATCTATTTGATATGACATGATCAATAAGCGAAGAACTAGTTTCAGTAGTTCGAGTTGGATATTCGTTGCATATTGCATATCCATAACTTGTTAATAAGTTAATATAGGTTTCAGTTTTGCTGTTGTATTGTTTGACATTTATATTCATGTCTCCAAAAATCATAACCCTGCCTATTATGTGAGACAACTTATCATCTAGATAGTCAAGGAATTGGTTGAAAGTGTTATGGGTATTCCCTTGTTTAAGCCTGTATTTAAGAGTTAAGCTTGGTTTACCATTGAATTTTATTTTTTTAATCTTATGCCTGATGTATTTCGAGTTTCTGGTATTTCGTTTACTTGTTCCTTGATTATTACATGAGTTTTTAATTTTTTTGTATGTTTTAGCCGTAGGGGTTGTTTTGCGGTTAATTTTGTGTTAAGGCCTGGTTGGAGTTCTATATATTGCTGCTATTGTCAGTTTAGTTTCCCACTTTAGGTTTGTTATTTCCATCCACAGATAGCTGTTCCCATCTACATTTTTCTGTTCAATTATTTGGTTATTTAATGTTTTGTGGATATAAATAGCCACTCCCCCACCTGTATAATGCCTCAGAACCGATACAGCTGTACTACGCTTTACAAGAAAAATGCAGTAGAGCTTGCGAAGTGAATCTTATAGAATAGATAAATGTTCACTATTTTTTTTCTTGCACAACCTATATCAATTTTATTTTACACATAACTGAATTTCATGCACTTATAACTCATTGGTGATTTTTTAGTTTATCATCTGACTAATCCTTTAAGTTGTTAATTCCTTCGTATGTTAAGAGTAACATATATTGCTAAAAAAGTTAGTTTCCCTTGGTTTTTAGTGAAACTACCCTAAGAAGGAAAACCTCAGGAAATTTTTATTATTTTAATTACAAAATCTTAATGCATAGCGCACTGTGGTTTAGAAAGCCATATACAAAGTACAAAACAATGATAAATATACACAATATTATAATTAGTAGGGTCATTATTTGATGATTAAATCCATAATAAGTAAAACAAATTCAATAAAAATAACAACCGCAATAGTTGATATATTCATTGATAGGCCTATAAAGTATGAACACATTTTTCGGTAAAACCAATCCAAAGTTTATCTAAAATAATAAGTCAACGTTTCGACGACTGTAGTGTCGTCCTTTTCAAGACATACAAAAACAAATAAAAAACCACAACAACCAAAAAACACTTGCATACAAAATCAAAAACACTGCCACAGCGATACATCACTGGGTAGCTCTAGCAAACTCTTTGTATTTGCTCCTAGTTATGAATCCCCCTTGAGATACTGCTGCAACTCTTTGTCTCCTTTGAGAATGGTCAGCCACAGGCTGATTGTTGGCTGGAAACACCTGCTGGACTGTTATGTGTTTCCAGCCAACAATCAGCCTGTTGCTGACCATTCTCAAAGGAGACAAAGAGTTGCAGCAGTATCTCAAGGGGGATTCATAACTAGGAGCAAATACAAAGAGTTTGCTAGAGCTACCCAAGGTCCACTAGATCGCTTGTAGCGCGCGCGCAGCGCGCGCTTCGCAATTACTCCGCTAGGAGTAAATCCAGTAGACCTTGGAGCTACCCAGTGATGTATCGCTGTGGCAGTGTTTTTGATTTTGTATGCAAGTGTTTTTTGGTTGTTGTGGTTTTTTGGTTGTTTTTATATGTCTTGAAAAGGACGACACTACAGTCGTCGAGACGTTGACTTATTATTTTAAATAAACTTTGGATTGGTTTTACCGAAAAATGTTTTCATTCTTTACATTTAGCAAACAACCAAAATCTAAGAAATCAAATATATATATATATATATATATATATATATATGTTGGAGAGGCTTTTTTTTGGGTATTAGTCTACGTTTTGTGAGGAGGTTGTTTTTTTACATACCTTCTTTCACGGCGAAAGAAGGTATGTAAAAAAACAACCTCCTCACAAAACGTGGACTAATACCCAAAAACCCTCTCCAACATCTCAGTTTGTCTACGAAAATTTACGTCTCAACATATATATTATATTGATTGATGTGTTCAGTATGTAGGGGTTGAAATGCCTTCAGATTTTTGATTTCGAGTACAGCATTCTTGAGATATAAATAAAAATTAAACTTCGCTCTTCCAGGTCGTTCGATGATGGAGTTGGTACTATTATAAATCCATGGTTCGATGATGGCGTCTTCAAAGCACTACCGCATGTCCCTCACAGGACTGAGCGACCATCTGTTCATCTCTGAGAGGATCAACGACAAAGCGATCGACATCTCTCGGCCATCTCGATCGTTTTGGACGCTGACCGGTGCAAACGCACCGCCTGCCATGCACGCAGATGTGGCAACGTTGCATCGCTGCTTCAAGCCGCTTTGGATCATAATGCGCGTCATGGGGGCGTTCCCCGTTACCTTCACGGACAAAGGTAACCGCCATCGTGAAAACCATAGATAGAGAAACAAGTAGCCATATTTGATACTAGGAAAACGCTCTGTTTGACGCGTTGATAAGCGAGCGCGTCCATATCTACGAACGTTCTGGCAAAAAGATCTCAAAGATAATAAAAACAACAATTAACAACAATTCAAGGATGCGCATTGCAAAATTTTTTCTAATTTCCATAGCTATTATACTTCCCGACATTGTTGGACGTCGTGCAGTCGTGCGTTGCTAAGAATTTTCGGTGTCTTGTTTTCGCCGCGGTCCGCCACCGTTACTAACAGTTATTGACAGCAATAGAAATGTAATTTCTACCTCGAATACGTATCTGATAAATTCGTGACCGGACAAAAATTTACTGTAAGATAGCCAGCTCACATTTTTCTGTTACTGTGTTTCAGAAAAATATTTTCGAGTAACTTTTGTGTAACTTTGCCAATATTTATCGTATCGCCATAAAATAAACATATTCGTGACCGGAAAAAAGTTTTAAAAAATATGGCTATCTCACATTTTGCCACCATTTTGTTTCAGAAAAATATTTTGCAGTAACTATGGTGTAACCAAATCTTTGGTGTAACTTTGTAACTTTTCGAACGATTTTGCCTCAAAACTATACACCTTCAATCCACATCGAGGCTTGTGGATGGTCTAAATTTCAAGTTGATCGGATTTTCCGTTCGACCGCTATCGACAGACATAAAAACAAAACAAAAAAACAAAAACAAAAAAAAACACACAAAAAAAAAACAGAACGATGTGCCATAAGAGTCAAGTGGAGACGCTCGCTTCGCTCGCTTAATTATACTAGTCCAACCTCACAAAAATACTCATGCCAGTCTCAAGATCCTGGGGGGAAATCAACGGATTCCTGGTATCCTTTCACACGATCATAAAGGTGGTCTTCCGTTAAGTAAAGCTCATTTGAATCATTTCTCACGCCAGCTTTGTTAGGAATTTCCAGGTAACCAACCAAAGGCAGTAAAGTATCCCTAGTGCACCGGTTTCAAGTACATGGTAGGAACTAGTGAAGCAGAAGATTAACTTGGTACTATTGTATACTCGGCTATTTCGTAAGCCTAGAATACTTAAATGTTGGGGAAACAGTGGTAAGTTCGTCGCATACTAACCTCAGCTCAGACCCTTATCTACTGCCGCTTTCACGCGCGATAATTCAACGCAAATCAACATATTCCCGGCGTTCTTTCACACATTCGTAAAGTCAGTCTTCCGCTGAGTGTACAGGTCTAAGCCACGCCTACTGCTCCAACCAAAGATTGTAAGTTATATGTATAGTGGACCCAAGATTACTTTACACCTGCTTTCGTCACATCCGGGGCAGTCGTAGCCAACCGGCAAACCCCCCGAGAAACACAAGCGCCAATACCGATCGCTGATTGGCTACGAACCAGTCGCCTCTGACGAAAGCATGTGTAAGGTAGTCTTGGGACAACCAGGCTGATGTCTAAGCATGAGAATACTCTTCATGACGTCACACATTGCAGGGTTGGCCGTGTTCAAGCGTCGGTCGCGCGCCTACGCGTACACCACCCTCGTGTTCCTGGTGACGGCGATCATCTGCGCATGCGTCGCTCATCATCGGATCAGCGTGATCCGCTCCGCTGACTTCAACACACTCATCTTCTCCTACAAGTGTATCCTCTACTGCATCGCCTACTGGTTCCTGCCCGTCGGTCATTGGTTGGCCCCGACCAAGATAGCCGGGTATATCAACGACCTGGCGCAGTTCCAGGTATGTATGTCAACACACTCATCTTCTCCTACAAGTGTATCCTCTACTGCATTGCCTACTGGTTCCTGCCCGTCGGTCACTGGTTGGCCCCGACCAAGATAGCCGGGTATATCAACGACGTGACGCAGTTCCAGGTATGTATGTCAACACACTCATCTTCTCCTACAAGTGTATCCTCTACTGCATCGCCTACTGGTTCCATTGGTTGGCCCCGACCAAGATAGCCGGGTATATCAACGACGTGACGCAGTTCCAGGTATGTATGTCAACACACTCATCTTCTCCTACAAGTGTATCCTCTACTGCATCGCCTACTGGTTCCATTGGTTGGCCCCGACCAAGATAGCCGGGTATATCAACGACGTGACGCAGTTCCAGGTATGTATGTCAACACACTCATCTTCTCCTACAAGTGTATCCTCTACTGCATCGCCTACTGGTTCCATTGGTTGGCCCCGACCAAGATAGCCGGGTATATCAACGACGTGACGCAGTTCCAGGTATGTATGTCAACACACTCATCTTCTCGTACAAGTGTATCCTCTACTGCATCGCCTACTGGTTCCATTGGTTGGCCCCGACCAAGATAGCCGGGTATATCAACGACGTGACGCAGTTCCAGGTATGTATGTCAACACACTCATCTTCTCCTACAAGTGTATCCTCTACTGCCTCGCCTACTGGTTCCATTGGTTGGCCCCGACCAAGATAGCCGGGTATATCAACGACGTGACGCAGTTCCAGGTATGTATGTCAACACACTCATCTTCTCGTACAAGTGTATCCTCTACTGCATCGCCTACTGGTTCCATTGGTTGGCCCCGACCAAGATAGCCGGGTATATCAACGACGTGACGCAGTTCCAGGTATGTATGTCAACACACTCATCTTCTCCTACAAGTGTATCCTCTACTGTATCGCCTACTGGTTCCTGCCCGTCGGTCATTGGTAGGCCCCGACCAAGATAGCCGGGTATATCAACGACGTGACGCAGTTCCAGGTATGTATGTCAACACACTCATCTTCTCCTACAAGTGTATCCTCTACTGCATCACCTACTGGTTCCATTGGTTGGCCCCGACCAAGATAGCCGGGTATATCAACGACGTGACGCAGTTCCAGGTATGTATGTCAACACACTCATCTTCTCCTACAAGTGTATCCTCTACTGCCTCGCCTACTGGTTCCATTGGTTGGCCCCGACCAAGATAGCCGGGTATATCAACGACGTGACGCAGTTCCAGGTATGTATGTCAACACACTCATCTTCTCCTACAAGTGTATCCTCTACTGCATCGCCTACTGGTTCCTGCCCGTCGGTCATTGGTTGGCCCCGACCAAGATAGCCGGGTATATCAACGACGTGACGCAGTTCCAGGTATGTATGTCAACACACTCATCTTCTCCTACAAGTGTATCCTCTACTGTATCGCCTACTGGTTCCATTGGTTGGCCCCGACCAAGATAGCCGGGTATATCAACGACGTGACGCAGTTCCAGGTATGTATGTCAACACACTCATCTTCTCGTACAAGTGTATCCTCTACTGCCTCGCCTACTGGTTCCTGCCCGTCGGTCATTGGTTGGCCCCGACCAAGATAGCCGGGTATATCAACGACGTGACGCAGTTCCAGGTATGTATGTCAACACACTCATCTTCTCCTACAAGTGTATCCTCTACTGTATCGCCTACTGGTTCCATTGGTTGGCCCCGACCAAGATAGCCGGGTATATCAACGACGTGACGCAGTTCCAGGTATGTATGTCAACACACTCATCTTCTCCTACAAGTGTATCCTCTACTGCCTCGCCTACTGGTTCCATTGGTTGGCCCCGACCAAGATAGCCGGGTATATCAACGACGTGACGCAGTTCCAGGTATGTATGTCAACACACTCATCTTCTCCTACAAGTGTATCCTCTACTGTATCGCCTACTGGTTCCATTGGTTGGCCCCGACCAAGATAGCCGGGTATATCAACGACGTGACGCAGTTCCAGGTATGTATGTCAACACACTCATCTTCTCCTACAAGTGTATCCTCTACTGTATCGCCTACTGGTTCCATTGGTTGGCCCCGACCAAGATAGCCGGGTATATCAACGACGTGACGCAGTTCCAGGTATGTATGTCAACACACTCATCTTCTCCTACAAGTGTATCCTCTACTGTATCGCCTACTGGTTCCATTGGTTGGCCCCGACCAAGATAGCCGGGTATATCAACGACGTGACGCAGTTCCAGGTATGTATGTCAACACACTCATCTTCTCGTACAAGTGTATCCTCTACTGTATCGCCTACTGGTTCCATTGGTTGGCCCCGACCAAGATAGCCGGGTATATCAACGACGTGACGCAGTTCCAGGTATGTATGTCAACACGCTCATCTTCTCCTACAAGTGTATCCTCTACTGCCTCGCCTACTGGTTCCATTGGATGGCCCCGACCAAGATAGCCGGGTATATCAACGACGTGACGCAGTTCCAGGTATGTATGTCAACACACTCATCTTCTCCTACAAGTGTATCCTCTACTGCATCGCCTACTGGTTCCATTGGTTGGCCCCTACCAAGATAGCCGGGTATATCAACGACGTGACGCAGTTCCAGGTATGTATGTCAACACACTCATCTTCTCCTACAAGTGTATCCTCTACTGTATCGCCTACTGGTTCAATTGGTTGGCCCCGACCAAGATAGCCGGGTATATCAACGACGTGACGCAGTTCCACGTATGTATGTCAACACACTCATCTTCTCCTACAAGTGTATCCTCTACTGCATCGCCTACTGGTTCCATTGGTTGGCCCCGACCAAGATAGCCGGGTATATCAACGACGTGACGCAGTTCCAGGTATGTATGCCAACACACTCATCTTCTCCTACAAGTGTATCCTCTACTGTATCACCTACTGGTTCCATTGGTTGGCCCCGACTAAGATAGCCGGGTATATCAACGACGTGACGCAGTTCCAGGTATGTATGTCAGCACACTCATCTTCTCCTACAAGTGTATCCTCTACTGCATGGCCTACTGGTTCCATTGGTTGGCCCCGACCAAGATAGCCGGGTATATCAACGACGTGACGCAGTTCCAGGTATGTATGTCAACACACTCATCTTCTCCTACAAGTGTATCCTCTACTGTATCGCCTACTGGTTCCATTGGTTGGCCCCGACCAAGATAGCCGGGTATATCAACGACGTGACGCAGTTCCAGGTATGTATGTCAACACACTCATCTTCTCCTACAAGTGTATCCTCTACTGCCTCGCCTACTGGTTCCATTGGTTGGCCCCGACCAAGATAGCCGGGTATATCAACGACGTGACGCAGTTCCAGGTATGTATGTCAACACACTCATCTTCTCCTATAAGTGTATCCTCTACTGTATCGCCTACTGGTTCCATTGGTTGGCCCCGACCAAGATAGCCGGGTATATCAACGACGTGACGCAGTTCCAGGTATGTATGTCAACACACTCATCTTCTCCTACAAGTGTATCCTCTACTGCCTCGCCTACTGGTTCCATTGGTTGGCCCCGACCAAGATAGCCGGGTATATCAACGACGTGACGCAGTTCCAGGTATGTATGTCAACACACTCATCTTCTCCTACAAGTGTATCCTCTACTGCCTCGCCTACTGGTTCCATTGGTTGGCCCCGACCAAGATAGCCGGGTATATCAACGACGTGACGCAGTTCCAGGTATGTATGTCAACACACTCATCTTCTCCTACAAGTGTATCCTCTACTGCATCGCCTACTGGTTCCATTGGTTGGCCCCGACCAAGATAGCCGGGTATATCAACGACGTGACGCAGTTCCAGGTATGTATGTCAACACACTCATCTTCTCCTACAAGTGTATCCTCTACTGCATCACCTACTGGTTCCATTGGTTGGCTCCGACCAAGATAGCCGGGTATATCAACGACGTGACGCAGTTCCAGGTATGTATGTCAACACACTCATCTTCTCCTACAAGTGTATCCTCTACTGCATCGCCTACTGGTTCCATTGGTTGGCCCCGACCAAGATAGCCGGGTATATCAACGACGTGACGCAGTTCCAGGTATGTATGTCAACACACTCATCTTCTCCTACAAGTGTATCCTCTACTGTATCACCTACTGGTTCCATTGGTTGGCCCCGACTAAGATAGCCGGGTATATCAACGACGTGACGCAGTTCCAGGTATGTATGTCAGCACACTCATCTTCTCCTACAAGTGTATCCTCTACTGCATGGCCTACTGGTTCCATTGGTTGGCCCCGACCAAGATAGCCGGGTATATCAACGACGTGACGCAGTTCCAGGTATGTATGTCAACACACTCATCTTCTCCTACAAGTGTATCCTCTACTGTATCGCCTACTGGTTCCATTGGTTGGCCCCGACCAAGATAGCCGGGTATATCAACGACGTGACGCAGTTCCAGGTATGTATGTCAACACACTCATCTTCTCCTACAAGTGTATCCTCTACTGCCTCGCCTACTGGTTCCATTGGTTGGCCCCGACCAAGATAGCCGGGTATATCAACGACGTGACGCAGTTCCAGGTATGTATGTCAACACACTCATCTTCTCCTATAAGTGTATCCTCTACTGTATCGCCTACTGGTTCCATTGGTTGGCCCCGACCAAGATAGCCGGGTATATCAACGACGTGACGCAGTTCCAGGTATGTATGTCAACACACTCATCTTCTCCTACAAGTGTATCCTCTACTGCCTCGCCTACTGGTTCCATTGGTTGGCCCCGACCAAGATAGCCGGGTATATCAACGACGTGACGCAGTTCCAGGTATGTATGTCAACACACTCATCTTCTCCTACAAGTGTATCCTCTACTGCATCACCTACTGGTTCCATTGGTTGGCTCCGACCAAGATAGCCGGGTATATCAACGACGTGACGCAGTTCCAGGTATGTATGTCAACACACTCATCTTCCGCTTCAAGTGTATCCTCTACTGCCTCGCCTACTGGTTCCATTGGTTGGCCCCGACCAAGATAGCCGGGTATATCAACGACGTGACGCAGTTCCAGGTATGTATGTCAACACACTCATCTTCTCCTACAAGTGTATCCTCTACTGTATCGCCTACTGGTTCCATTGGTTGGCCCCGACCAAGATAGCCGGGTATATCAACGACGTGACGCAGTTCCAGGTATGTATGTCAACACACTCATCTTCTCCTACAAGTGTATCCTCTACTGCATGGCCTACTGGTTCCATTGGTTGGCCCCGACCAAGATAGCCGGGTATATCAACGACGTGACGCAGTTCCAGGTATGTATGTCAACACACTAATCTTCTCCTACAAGTGTATCCTCTACTGTATCGCCTACTGGTTCCATTGGTTGGCCCCGACCAAGATAGCCGGGTATATCAACGACGTGACGCAGTTCCAGGTATGTATGTCAACACACTCATCTTCTCCTACAAGTGTATCCTCTACTGCCTCGCCTACTGGTTCCATTGGTTGGCCCCGACCAAGATAGCCGGGTATATCAACGACGTGACGCAGTTCCAGGTATGTATGTCAACACACTCATCTTCTCCTATAAGTGTATCCTCTACTGTATCGCCTACTGGTTCCATTGGTTGGCCCCGACCAAGATAGCCGGGTATATCAACGACGTGACGCAGTTCCAGGTATGTATGTCAACACACTCATCTTCTCCTACAAGTGTATCCTCTACTGTATCGCCTACTGGTTCCATTGGTTGGCCCCGACCAAGATAGCCGGGTATATCAACGACGTGACGCAGTTCCAGGTATGTATGTCAACACACTCATCTTCTCCTACAAGTGTATCCTCTACTGTATCGCCTACTGGTTCCATTGGTTGGCCCCGACCAAGATAGCCGGGTATATCAACGACGTGACGCAGTTCCAGGTATGTATGTCAACACACTCATCTTCTCCTACAAGTGTATCCTCTACTGCCTCGCCTACTGGTTCCATTGGTTGGCCCCGACCAAGATAGCCGGGTATATCAACGACGTGACGCAGTTCCAGGTATGTATGTCAACACACTCATCTTCTCCTACAAGTGTATCCTCTACTGCCTCGCCTACTGGTTCCATTGGTTGGCCCCGACCAAGATAGCCGGGTATATCAACGACGTGACGCAGTTCCAGGTATGTATGTCAACACACTCATCTTCCCCTATAAGTGTATCCTCTACTGTATCGCCTACTGGTTCCATTGGTTGGCCCCGACCAAGATAGCCGGGTATATCAACGACGTGACGCAGTTCCAGGTATGTATGTCAACACACTCATCTTCTCCTACAAGTGTATCCTCTACTGCCTCGCCTACTGGTTCCATTGGTTGGCCCCGACCAAGATAGCCGGGTATATCAACGACGTGACGCAGTTCCAGGTATGTATGTCAACACACTCATCTTCTCCTACAAGTGTATCCTCTACTGCATCACCTACTGGTTCCATTGGTTGGCTCCGACCAAGATAGCCGGGTATATCAACGACGTGACGCAGTTCCAGGTATGTATGTCAACACACTCATCTTCTCCTACAAGTGTATCCTCTACTGCCTCGCCTACTGGTTCCATTGGTTGGCCCCGACCAAGATAGCCGGGTATATCAACGACGTGACGCAGTTCCAGGTATGTATGTCAACACACTCATCTTCTCCTACAAGTGTATCCTCTACTGTATCGCCTACTGGTTCCATTGGTTGGCCCCGACCAAGATAGCCGGGTATATCAACGACGTGACGCAGTTCCAGGTATGTATGTCAACACACTCATCTTCTCCTACAAGTGTATCCTCTTCTGCATGGCCTACTGGTTCCATTGGTTGGCCCCGACCAAGATAGCCGGGTATATCAACGACGTGACGCAGTTCCAGGTATGTATGTCAACACACTCATCTTCTCCTACAAGTGTATCCTCTACTGCCTCGCCTACTGGTTCCATTGGTTGGCCCCGACCAAGATAGCCGGGTATATCAACGACGTGACGCAGTTCCAGGTATGTATGTCAACACACTCATCTTCTCCTACAAGTGTATCCTCTACTGCCTCGCCTACTGGTTCCATTGGTTGGCCCCGACCAAGATAGCCGGGTATATCAACGACGTGACGCAGTTCCAGGTATGTATGTCAACACACTCATCTTCTCCTACAAGTGTATCCTCTACTGCCTCGCCTACTGGTTCCACAGGTTGGCCCCGACTAAGATAGCCGGGTATATCAACGACGTGACGCAGTTCCAGGTATGTATGTCAACACACTCATCTTCTCCTACAAGTGTATCCTCTACTGCATTGCCTACTGGTTCCATTGGTTGGCCCCGCCCAAGATAGCCGGGTATATCAACGTCGTGACGCAGTTCCAGGTATGTATGTCAACACACTCATCTTCTCCTACAAGTGTATCCTCTACTGCATGGCCTACTGGTTCCATTGGTTGGCCCCGCCCAAGATAGCCGGGTATATCAACGACGTGACGCAGTTCCAGGTATGTATGTCAACACACTTATCTTCTCCTACAAGTGTATCCTCTACTACATCGCCTACTGGTTCCATTGGTTGGCCCCGACCAAGATAGCCGGGTATATCAACGACGTGACGCAGTTCCAGGTATGTATGTCAACACACTTATCTTCTCCTACAAGTGTATCCTCTACTGTATCGCCTACTGGTTCCATTGGTTGGCCCCGACCAAGATAGCCGGGTATATCAACGTCGTGACGCAGTTCCAGGTATGTATGTCAACACACTCATCTTCTCCTACAAGTGTATCCTCTACTACATCGCCTACTGGTTCCATTGGTTGGCCCCGCCCAAGATAGCCGGGTATATCAACGACGTGATTCAGTTCCAGGTATGTATGTCAACACACTCATCTTCTCCTACAAGTGTATCCTCTACTGCATCGCCTACTGGTTCCATTGGTTGGCCCCGACCAAGATAGCCGGGTATATCAACGACGTGACGCAGTTCCAGGTATGTATGTCAACACACTCATCTTCTCCTACAAGTGTATCCTCTACTGTCTCGCCTACTGGTTCCATTGGTTGGCCCCGACCAAGATAGCCGGGTATATCAACGACGTGACGCAGTTCCAGGTATGTATGTCAACACACTCATCTTCTCCTACAAGTGTATCCTCTACTGTCTCGCCTACTGGTTCCATTGGTTGGCCCCGACCAAGATAGCCGGGTATATCAACGACGTGACGCAGTTCCAGGTATGTATGTCAACACACTCATCTTCTCCTACAAGTGTATCCTCTACTGCATGGCCTACTGGTTCCATTGGTTGGCCCCGACCAAGATAGCCGGGTATATCAACGACGTGACGCAGTTCCAGGTATGTATGTCAACACACTCATCTTCTCCTACAAGTGTATCCTCTACTGCATCACCTACTGGTTCCTGCCCGTCGGTCATTGGTTGGCCCCGACCAAGATAGCCGGGTATATCAACGACGTGACGCAGTTCCAGGTATGTATGTCAACACACTCATCTTCTCCTACAAGTGTATCCTCTACTGCATCACCTACTGGTTCCATTGGTTGGCCCCGACCAAGATAGCCGGGTATATCAACGACGTGACGCAGTTCCAGGTATGTATGTCAACACACTCATCTTCTCCTACAAGTGTATCCTCTACTTCATCGCCTACTGGTTCCATTGGTTGGCCCCGACCAAGATAGCCGGGTATATCAACGACGTGACGCAGTTCCAGGTATGTATGTCAACACACTCATCTTCTCCTACAAGTGTATCCTCTACTTCATCGCCTACTGGTTCCATTGGTTGGCCCCGACCAAGATAGCCGGGTATATCAACGACGTGACGCAGTTCCAGGTATGTATGTCAACACACTCATCTTCTCCTACAAGTGTATCCTCTACTGCATTGCCTACTGGTTCCATTGGTTGGCCCCGACCAAGATAGCCGGGTATATCAACGACGTGACGCAGTTCCAGGTATGTATGTCAATTCACACTCATCTTCTCCTACAAGTGTATCCTCTACTGCATGGCCTACTGGTTCCATTGGTTGGCCCCGACCAAGATAGCCGGGTATATCAACGACGTGACGCAGTTCCAGGTATGTATGTCAACACACTCATCTTCTCCTACAAGTGTATCCTCTACTGCATCGCCTACTGGTTCCATTGGTTGGCCCCGACCAAGATAGCCGGGTATATCAACGACGTGACGCAGTTCCAGGTATGTATGTCAACACACTCATCATCTCCTACAAGTGTATCCTCTACTGCCTCGCCTACTGGTTCCATTGGTTGGCCCCGACCAAGATAGCCGGGTATATCAACGACGTGACGCAGTTCCAGGTATGTATGTCAACACACTCATCTTCTCCTACAAGTGTATCCTCTACTTCATCACTTACTGGTTCCATTGGTTGGCCCCGACCAAGATAGCCGGGTATATCAACGACGTGACGCAGTTCCAGGTATGTATGTCAACACACTCATCTTCTCCTACAAGTGCATCCTCTACTGCATCACCTACTGGTTCCTGCCCGTCGGTCATTGGTTGAATTATTTATCATACATACATTGGTTTATTATTATCATTATTCATGGGTTAGCATTCACAAGATTCCCGTGTCGTGGAGCCATCTTATACCATCAAACGTATATAGCTGCAATAGCTGCAAATGAATATACTGTGGCAGGGCACACTAATGCCCGGTTCCCATGTCTCATGCCACGCGCGCGGCAAGCTGTTGCGTGGTGACCAATCACAGAGTTTCCGTCGCAGTACTGGGTGCAAGGCAATGCAAGAGTTGAGAAAAAGTTCTGATTGGTCACCGCAAAGACATGGGAACCGGCCTTGATGATTCTGGCATTTGTCCGCAGGTGTTCGCACTGTCCAATCAGTGATTCATATGTTTCTTATTCGTCGATGGTTTTGGGAGCCTACTTAAATTTAAGTCGCCCCATTGAAAATCAGTCTTGTTACTGAGTGTGTAGACTCTATAAGTACGAAATTATTTTACTTATTTATCGTGTATTTCAGACTCGTGTGCGTGAACTGACCGGAGCCCCACTGCCCATCAAGATATGTAAACACGTCATCTTCTGGAGTCTCGCTCTTCCGTGGATGATTGCAAGCTTCGTCGTGTTCGAGTTCTTCACTTTGAAAGTGTTCGTCGTGTACGAAGCCATCTTCTACGGTTACGTAGCGACCATGATCACCTATCATCTCGTTCTATGGAGCAGCATGTGCGTCATACTGATGCACGCGTCGTCGTTCCTCAGCGATATGTTGACAGAGGTATGTTACACCTTCTCCACTTGTTGGGCTGTGTCTCGCTCCCATTACGTAGCGACCATGATCACCTATCATCTCGTTCTATGGAGCAGCATGTGCGTCATACTGATGCACGCGTCGTCGTTCCTCAGCGATATGTTGACAGAGGTATGTTACACCTTCTCCACTTGTTGGGCTGTGTCTCGCTCCCATTACGTAGCGACCATGATCACCTATCATCTCGTTCTATGGAGCAGCATGTGCGTCATACTGATGCACGCGTCGTCGTTCCTCAGCGATATGTTGACAGAGGTATGTTACACCTTCTCCACTTGTTGGGCTGTGTCTCGCTCCCATTACGTAGCGACCATGATCACCTATCATCTCGTTCTATGGAGCAGCATGTGCGTCATACTGATGCACGCGTCGTCGTTCCTCAGCGATATGTTGACAGAGGTATGTTACACCTTCTCCACTTGTTGGGCTGTGTCTCGCTCCCATTACGTAGCGACCATGATCACCTATCATCTCGTTCTATGGAGCAGCATGTGCGTCATACTGATGCACGCGTCGTCGTTCCTCAGCGATATGTTGACAGAGGTATGTTACACCTTCTCCACTTGTTGGGCTGTGTCTCGCTCCCATTACGTAGCGACCATGATCACCTATCATCTCGTTCTATGGAGCAGCATGTGCGTCATACTGATGCACGCGTCGTCGTTCCTCAGCGATATGTTGACAGAGGTATGTTACACCTTCACTTGTTGGGCTGTGTCTCGCTCCCATTACGTAGCGACCATGATCACCTATCATCTCGTTCTATGGAGCAGCATGTGCGTCATACTGATGCACGCGTCGTCGTTCCTCAGCGATATGTTGACAGAGGTATGTTACACCTTCTCCACTTGTTGGGCTGTGTCTCGCTCCCATTACGTAGCGACCATGATCACCTATCATCTCGTTCTATGGAGCAGCATGTGCGTCATACTGATGCACGCGTCGTCGTTCCTCAGCGATATGTTGACAGAGGTATGTTACACCTTCACTTGTTGGGCTGTGTCTCGCTCCCATTACGTAGCGACCATGATCACCTATCATCTCGTTCTATGGAGCAGCATGTGCGTCATACTGATGCACGCGTCGTCGTTCCTCAGCGATATGTTGACAGAGGTATGTTACACCTTCTCCACTTGTTGGGCTGTGTCTCGCTCCCATTACGTAGCGACCATGATCACCTATCATCTCGTTCTATGGAGCAGCATGTGCGTCATACTGATGCACGCGTCGTCGTTCCTCAGCGATATGTTGACAGAGGTATGTTACACCTTCACTTGTTGGGCTGTGTCTCGCTCCCATTACGTAGCGACCATGATCACCTATCATCTCGTTCTATGGAGCAGCATGTGCGTCATACTGATGCACGCGTCGTCGTTCCTCAGCGATATGTTGACAGAGGTATGTTACACCTTCTCCACTTGTTGGGCTGTGTCTCGCTCCCATTACGTAGCGACCATGATCACCTATCATCTCGTTCTATGGAGCAGCATGTGCGTCATACTGATGCACGCGTCGTCGTTCCTCAGCGATATGTTGACAGAGGTATGTTACACCTTCTCCACTTGTTGGGCTGTGTCTCGCTCCCATTACGTAGCGACCATGATCACCTATCATCTCGTTCTATGGAGCAGCATGTGCGTCATACTGATGCACGCGTCGTCGTTCCTCAGCGATATGTTGACAGAGGTATGTTACACCTTCACTTGTTGGGCTGTGTCTCGCTCCCATTACGTAGCGACCATGATCACCTATCATCTCGTTCTATGGAGCAGCATGTGCGTCATACTGATGCACGCGTCGTCGTTCCTCAGCGATATGTTGACAGAGGTATGTTACACCTTCTCCACTTGTTGGGCTGTGTCTCGCTCCCATTACGTAGCGACCATGATCACCTATCATCTCGTTCTATGGAGCAGCATGTGCGTCATACTGATGCACGCGTCGTCGTTCCTCAGCGATATGTTGACAGAGGTATGTTACACCTTCACTTGTTGGGCTGTGTCTCGCTCCCATTACGTAGCGACCATGATCACCTATCATCTCGTTCTATGGAGCAGCATGTGCGTCATACTGATGCACGCGTCGTCGTTCCTCAGCGATATGTTGACAGAGGTATGTTACACCTTCTCCACTTGTTGGGCTGTGTCTCGCTCCCATTACGTAGCGACCATGATCACCTATCATCTCGTTCTATGGAGCAGCATGTGCGTCATACTGATGCACGCGTCGTCGTTCCTCAGCGATATGTTGACAGAGGTATGTTACACCTTCACTTGTTGGGCTGTGTCTCGCTCCCATTACGTAGCGACCATGATCACCTATCATCTCGTTCTATGGAGCAGCATGTGCGTCATACTGATGCACGCGTCGTCGTTCCTCAGCGATATGTTGACAGAGGTATGTTACACCTTCACTTGTTGGGCTGTGTCTCGCTCCCATTACGTAGCGACCATGATCACCTATCATCTCGTTCTATGGAGCAGCATGTGCGTCATACTGATGCACGCGTCGTCGTTCCTCAGCGATATGTTGACAGAGGTATGTTACACCTTCACTTGTTGGGCGGTGTCTCGCTCCCATTACGTAGCGACCATGATCACCTATCATCTCGTTCTATGGAGCAGCATGTGCGTCATACTGATGCACGCGTCGTCGTTCCTCAGCGATATGTTGACAGAGGTATGTTACACCTTCACTTGTTGGGCTGTGTCTCGCTCCCATTACGTAGCGACCATGATCACCTATCATCTCGTTCTATGGAGCAGCATGTGCGTCATACTGATGCACGCGTCGTCGTTCCTCAGCGATATGTTGACAGAGGTATGTTACACCTTCACTTGTTGGGCTGTGTCTCGCTCCCATTACGTAGCGACCATGATCACCTATCATCTCGTTCTATGGAGCAGCATGTGCGTCATACTGATGCACGCGTCGTCGTTCCTCAGCGATATGTTGACAGAGGTATGATACACCTTCACTTGTTGGGCTGTGTCTCGCTCCCATTACGTAGCGACCATGATCACCTATCATCTCGTTCTATGGAGCAGCATGTGCGTCATACTGATGCACGCGTCGTCGTTCCTCAGCGATATGTTGACAGAGGTATGTTACACCTTCTCCACTTGTTGGGCTGTGTCTCGCTCCCATTACGTAGCGACCATGATCACCTATCATCTCGTTCTATGGAGCAGCATGTGCGTCATACTGATGCACGCGTCGTCGTTCCTCAGCGATATGTTGACAGAGGTAAATCTGTTACACCTCCACTTGTTGGGTGGTAGTTGTCCCAAGACTACCTTACACATGCTTTCGTCACAGGCGACTGGTTCGTAGCCAATCAGCGATCGGTATGGGCGCTGATGTGTCTCGGGCGGTTTACCGGTTGGCTACGACTGCCCCAGATGTGACGAAAGCAGATGTTAAGTAGTCTTGGGTCCATAAGATGGCTGTGTCTCGCTCCCATTGGCTCGCTGGTAATGACACGAGACTTGGGCCCGTTAGTGAGTCCACACTAGGTATATGTGTGTTTAATAAAGTTGTCGTACAACCACTTCGGTATAATGCTTTCGTCATCAATCAATGAAGTATTTAGCGTCTCGGCCAACCTGAGCAGGTATCTGAATTAGCCACGGCCGCTGGTTGGCTGCCGCTCACCCACCCGCGGTAGAAGCATTACCGAAGTTGTTGTACGACGACTATAACAAGTGTTTCTTTGTGCAGGAACAGCGCGCGAACCCCAGGGACCCGAGTGTGGTGCCCAAATATCGCGCATTGTGGGAGGAGCTTAGTTATCTCGCTGGATCGACGGGAGATGTGCTCTGCTATACCTACGGGGGTTTATTCATCACCTTGTTTTCGATCCTGACGTGTACGACATACGGTTTCCTCTCGGAGAGCAACTGGGAGAGAATCAGTCTTAAAGAGTTTGGTTTGGCGTTTAATTCTCTCGTCGTGTATATTGTTCTTATCGTCTTCTGCAGTGCTGCGCATCTTGCGACTGAGGCGGTGAGTATAACTACCTTACACGTGCTTTCGTCACAGGCGACGGGTTCGTAGCCAATCAGCGATCGTTATTTGCGCGCGCTTGTGTCGGGCGGTTCGCTGGTTGGCTCACGAGTGCCTCGCCTGTGACGAAAGCATATTGTGTAAGGTAGTCTTGGGTTGCCTATATAACAAGACATCGTCGGTATCGTATCAACATCAACATCATCATTATCAGAAGTCAGAGCGCCATTCATATTATTATAATAAAAAATAAGCATCGTTCTAAACTCAATTTCACTAAAAACACTAATCTTTTATTCTTATGCAGGTTGAAGACACATTCTTGAAAAGATTAAAAAAACTCGAGTCACCTAATGAACAAATACAACTGCAGGTTCGTACAAATATTGTATTATAATATAATAGTAAACATGTATTATAATTAAATGCGACCAAACAATTATCATATAGGATTCATTGCCACCTTCTATGTGCAATATATTATATATTTCATGCGTTTGGGATGTTTTTCTTTAAAGACAGATAACCACGCCATCTTTATAAATGTGTAGTATCTTCCATAAAGGAAGATATTATATGTAGTTAAAATGTACTGAATTGTTTCCGATAACGAAGTTCATAACAACTTCAAAGATATGGGCTATTTAAACTCGGACAACAAATATATTTCTACACGCCCACGCGTCAACTAGAAAGTGAAAGTCTACTGGCGAATGAGATATCCAACCACAAGATTACATCGTAGTAAACATTCTTCGAGAATATCTCTTGGAAATCGCTGTGTTTCAGTTTTAGACCAGACTCAACACAAAACACATATTTCTAGACTCTAGTTCGGACAATCTCTTCTGTTTTAGCTGGAGTTCTTCCAGATTGCGATACGCCTCGACTCTCCGTCGGTCAACTTGGGTGGATACGCGGTCGTCAACCGAGGTCTGCTGACTACGGTGAGGTGGACAATGTGCTGTTGTGTTTGTGTGTTGTTTTGTGTTCAACACTTCCTATATAAAGATGTTTCGTGTTTATACAGCTCCTGGCTGCCATTGTGACGTACCTGATTGTGTTGCTGCAATTCAAGGTTGCCGAGCCGGTCACAGTTGGTCCGAAGGGTAACAACACATCCCTGACGTGAGGTGAGACAAGAGAGAGCAAATCTGATGAAGTCGAAGTTGGTCGTTGTTTTGTTCGAGATTGCGTGTGTGACTTTTATCATAATATATTATATTCTTATCTTATAAATGTATAGAAACTATGTTACTAAAAATAAATACTGAATTATATAAATTATATAAATATAATATAATAATAATAATAATAATAATCAGTATGACCTAGAGTCTACCTCGTAGAATAGGCATAATTTAGTCTTACAATTATTTAGTATGTAACTCTGTGCCACACTCAAGAGCTTTCTTCGTAGCACAGTATATTATTTATTCAAATCATTCTGATATGTATAGATCTAACTTAAAAATGAATGTATGTACCAATGTAAAAAAGTGAACAAATAATACAAAATAATAATGTAACATGCGGGTATACTCCCTATATCTTGTTTACGGGATTCGAACCCATTACTTGTGATTTCATATTTTGCAGCCCTCACGAGGAGTAGGCGGATAGGAAAATGTATGGCAACAGTGTACCTTATAGTCATTACAAATGTAATATATTTTTACAATGAATCTTAATTTTTGTGAGGCAATAAAAGTTAACTTAAATCAAAAATGTCTACTTGTATTTATATTTCCTGATACCATCCCATTGTATGATAATTTTTAAAATGAAAAAAAATAAAAGTACCATACATCACAGCTAGATATAGAGGTGGTTCAGTATTGGCAGACGAGGTTGTAATTCAGGAAGGTATAAGGAATTCCTGGTTGAAATTAAGGGTACAATTTAATTTGATCATACCCTTTATAAGACTATTTTATCCTAAGATGCAGTAAAAATGTGATACAAATAATTAATCATTGGTAATGAACATGCAGCTTGTGTAATAACACAGCATCAACATGGTTCATGTTACCGATTATAATATACAGAAGTTACTATAAACATGTACAGCATAGTAATTGTGTCGTAAGGGTATTATTATGGTGGATAAGATCATAAGTGGAGTACTGTCGGATGTATTTGCGTGCAATACAATACGAGTAGCGATTGTACAAATTAGCATGACAACGTAACTGTCACACAGTGGTCGAATTGGAATTTTTTTGGATGATGGCATCCCCCCCCCTTCCCCCCCCCCCCCCCCCTCCCTTCCATCCAATTCGACTAACTGTGTCATGGCATGACGAGTATAAAAAGTAGAAACTTTACATTATTTTCGTTAGAGTATGCACTATTCCCTCAACGGTTGTTAATATTGATTCCAATGACAACATGTGAGACTATGAAAATCAATATCAAAATTACTGCCCTATCTCAAGTTTTGGAAACATATAGGAATAATTAACCGTACTTGCTGCACGCTACACGCCAACAGATAAAATTACTCCAATTATAATGTCCAACACATTTTTGATCGCTTTAATTGATCCATAATTATTATATACTTTCAAATATAAATATGAACTTGACATCAAACACAAAGTTCAGGTTTCGAACAAGATATCTAACCTTTTATACGACTAAATAATTCCAGCACGTGAATTATCGGTATAAATATCACGCACATCAACATAAAAACAATATTTGACATGATTGTGAGTGTGTGTCATTTGTATCAATCTTGTTGATAAGCTGCTAACATGGGCTCGACGGATAGGTAATATTTCAACATGATTGACGACAGAATCTATACTTGTGATGGTCAATGCTCTCATGACCAACGGTATCTGACCAAACAACGCCTTCACTGCTATAGAGCTACAACACGAGAGCATCAGGTAAATCGTGTGAATGTTATCTAGACTACATAATAAAGTGGGACGCACACAAGAAGAGCCAGTTAATTTTATTCAAATAACATTCTATGTTTTAAGATTTTAAGATTATTTTAATTACCAAAGCGTACTGTTTATTTTTTAGATTGACATTATAATTATAAAAATAGTAGTTTATGGCAATGAACAAATAGAAGAAGATAATTTCACGCATCTCTGTCAATATTATACTTATATTATAACTTTATCATACCTTTGAATTGTTTTTAATACTCATCCTTAAAGGATTATCAAAAGTACTTTCGAGTGACAATAGGTCTTGCAAGGCGGTAGAAAACTAGTACTAATTGCGTTGGCAGTTCCACCGTAACCGCACAGAATAGGCCACACTTTCGCGGCTATTAGGCCTGCTTACATTTGGCGCTACCTGTCATGTACTCGATGAAACTATCAGTTCCACATTACTACACTGATAGCGCCACGCGTCCGATTATTGTGCATTTTGGCCTGCCTTCGTTTGGCGCTACCTTTTATGTACTCGATGAACTATCAGTTCCACATTACTACACAGATAGCGCCACGCGTCCGATTATTGTGCATTTTGGCCTGCTTTCGTTTGGCGCTACCTGTGGTGTACCTCTAGAACTGCCAACGCTATTCATTTCACAAACTATGAGCTGGTACGGTGCGATGCAAGACGAGCCTAATTCATACAAATACACAATATTTTTAAGTATAAACCTTTATATTTCTATTGAGGATACTCAATGGATAGTGCTGATAAGCAACCTCAATAAAACAACAATGTGTAATTGACAGCTAAACTCATCATAATGGTTTATTTTCTTGCCACCAGAGCCCCTAGTCTAGAGTGGCCATTAGTATTTTTCTCTCCATGGCCTCTACGAAGCAGCACAGAAGATCTCGGTCGAAAATGGTCGGCCCGCTATTTCTTCCCAAGATCGTAACTCCAGAGACCTCTCGCATCTCCTTCACGCATGTTGGTACAACTGCTCCGCTAGATATTGCAGTAGATGCAGATGTGGCAACGTTGCATCGCTGCTTCAAGCCGCTCTGGGTGGCCCTTCGTGTCCTGGGGGCCTTCCCCATTACACTCACAGACGAAGGTAACGTACAGTAACGGTAACACAAATTGCTATACAATAAACTTCAACTAATTCTACCGATCAGGTGTGTCTACTAATTCCAAAGTGGAGTGTTCAATTCCAGGGGGATATGGACATGGTAGGGGCGAATAATCTCTTTCATGTGAAGATGAGACCTCTGAGACGAAGATTTAGTCGGAAAAGACGTTTATTTATATGTAAACAACATTCTCCTGTTTCCCAGTGAGAAGGGGCTGAGATGATACTCTTTCCACTCCTCGCCCCCCCCCCCCCCCTTCTTGGTTCTGACGCCACTGGCTTTTTAACAGTCCGATTTCTCTATATGTAGCCATTCTCAAGTATGTCTCACAACTAAGCGGCACCAGTTATAGAAATTAAGTTGACTTGGTGTCCGATATTTGAAACAGTTGTATAGTTATCCCAACGAAAGTATTCCGATGCTTACGACACAGCCGAGTCCAAGTTGACAACTTAATTTTCTACTTCGCTAATTCCTTCAATCTAATCTCAACCAGGTCCTAACCATCTCAAACAGGTCCATTGGGGATAATTTAAGCCCTTCCGTTGGTTACCTGTAAGTGTAACCGTTACAGTGTAACGGTGGGTGTGGCCAAACCGCCTGTGCCTCGACTTAGGGCCGGTTTCACCAAACTTTAATCCGGCGATTTTTTGTTAGTCGGAGATCAAAAATGGCGCCCGGTAGAAGCCACCATGCATTTTGTATATAATGTTTGTTGTAATCATGGTAACCATAAGCCGAACCATGCATTTACGGATGTGTGATTGAACACATTCGTATATCTGTTGATGGTATCTGTTGATTTTCTTTCATTTGGCGCGGTTGAAAGGGGCCAGTAGACAATGACCTGAGACGAGGTCCTGAGATCGGTACGCGAATACTTTCGGTGGGACTAGTATACAACGCCTAACAAACATACATAAAATAAGAGTAGTACTTGGGAATTGCTGCAGAGAACTAGGGCAGTCGAAATATTGTACTGACTTGATGCCGATAGCGTCAAGAGCTGTTTTTTAAATCTTATTTTCTTCCAATAAACAAGTGTTTTTATATTAGGGGTTGCCAGTTTCAAGAAGCGGTCAGTCGCCCTCGCGTACACCGTCCTCGCCTTCTCGTTGGCTGGCGCGCTCGCAACGCTCACCGCGTGGCAACGCGTCACTGTAATGCGCGCGTCAGACGGCGCGTTCAACGTCCTGATATTCGCCTACAACTGCTTGTTGTATTGTGTCGCCTTCTTGTTCCTGCCCGTTGGACATTGGTTCGGCCAGAGGAAGGTCGCTCAGTACATCAATGACTGGTCGCTGTTTCAGGTATGTACATCGACAACCCTCAGTTTGGTTTGAAATTTGTATCAGGGCCTGGATTCACAAGGGTCACAAGTCTTTTTTGGTCCCATCTCTAAGACCAGCCTAACTTTGAACCTCTTATAAAACCAGACCCAGGTCACATGAAAAGTTACTTATTCCTGGTGAGTACAAGGACATAATGGACATTCCAATAATATGTTTTAAAATCTGTTATAAGATATTTTCCTATTTTTATAAGAGGTTCAAACTCAGGCCGGTCTTAGAGATAAGACCAAAAAAAGATTAGGACCTCTTGTGAATCCGGGCCCAGCACTTTTTCTGATCGGTTATACACTTCAGTAGAATGTTCGTTATAGCTATTAAGTATTAACGTTTAATTCGATTGATCTTATATTCAGCTATATTTTATTGTATCACAATATTTTGTATATTCCTTTGTAAATCAGTTTTAAACTTAATAATGATAAATAATACACAAGTTACATTAATAAATATTTAGCAAAGATTACAAAAATTAATATAACTTAAGATTATCGACTCATTTTTACCGTTGTGATAGCAAAGGTTTAGATCCCACCGGCACCGGCAAACCTGATGGGAGGTTTTTTACTCACTTGTAAGTGAATGGTGTGATTGTCATACTAACAACCCTAAGCATTCCTTCCAAACTATTCCAAATACCCCAGTACCCAGTAAGTCACCTGAAGGCATGTTACCTACGAAAATATGATTATTCACCTTTTTAACTAATACAAAAATAATTGTGCCTCTTTCTTACGTGACCATGTCACCACCTTACAGGCTCGTTCACACCACCTGACGGGCGTTCCGCTGTCGTACAACTTCTGTGGGCCCGTCTTGTTCTGGACTCTCGTCCTTCCAGTACTGATTGCGATGCTGGTGGTCTTCGAGTGCGCCATGCTGAACACAATATGACTCTAACGTGACCACGGCACCACCTTACAGGCTCGTTCACACCACCTGACGGGCGTTCCGCTGACGTACAACTTCTGTGGGCCCGTCTTGTTCTGGACTCTAGTCCTTCCAGTACTGATTGCGATGCTGGTGGTCTTCGAGTGCGCCATGCTGAGCACAATATGACTCTAACGTGACATGGCACCACCTTACAGGCTCGTTCACACCACCTGACGGGCGTTCCGCTGACGTACAACTTCTGTGGGCCCGTCTTGTTCTGGACTCTAGTCCTTCCAGTACTGATTGCGATGCTGGTGGTCTTCGAGTGCGCCATGCTGAGCACAATATGACTCTAACGTGACATGGCACCACCTTACAGGCTCGTTCACACCACCTGACGGGCGTTCCGCTGACGTACAACTTCTGTGGGCCCGTCTTGTTCTGGACTCTAGTCCTTCCAGTACTGATTGCGATGCTGGTGGTCTTCGAGTGCGCCATGCTGAGCACAATATGACTCTAACGTGACATGGCACCACCTTACAGGCTCGTTCACACCACCTGACGGGCGTTCCGCTGACGTACAACTTCTGTGGGCCCGTCTTGTTCTGGACTCTAGTCCTTCCAGTACTGATTGCGATGCTGGTGGTCTTCGAGTGCGCCATGATGAGCACAATGTGACTCTAACGTGACCACCTTACAGGCTCGTTCACACCACCTGACGGGCGTTCCGCTGACGTACAACTTCTGTGGGCCCGTCTTGTTCTGGACTCTAGTCCTTCCAGTACTGATTGCGATGCTGGTGGTCTTCGAGTGCGCCATGCTGAGCACAATGTGACTCTAACGTGACCACGGCACCACCTTACAGGCTCGTTCACACCACCTGACGGGCGTTCCGCTGACGTACAACTTCTGTGGGCCCGTCTTGTTCTGGACTCTAGTCCTTCCAGTACTGATTGCGATGCTGGTTGTCTTCGAGTGCGCCATGCTGAGCACAATATGACTCTTACGTGACATGGCACCACCTTACAGGCTCGTTCACACCACCTGACGGGCGTTCCGCTGACGTACAACTTCTGTGGGCCCGTCTTGTTCTGGACTCTAGTCCTTTAAGTACTGATTGCGATGCTGGTTGTCTTCGAGTGCGCCATGCTGAGCACAATATGACTCTAACGTAACCACGGCACCACCTTACAGGCTCGTTCACACCACCTGACGGGCGTTCCGCTGTCGTACAACTTCTGTGGGCCCGTCTTGTTCTGGACTCTAGTCCTTCCAGTACTGATTGCGATGCTGGTGGTCTTCGAGTGCGCCATGCTGAGCACAATGTGACTCTAACGTGAACGTGACATGGCACCACCTTACAGGCTCGTTCACACCACCTGACGGGCGTTCCGCTGACGTACAACTTCTGTGGGCCCGTCTTGTTCTGGACTCTGGTCCTTCCAGTACTGATTGCGATGCTGGTGGTCTTCGAGTGCGCCATGCTGAGCACAATATGACTCTAACGTGACCACGGCACCACCTTACAGGCTCGTTCACACCACCTGACGGGCGTTCCGCTGACGTACAACTTCTGTGGGCCCGTCTTGTTCTGGACTCTAGTCCTTCCAGTACTGATTGCGATGCTGGTGGTCTTCGAGTGCGCCATGATGAGCACAATGTGACTCTAACGTGACATGGCACCACTTTACAGGCTCGTTCACACCACCTGACGGGCGTTCCGCTGTCGTACAACTTCTGTGGGCCCGTCTTGTTCTGGACTCTGGTCCTTCCAGTGCTGATTGCGATGCTGGTTGTCTTCGAGTTCGTCATGATGAACACAATATGACTTTAACGTGACCACCTTACAGGCTCGTTCACACCACCTGACGGGCGTTCCGCTGACGTACAACTTCTGTGGGCCCGTCTTGTTCTGGACTCTAGTCCTTCCAGTGCTGATTGCGATGCTGGTTGTCTTCGAGTGCGTCATGATGAACACAATATGACTCTAACGTGACCACCTTACAGGCTCGTTCACACCACCTGACGGGCGTTCCGCTGACGTACAACTTCTGTGGGCCAGTCTTGTTCTGGACTCTAGTCCTTCCAGTACTGATTGCGATGCTGGTTGTCTTCGAGTGCGTCATGATGAACACAATATGACTCTAACGTGACCACCTTACAGGCTCGTTCACACCACCTGACGGGCGTTCCGCTGACGTACAACTTCTGTGGGCCAGTCTTGTTCTGGACTCTAGTCCTTCCAGTACTGATTGCGATGCTGGTGGTCTTCGAGTGCGCCATGCTGAGCACGATATGACTCTAACGTGACCACCTTACAGACTCGTTCACACCACCTGACGGGCGTTCCGCTGACGTACAACTTCTGTGGGCCAGTCTTGTTCTGGACTCTAGTCCTTCCAGTACTGATTGCGATGCTCGTGGTCTTCGAGTGCGCCATGCTGAGCACAATATGACTCTAACGTGACCACCTTACAGACTCGTTCACACCACCTGACGGGCGTTCCGCTGACGTACAACTTCTGTGGGCCAGTCTTGTTCTGGACTCTAGTCCTTCCAGTACTGGTTGCGATGCTCGTGGTCTTCGAGTGCGCCATGCTGAGCACAATATGACTCTAACGTGACCACCTTACAGACTCGTTCACACCACCTGACGGGCGTTCCGCTGACGTACAACTTCTGTGGGCCAGTCTTGTTCTGGACTCTAGTCCTTCCAGTACTGGTTGCGATGCTCGTGGTCTTTGAGTGCGTCATGATGAACACATTCGAAGACTACGAAGCCGTCTACTTCTTCTACGTCGTCACAGCGATCAACTATCACTATCTCTTGTGGCATTACGTCTGTTCGGCTTTGTCGCAAGCGTCGGCACATTTGACCGCTATGTTGGCAGAGGTAACTTTTACTATAAATATATAGGCCTAGCTAAAATTATAATTATAAATTATAGCTAAAATTATTCAATAATACAAAGTGGCCAGCGTAGAATAGGCCCAGTTTGACTCTGTTAGTCGTAAGAGGCCACAAAAAGAGATCCCTGTCCCTTGGCCCGGGCCTCCCTTGCTGGTTCCCCTTATGAGTACGACGACCTCCATAATGCCATTGGTGTGATAAATTTATGATATAATGTGTTCGGGAATATTAAACTGTATTTGGTGTTATGGAATATTTAGATTTTTCGGGGAATATATGAGTATATTCTGACAGATTTGTTGGGAAAACGTATGGAAAATGACTGGAAAGTGGGAGTCTTGAATTCGATTCCCAGACGTGGTTGGCTATTGAGTCTCTGGATTTACTGGAGTGTTTCTCAAATAAAAATAAAAATAAAACTTAAAATACCTATTCCCATTGAAATTCCTATTGAATAAAAATATGCTTGAAATACCTATTCTGTACATGTGCACTGTGCAGGCAGTGCGCGCGCATCCCTCTGACCAGGCCGTGGTGCCCAAATACCAAGGGTTGTGGGAGGAGCTGAGCTGCCTAACCAGCGTCACTGGTGACGTCATGAGCTACGCGTTCGGTTTCCTTCTGGCCACATCGTTCGCCATGCTCACCTGTTCCGTCTACGGAGCGATATCCGAGAACACGTTCGATGAGATCAACTCGAAACAGATCGGCCTGGGTATCAACTCACTCGTTGTTTTGGCAACGCTGTTTCTGCTCTGTAACTCCGCCCATCGCGCCGCTGAAGAGGTGAGTATAGTGGACTCGTTGTGTTGGCAACGCTGTTTCTCCTCTGTAACTCCGCCCATCGCGCCGCTGAAGAGGTGAGTATAGTGGACTCGTTGTGTTGGCAACGCTGTTTCTGCTCTGTAACTCCGCCCATCGCGCCGCTGAAGAGGTGAGTATAGTGGACTTGTTGTGTTGGCAACGCTGTTTCTGCTCTGTAACTCCGCCCATCGCGCCGCTGAAGAGGTGAGTATAGTGGACTCGTTGTGTTGGCAACGCTGTTTCTGCTCTTTAACTCCGCCCATCGCGCCGCTGAAGAGGTGAGTATAGTGGACTCGTTGTGTTGGCAACGCTGTTTCTGCTCTGTAACTCCGCCCATCGCGCCGCTGAAGAGGTGAGTATAGTGGACTTGTGTTGGCAACGCTGTTTCTGCTCTGTAACTCCGCCCATCGCGCCGCTGAAGAGGTGAGTATAGTGGACTTGTTGTGTTGGCAACGCTGTTTCTGCTCTGTAACTCCACCCATCGCGCCGCTGAAGAGGTGAGTAAAGTGGACTTGTTGTGTTGGCAACGCTGTTTCTGCTCTGTAACTCCGCCCATCGCGCCGCTGAAGAGGTGAGTATAGTGGACTTGTGTTGGCAACGCTGTTTCTGCCCTGTAACCCCGCCCATCGCGCCGCTGAAGAGGTGAGTATAGTGGACTTGTTGTGTTGGCAACGCTGTTTCTGCTCTGTAACTCCGCCCATCGCGCCGCTGAAGAGGTGAGTATAGTGGACTTGTTGTGTTGGCAACACTGCTTCTGCTCTGTAACTCCGCCCATCGCGCCACTGAAGAGGTGAGTATAGTGGACTTGTTGTGTTGGCAACGCTGTTTCTGCTCTGTAACTCCGCCCATCGCGCCGCTGAAGAGGTGAGTATAGTGGACTTGTTGTGTTGGCAACGCTGTTTCTGCCCTGTAACCCCGCCCATCGCGCCGCTGAAGAGGTGAGTATAGTGGACTTGTTGTGTTGGCAACACTGCTTCTGCTCTGTAACTCCGCCCATCGCGCCGCTGAAGAGGTGAGTATAGTGGACTTGTTGTGTTGGCAACACTGCTTCTGCTCTGTAACTCCGCCCATCGCGCCGCTGAAGAGGTGAGTATAGTGGACTTGTTGTGTTGGCAACGCTGTTTCTGCTCTGTAACTCCGCCCATCGCGCCGCTGAAGAGGTGAGTATAGTGGACTTGTTGTGTTGGCAACGCTGTTTCTGCCCTGTAACCCCGCCCATCGCGCCGCTGAAGAGGTGAGTATAGTGGACTTGTTGTGTTGGCAACGCTGTTTCTGCTCTGTAACTCCGCCCATTGCGCTGCTGAAGAGGTGAGTATATAGTTGGCCCGAACTAACTATTCTCATGCTCATGAAATAGCTCAATGCATTCATATCAACTAAATTTTTGGCTCTCTAATTTCTAACATCTTAAAACTGGACAAATAATGGTAATTGTTTAAAGTGTATGCCTATAGTATTTGTTATAAACTTCAAACACAGTGGGCCCGAAAATGAGGCGTGTGTGTACTGTACTAAGCAGAGGCCTGCCTTGTACGAATTTACAAAGGAATGCCAGGAATAATATGACTTTCGTTGAAAGCATGAAACATGATATAGTTGTCCCAAGACTACCTTACACATGCTTTCGTCACAGGCGACTGGTTCGTAGCCAATCAGCGATTGGTATTGGCTCGCATGTGTCTCGGGCGGTTCGCTGGTTGGCTACGACTGCCCCAGATGTGACGAAAGCAGGTGTAAAGTAATCTTGGGTCCACTATACAAGTGGTTCGATAAGGGTGAGAGACAGTAGCGGATTTAACGGTCAGCCCGGTCAGCGGATGCTGACCGGGCCCCGGCCAATCCGGGCCCCCTGCCCCTTAGCGACCCACTCAAAAACACATGAGCTGAGATCCATTCACCATAGGCATTGTCGAAACCCATTTTAGCAAGTACTACCAATAAAATTATATTTCAAAAAGAATGTTTCAAAAAGAATGATTCCGTTTATAGGGCTCAATAAAGCCTTCGCCTACGTGTTTGACGGTACACAGCGGCGGAAACAACCCCACAGTTTAACAATAGAGCTTTAATCCTGCCGCTTTACTTTGAGTCACGTTCCAACTCGTTAAAATAAATTTATAGAAAAACCTGGAAATATTCGGCAAATATGAGGGATGATATTTACAACCCAATAACTGTATATGTGTCTATAAAATGACAATTACTTGCTTTGAAACCCCCAACCTCTCCTCTACTCAGTATCAGTCGGTTTCTGTGTCTCGTGTGAAACAGTCCAGTCCAACTTAGTTCGTGTGTCAACCGTGTTATTTTAATTTAATTTAAACGAAGGTAAAATGTGAGCGTGGTATACGTTTTAAAGATGAGTGAACAGACAAAATACAAGCATAAGACCCAGTGTGGCAAAAGGGAAAAGATAAAGAGCACGCACTTCTTGTAACTGCCGGCAATGACCCTAAACAAAGAAAATTAAGTTTTGGTGTTGGCAATAATTCGCGTGTGTCAATTGGCGCTGAAGTGCTGAACATAAATTAAACACGTCGAAAATTCGAGTGAGATTCAACCCACTTTGAAAATCGAAAATCAAACAAGTGCTTCTCATTATTACACCTGTAACAGAGAACCTCGAACCTTGTAGCAACACTCCTACCGTGTAAAACATGCAGTGACGTTCAAAACAGCGCAAAACCCATTTCCCCTAATAATGACGATGCAGTGAGTGTAGAAGTTCAAGTAGAATCACAAAGACCAGTGTAAGGGTAGTGTAGATTTTGCGTTGTCTCAAAACTACGTGTTCCGCACCAAAGTAAAAAAATTGCAGACCAATCTAACATGTTTCAACAAACTTTTCTTGACTGATAGCTCTGTTCAGTGGATCAGTTATTTTAAATGATCAACTTGACATTCTTATTGTTAAAAAGCCTTCTCAACCCATTGGAAGTGACATGCCAAATTTAATATATCTTAAAGACGACGGCAATCGTGGTTTTTCATCCTTTTACTATATCAAAATAAATTCTACCAACGAACTATGAATCCTATATACACTATGAAACAAACACGGCTAATTGATCTTGCTGATATGAGTCGGAAAAAACTGTCGAGAGTTCGGACTTATCTCAACTGTTGGAGCTTTTGTCAGGAATAACTGGAGAAGGGGGTGTCATCTTAAGAGCTTTGGTGAGTAATGAATTAGTATTATGCTATATACATATATTATTTAGTTTGTAAAAAAAAATATGCCAAACGGACGGTCCCCTTTGGTAAAATGCTGACCGGGCCCATTTTCTTAAATCCGCTCCTGGTGAGAGATAAGCATGGCTGCAATGGTTATATTTCGAGTGTGGAAACTATATTTAGATTTGTTGTGTGAGTTTGAAACAACTTAGAAAAATAACGAAACAATGATAAGAAATACAATTTACAATAATATGAGCAATTTGGCAGCTTTTCATTACCGTCAGCGGTACGACGCGACGCGAGGCTCTAACTCGGGTGGTCGCCGATTCGATTCTGGCCACCGGCAATCCTGAGTCAAGGTTTTTAAATGTTTTCCTCATCTGGATGGAGTCCTATCATAATAACCATTCCATTGGTCATTCCTTCCCAACCATCTAAACACACAGGTGCATTCATATGACACATAAGTTTATCGGTTACCCCTACATGGGGAGCCTGTACTCAGATATGAGATATAGCCTACAGCTAATGTGATGCTGGTTCTGTTTATCTGTATCAACAGGTTGGATGTGGTTTTCTCCGCCGATTAAAGAGACTTAAATCCGGTGACAGAGAGATTCAACTTCAGGTTCGTTAAAGGTTATTCATATTATTTTCGGTATCGTCATCCCTAATTTAATTTATCATTTCAGTGGTTAAATGGAAAATAAGGTGACCATATTTTGAATATTGCAAACTGGGACAAACAAAGTGTAAGGATTACGAACTCCATGGACTAGCACGGGGTCTGGTCAGTCGAAAGAAGCAAAACATTTTTAATTCAATTTTGCGGCAAAATGCCCAGAAAACAGCTTTCTAACATAACAAAATAAATATCAATACATTATTATTCATATTAATTTTAATTAAAACATATTAAGTATACAAAATAAATATAGGTACATTTTTGTAGTCATGTAATGCCCGGTCGTATTTCGCCAGCCGCCTGTTGACGAAATAAACTCGGCTGACTGTGAGTTGAGTGCGTGAGTCAGCGTCTGCGAATGCGACCCACATGTGTCGAGGGCTGGAGAGCCGACCAGCAACTGTAAGCACCCCCCCCCCCCTCTCTTCACCATGTTACAATCGGACCGCGTTGTCTTTATTGACAAAATACCAGGAATCCCCAAAAATTACAAACCGGTAAAAAAACGTATTTTCAATTAATCTCTCGGGACACCGGTACAAGTGTTCCGATAACGTTACTACTGTACCGGTCAAACCGGTACTTCTGGTCACCTTAATTGGAAAAAATAAATATTTACTATGTTTTACTTTAATACACGGGGGGGGGGGGGGGGGGGTGCGAATAAATACCTGTGAAAAATATCCCTTTTTACACTTGCCACACGATCATAAAAAATAATGATTCACATTGTTAGGTAAACTAAAGAGCTAAAGAGTATATAATCGTAAGCTCTTATTGTTGCTGCAATATTTACAATTGGATAAAAGTGTGATTGTTACTTTAAAATAATAAATACTTTTTAGTTAGTTGAAGAATTCGCTTCCAGGGAATCTGAGTCGATAAAGAAGTTTTCCTCGTGGAAACTTATCTACCGACTTTAGGCTGGAGCGTGGGCTGGAGAAGCCCCATCTGCGTCTTTAATCACCCTCATGTGTTTTATTTTAAGGTGCATTCACAATCTTTACTAGTACTATGGTTTAATGATTAAGACCAAGACAAACCTTAGTCACAGCCAATCAGAGCGCAGTATTCTCCCTCCCAGCCAATGAAAGAAGCCTGTGGCTTAGCCTTAATCATTAAACCATAGTACTAGTAAAGATTGTGAATGCACCTTAAATGTTTCAAATTCTTTTTCAGCGCTAAAACGTTTTCATGGATTTTTTACTATCGAGAAAGAAAGTCAACTACATAAAAAAATAAGAAACACTTGTTCGTTATGACCAAAACACAATGTTAAAACCTTTTCTATAATGTAGATTTTCGTGACTACGCTTTTAGTTCTCTCGACATGTACATATTATGTTTTAGATCATGGAGTTCCGGAGGGTTGTGTGTTTGGAGCCGCCACACATTAGCTTGGGAGGATACGTCTACCTCACACGAGAGCTGCTGATATCGGTAATATATACCTCGACATGTACATATTCTGTTTTAGATCATGGAGTTCCGGAGGGTTGTGTGTTTGGAGCCGCCACACATTAGCTTGGGAGGATACGTCTACCTCACACGAGGGCTGCTGATATCGGTAATATATACCTCGACATGTACATATTCTGTTTTAGATCATGGAGTTCCGGAGGGTTGTGTGTTTGGAGCCGCCACACATTAGCTTGGGAGGATACGTCTACCTCACACGAGGGCTGCTGATATCGGTAATATATACCTCGACATGTACATATTCTGTTTTAGATCATGGAGTTCCGGAGGGTTGTGTGTTTGGAGCCGCCACACATTAGCTTGGGAGGATACGTCTACCTCACACGAGGGCTGCTGATATCGGTAATATATACCTCGACATGTACATATTCTGTTTTAGATCATGGAGTTCCGGAGGGTTGTGTGTTTGGAGCCGCCACACATTAGCTTGGGAGGATACGTCTACCTCACACGAGGGCTGCTGATATCGGTAATATATACCTCGACATGTACATATTCTGTTTTAGATCATGGAGTTCCGGAGGGTTGTGTGTTTGGAGCCGCCACACATTAGCTTGGGAGGATACGTCTACCTCACACGAGGGCTGCTGATATCGGTAATATATACCTCGACATGTACATATTCTGTTTTAGATCATGGAGTTCCGGAGGGTTGTGTGTTTGGAGCCGCCACACATTAGCTTGGGAGGATACGTCTATCTCACACGAGGGCTGCTGATATCGGTAATATATACCTCGACCACGCTTTACAACAAAGTATTCACGGATATTTTCCATTGATTGGGTTACTCGTTTTTGTAGTGATTAAATCACCCCAAAATATAACCCGGTTTTTAATTTAAAATTTGTCTTTTGTATACAAATCAAAATTAATGAAGTAACACAAATTATATATTTATACAATTTATACAAACGCTAAGATTTTTCCCAATGAACTCGCCAACAGGCTACAATTTCACTAGTTTCCTCAAAAATTTGACATTTAATGATACTAGAAAAAAACAATAATGGTTAATAATTTGAATAGTAAAATATTCAAATTAAATACGCTTCTAGGTGAAACTCATGCTGAATATGATTTTCGCCATTTACAACAATTTAAAATAATGAATTTAAAAAAAGCGCGCTAGTGCAATTATTTTAATTTGTTGATAATCTTGCATAGGACAATATCTTCATTATGACTGATAAAATTAAAAACCTCACTTTCAAATAACACACTGGTTTATATTATTGTGAAGAAAAGGGGTTGACTGAGCCCCAAGGCAGATGTTGTTGCCTTGATTGGCTTGGGGAGCGTAGCTGATGTTAAGCTAAGAGGCCCAGTTTACCCTCAATCTTGACCACGATCGATATGTTTGTAGGGTCATGGATCGATGCAGGGTTAACACCATTCAATAAACAGATTTCAATAACGAAGGTTACGTATATATTTTCTTAAACTTCTACCCTATTCGGTCATTCCGTAAACTGTTGCATCATGAGTATGCGTGCGTGGGTTCGACTTAATTTAACAACTTATAAACACACAATCTCCTAGTTCAACATCCTACCCTTTATAACGGCATGGTACAGCGACCCGGCCAATCCACTGGTCCTGGCTCGCCCCTCGTTCGGATCCCGATATGGCTCTTGCTGTCTTCCTTCTTCTTCCCTCTTCCGCTCTTGTAAGCTTATTCCTCTTTCATGCGATGTCACTCACTCCACGAAACCCCGGGTAGATGTTTATTCTTCGATGTTAAGCCGTGAACTCCCGAGCCGGTCAATCTCTCTGTCTCCCTTCGACACTCCTGACGTCACCGCTCTTAAACCCCACCAAGACATAGATTTCGTTGGAAAAGCCTATTCTTCTTTCTTCAAACTGTTTTCCCGCTCGAATCAGCCAATTAGCTCTCAGGACTTCCTCTCCCCTCTTCTCTAATTCAATCAAGTGGGGTCTGCCACCGTTGTGCAGTTTTGGTAAATCAAAGTCTACCTGACTAAGGTGTTCTCACGATACCCGTTCGTTGCCCGCTCCCGACGAAGTGTTGAAACCCTGACACATGCACATTCCGCGAGTACACTCAACTTGTGCATGCATCCTGTTAGGATTTCAACACATCCGGACACTGGCCAACAATTCATATTGATAGAACAGAAGAACATGAAATGTTCATATTCTTCACATGCCCGGCCCCCCAATGAACGATGACCTCATCGTTCGTATGCCCACGCACTCCCTGTGGCAGAATCCTCTTCAGACTTCGGGCACCTCTTCTACTCCATCCATCAACATGTTCATCGATTCGGCCGTTCCATCAGGCATAAGTATCTTCAATCAGTTTTCAGTAGTTTTATGTTAATAGTTGAACTTTAAATCGTACAGTCTCGGTCTTGCATGTTGATCTTCGCGTCTTCAAGCAGCATCTTCAAGCTTCCTGGACCAGTATCATAACCCAATCACCGTACCAAACCTATCCTATAAACGCAATACCCTAACACACCGTACCCACAATGCAACAATTTACGTCCGACTCTTACAGGCCGCTAAAACCCTAAATGAAAAACAAAAACTCGTCCTATAGAAGTTTCACCTGAAGGGCAGAAATCCTAACGGCAACAAACGCCCTTGAAAACGCTAACCAGCTTGCACACAGGCGTAAAACCAAAGAGAAAAACAAGAGCATATTTAAAATTGCCTGTGTGTTATAATACCAACATAAAACAAAGAAAATGTCCTACCTAACGAGTCTTTGTACAAACCAAAACTATAATAATTTAATTTTTTGTTGTTTTGTTTGAATGTCAGTCTTGATCCAAAAGAAAACGTAACCCTCGGGGTTACAAGTGAGCTCGCCCTGGCAATTCCCTGGTGACGGCTCGATTCGCAGGCATGTACTGCGTCAAGTTGAAACGTCAGCGTGTTAGTGGACTGTGCCTGTAACATATAACAATCTTGCGCCAGTCACCAGTCAAGGTTACACACTCGTATCCAGCGAATTCCGCTGACTCAAGACAGAGCCACGAGGCTACGCACGTGTTACAACAAACGTAAACACAGCGTAACTGACAGCTGACATTTAGAAACACATGTTAATAGTTGCGAAGAAAACCAATAATTTCAAAACATCAATCAACGACTTAGTAACAAATATTATTAAATGTTATTGTTTAGCAACGGAAATTTCAAACAAAACAAATCGTCTTACAGAGTAAATCTTAACTAAAATAGATTATTCATAACCGCGAGAAAACAAAATTCAAACGAAAATGCATTTACTAACAAGTACTATTACAACGTTCTTTACAACTAAAACCATGTATTTCCTACCGTCAAACGTAACTAAAATTCACAGAACCCAAAACAAAACTATTGAAACAATACTTTAACTGTCAATATCTCAACCTCATCATCATCAAAATCAATCAAAATCAAAATCAATCGAAATCAAAATCATCATCATCATCGTTGTCATCATTTCAACAGGACAATGCACCGAAAACAAATCAGACATGCATCCTCGTTGCGTCCTTCCACCTGCATTTTACGCAGCATACATTGTCGGCATTACAGCAAAACAAACTTAAGTACGCTGACAATCGAGAGTAATCACCTATACCCCATGTCACGCAACATGAAACACAGATTTCTTTGGCCACCATCATAAAAATAAATTCCCAAAACCCAATCAGAAAACTCCAGCCAAAACGTACCGATGGAATGTCCAAACGCACCCTAAATGTACTTCCTAACCTAAGTGCCATCGATAGCACATAAATAAAGTACTAAACAAACTTTCCTATAGGATATCAGTCAGGCTGAAGGCCATAAAGCTACCTTAAACGTAAAGTAAATCTAAAATATAATATAACCAACAATGACATTCCATCGTACCCTCTACGCTGCACAAGCCCAAGATGACATAAACACCTTACACGTCATGTCAGGGCGGCCGCCCTAACACAACATATATCCGACCAAAGGAACTGTATAAAACATGCTAGTGTGAACAGAGCATAGACGGTACTCCCTTTTTGCCAACGTCAAGAATCAGCTAGGCAACACCCAAGAATTCGTCAGCATTTTCGCCGACCGCACTATACATGATCATGTTTCTATACCATAAAAACGGACAAAAATCTGCCAACAAGCAGATCCAATTAATCTCCACAAATCATGAGATCACTCATGTCCAAAGCAATCACTTCAAACACAAAACCAATGAGGAATAACAATTTCCCATCAAAATCCACGAAACATCAACTATCAACGACACCACCAATATTGTGACCATAAAGTCACCAAATAGTCAAGTCAACGACAACAAAACATCTCGTTCAGACACATCGCATAACGACCTCAATATTCAATAATTGTGACCATAAAGTCACCAAATAAAAGTTATCTTAGTAACTACATCCCAATTCCATAATTCCACATTGTATTATTCCAATAATCAATTATTGTGACCATGAAGTCACCTGAATAAATGTACCTTATACATCCACATCGCGATTATCCCCGCTACCTCGGGCGATAACCTCTCATTCCACCACACGCACAATTCACGTAAGAAATGTCGATTCATCACTTCAGTCCGAAGTTCACATCCGTTCGTCTAAGGACGTACTCATCTCGGGCACGGACAATTCCACAGTGCATGAACCGACCGATTAAAAAAAAATACAATACCTAAATAATAAAGTAGTATACAAAATATACAACACTTAAATTATGACGTATATATAACAATAATAATTACTATCCTATTGCTAAGAATACAGTATAAACTAATCGTACGCCCCCCTAAACTACCACAGCAAGGCGATAAAGGAGGAATAGAAGGTTGAAGACCATAAACCTATGACATATATACAAAACAGTTTATTCTTCACAACTAAATGGACTTATAACTATCATGTTATTTACATAACCATCACTCAAATCCTAGCCAGCACATCAAGTATAACGTCACTATTACCATGCGTGACGTGATAAGCGCAATCAGCCGAGCAGGGACAGACGCGCGCACCTAGCCCGAAGTTGATCGGATGCTGCCGAGAATAACCGAAGCCTGAACTTTGATTACGGCGGAGGAAAGACGCCAGCTCGGCGATCGAGCGTTCAAGTCCCGCGAAGTCAATGAGTCTCGGACTAGAGCAATGCCGCATCCATCCAGGAATCGAACCAACGACCCGACGTTCCCCGTCCACACCTTCCAGGTGATCATACACTGGCCCCAGTAGGCATTCAGGGTATAAACCCCTACATTCAGTGTACAACACACCCTTTCAGTGTAAACGGAGACCGTCACTGCATTCCACACTACTACAATCCTAATTTGTAACTATAAAACTATATATTTTTTTTTTATTATTTTTTTTTTTTAAATACCATACAATCTTGCGGGACAAAATATACAATTAATCAACCAATGTTCCAACCATTCATGTTTCTGGCCACGGCAAACGCCATTCCTCAGGATCGTACCAAGGCTTAATTCTCGAAACATGAACGATATCTTCGGACCATTTATTATTCATCTTCAGTCTAATTCGATAATTCAAGTCGGACAACTTTTCCAAAATAGGGAAAGGGCCCAACCATCTATGAATAAATTTTTCCACTTTTCCCACTTTGCGAATCGGGAAATAAACCTTTACATAATCACCCACTTCAAACTCAACATGCCTCCGCCCTTTGTCATATCTTAACTTCTGCTTACCCTGTTCGATCTGAATAACATCCAAAACTTTCTGCCTGGCTTCCTGAAGCATCGCTATACGTGCCGCACTATCCACTCCCCTCTGTAGTTCCGGTTGGACACCTGCATCGATAGGAAGGGTGGGTTCCCTCCCGTAGACCAAATAAAACGGGGTACGTTTTGTCGTAGCTTGTACCGAAACATTATAGGAAAAAGTGCACAAAGCAACATATTCGTCCCAATTATCGTGATGAGAATTAACAAAGAATGACAAGAGAGTGCCCAGTGTGCCGTTGAAGTGTTCGTCCAAGCCATTCGTGCTAGGTCTGTACGAAGAGGTGTACATAGAGCGAACCCCCAACCCGCGTACAATTTCTGAAACAAGACTTCCCCGAAAAACTGCTCCCCTATCACTCAAAATCATTCTCGGACACGAGTGTTGACAGATGACATGTTCAACAATGAAGTTTGCGACGTCATTAGCGCCCCCCGAGGGAATAGCTTTAGCTATGGCCCACTTCGTAGCGTAATCAGTCGCTGTTACAATATACTTCATGTGGGTTTTAGTGAGCTTTAGAGGACCCATAATATCCACCCCGATCATATCAAATGGATTTCCTACTGGAATTGATTGCAGCAACCCTGCTGGTTTAAGTTTAGGACTTTTCTTCGACTGGCAATCACCACAACTTTTCACATACCTCGCCACCTCTGTACACATACCATCCCAATAAAACCGTGTTTTCAACTTGGCATATGTTTTCATAAACCCAAGATGACTACCCCCTCCAGGACTGTCGTGGCAATCATACATCACTTCAACCTTAAGATTGTCTGGAACAACTAGCAACTTAGTAGGTCCATTCGGGACAAAGTTTTTCTTGAAAAGCGCCCCATTTTCCAGAACGTAACTCCGTGATTGACGTTGGACCCTAGAAGAAGCCTGTTCAGGATTCAATATGGCGTCCATCAACTCAGCAAGCCTAGGATCTTGTTTTTGAGCGTTAGCCATTTCCTCCACTTGAATAGGCAACGTCATGATTTCCATTTCTCCCTCTATATCCCCTGGCTCAGGGCCATCTTTAGGTAACAACCGTGACATACAGTCCGCATCCAGGTGTTGTTTGCCAGACTTATACACGATTTCCATGTCATAGTCCATCAAAAAGATAGTCCACCTAGCTAAACGCCCACTCCTTGCACTGCTTTTACGCAAGTAGCAAAGTCCACAATGGTCTGTGACGAGTTGGAACCGTCTACCATATATGAAATGACGAAACTGCTTAAGTGCATAGACGACCCCCAATAATTCGAGTTCGGAGACCCCATAGTTCGCTTCTGCGGACGTAACACGGCGCGAGCTATAACCAATCGGGTGCCATTCCGAATCAAATTGCTGCAGAATAATTGCGCCCAACCCCTCTCTAGATGCATCTGTCCTGATTTGAGTAGGAGCATCGCCTGAATAGTGTCTTAACACGGGGGCGGATACCAACTTTGATTGTAAAGTTCTGAAGGCCGTCTCTTGTTCATCATTCCAAGCAAATCGAACATTTTTCTTCGTTTAGGCCGTAAGTGGCGCACAAATACGGGCATAGTCCTGTATAAACTTCCTGTAATATGAAGTTAGTCCAATGAAAGATCGTACTTGTTTCACTGCGGTAGGTACTGGAAAATCTAAAACTGCCTGAACCGTATCTGGGTTAGGAGAAACTCCCATAGCATTAACCACGTGCCCCAGAATCGGAATTTCCCCAAATCCGAAAGAACACTTTTCCGGATTCAACGTCATGTTAGCATTCCTGAATCTCTCAAGCACCATCCTTAGTCTGTTTAAATGGTCATCAAAGCTCTCGCCCGGGACTAAGATATCATCAAGATATACTAGACAATGAGTATATAAGAGACCCCTTAGCACCTTATCCATTGCGCTCTGGAATAGGGCTGGCGCCGTAGAGATTCCGAATGGCAGTCGCTCAAACGAGAACAAACCCACACAGGTAGAAAAACTACATATTTCCTTAGCACGAGGCGTAAGCCCCAGCTGCCAAAATCCTGACTGAAGATCTAGGGAAGTGAATACAGTACAGCCATTAAGACAGGCTAACAGACTGTCAGCATTAGCACTAGGGTAACTATAACCCTTAATTTGTAAATTGACCTTCCTGAAATCCACCACCAGTCTTAGTTTACCATTCTTCTTCCTCACCAAGCATATTGGACTCGCCCACTCAGACATGGAAGGAGAGATGATACCAGCATTAAGCATATCATTAATATGTTCAACAATGGCCTCCCTCTCCCCCGCACTCACACGATAGGGCTGCATACGTACCGGCTTGGGATCTTTTAATTCAATGTCACAATCACCAATATTAGCTTTCCCAATCAAGTCCGACGACCATGCAAAAACATCATGAAATGACGTCAACAGTTCTAGCAACTTGTCACGTTCAATGTCCGGCATGTCCTCATTCACATGAAGTGATGCAATATCAGCCGGAACATTCCGTTGAGATAACCGAGTGCGCCTATCGTAATTCATAACATCGGTTTCTATTGTCAGCATATCGGCGGCACTCGTCTCCAGGCTGTCTACGCTCGCTATCTGCTGAGGCAAAATGGCCGCTACACTCGCATCACATGAATCCGGGACCTCCAGCGCATGTTCCTTATTTATAGCAACCAATTCCGCGTCTTCAACCTCCCCTAATACCGAACCCTTGTACACACATACTGGGAGCGATGAAAAATTAGCTACCGGTAAGACTCCACACATTGTAAATGACAGCATCATTGGGGGAATAATCAACCCCTTACGTTCCATCCAAGTCACCCTAGGTTCAAAGACTGCGACCTCATACGGAAGACCTCCTTCTACTGTGAATTCTATCTGACCCATCATGCCTGGACCAATAACAACTTCGCTGGAAGCTTTCAACAGCAAGGGCTCAGTTTCCGTGAGATCTATAGAGAATAAGTAATTGTCCGACTCCCCCTCCCCTGAAGAGGAAAGTATTGGAGCCTGATCGACAACGTTCGGTATATCCAATCCACTAAATTTAACAGTCACATCAACATCCATTCCGTGCATGGACACGGTACCATTACAATAATCTATAACAACCTTATATGTTACACAAAAATCACATCCAAGTAAACATTTAACGGACAGTCCTTCGACCACAATAAAGTCCATAGGGAAGGCAGTTCCTGCTATTACCAAACCAATTCCACAGACGCGACCAACCACCCTTAAAATTGAGTTATCTGCCGTACGTAATAACAACCCGTTCACCGGGCTTAACTCCAAATGCCGGACCAAATCCGCGCTAATGCAGGATACCCCCGCCCCTGAATCCACAAGGGAGGAAAATACTTCCTCTCCCAGACTCACAGGAATCCTCAAAGATCCCCACGTACGGTTCACCATAACATCAACTATTTGAGTAGCCAAGTCCGTCTCCCCATCAGGAACAATAACGTTCTCTGCCATTCCCTCAGCACTATTTACATCCCCTTGATAATCAACAACTTCTTCCTCTACAGGAACCTCTACGACAACATCAACAGACTCCTGCAATATCACAGCCATAATTTCCGGAATACGTCGCAAAACTTTTGCTCTATGCCGGACAGCCGCCCTCCTAATAAAACATTTCTGTTTCTTATGCCCCACACGGAAACATGCAAAACACCTACCCTTAAAACTAAACTCTTTAATATTCCTTTCTTCCTCAACCAAAGAGACTCTATTGCCTAACACCGGAGACGTCTCGCACCCCGGCGAGTAACTCAGTTTCCCGTAGTAGGGGTGGACGTTGAGGGTTGCTGCTCGGGCTGCGACTCACCGACCGGTCCATTTCCTGCCTGCAGAGCTTTCAATTGCAGACAATCCCTCATAAAATGCCCAGGCTTCTTACAGAAATAACACACTGCTCGTCCATCTACCCCACGTTGATTACCACTTGCATATCCACGCTGATAACCCCCATAGCCGTGAATCATCCCTTGCTGCTGTTGTGGCTGCTGTTGTTGCTGCTGCTGATATGGCTGCTGTTGTTGCTGCTGCTGATATGGCTGCTGTTGTTGCTGCTGCTGATATGGCTGCTGTTGCTGTTGCTGCTGTTGTTGTTGCCAACAACACCCACACTGTTGACCACCCCCCATCACCGGTTGAGACGCACAGAACCCCTGCTGCTCACGAGCGCCCTTCTGCTGCATGAGGCCAGTCTGCACCTTCTCCAATGACTCCACTTTTGCCACCAGGGCTGTCATCGCTTTTACTAACTCAGCGACAGCGCCACTTTCCGCCAACACGAGGTTACTCGGAGTCCCCTGCCCCTTAGGGCGCTCAACGTAGACAGGCGCAACCACCGGTTGCATATTCCCCCACGCTGCACCACTCTTCCTCAACTGCTCAACATCACCCAATTCATCCAAAAGTTTATCGACATTAACAAAAGTCATATGTCTTATCGCCTCCGCCAGGTCAGGGCGCAACCCCCGAATAACCCACTGAACCCGCTCCCCGTTGGACATCGTAGGGTTCACTTTGTCCATCAATTTAACCCTGGCAAAAGCGTAATCATATACACTTTCACCCATGCGTTGAAGTCGTGCACACAACAACCCCATCCAATACTGTAAATCACCCTTCTTGACTCCCCAAGTCTTAACGAAGTGGGCCTTTACATCTGACCACAGCAATGGTTGCACAGACCCGTCTGCTAGCACAGGAGCTTCCGCCAACCTTCTCGCATCCAACGCCGAATACCAATCTGCCTGCCCCCCTGACAAGTAGGACGGCAAAGCCTTCAATTTTTTGTCATCCGACCACGAGTTCACATCACCAGCCCTATCAAAATCTGCAATCCATAATTCCGCATCATCCTCACCTGGCCGAAATGTGTTTAACCGAACCAATCCACCCCCGCTTCCCTGTGGCTGAGTCATACTAGATGTAACTTGTATCTCACCCCTCAAGTCTGCTTCGTCGTCTGAACTATCCCCTGGAAGAGGTGTTAGTAAAGCTTCATCCACGAGATCACCACTCTCAAGTCTTTGCCGACGATGACACCACTCCAACAATCTCTCTGCAGGAGAAAGCCTTTCACTGGTATTAGGCACGCCCAAATTTCGAAGCGACGCTCGCAACGCCCGATCAGATGGAACCTCACTCATAGAGGAAAACCTAGCATCAAGACAAACCTACACCGCGAACAATACATCAACGTTCAAAAAACAACTCACTTGCCTGTACACAACTAAAATACATAAAGACACCCTCAACGCAAAGCATAGCACTATTAAAATACAACAAACAATAAAAAAAAAAAAAAAAAAACGTGGCACAAACACATTCACCCTAACATCATCATCACACCACGTGCTAACTCCTGACCAATTAGAAGAACATCGCAACCCACGCACCCTCGCAACAGTGTCTGACCCAAAAATACAACATCTCAATTTCGAGCACTCAATTTCGAGCAGTACATTTACCAAAACGCGTAACCCGTTCCTACAACCATAATTTTGTAATCACGCCTGCATTAATCCATTATACCTATGGTATTACAACCCTACAAAACCAGCGACCTCCACCATGTGAAGAAAAGGGGTTGACTGAGCCCCAAGGCAGATGTTGTTGCCTTGATTGGCTTGGGGAGCGTAGCTGATGTTAAGCTAAGAGGCCCAGTTTACCCTCAATCTTGACCACGATCGATATGTTTGTAGGGTCATGGATCGATGCAGGGTTAACACCATTCAATAAACAGATTTCAATAACGAAGGTTACGTATATATTTTCTTAAACTTCTACCCTATTCGGTCATTCCGTAAACTGTTGCATCATGAGTATGCGTGCGTGGGTTCGACTTAATTTAACAACTTATAAACACACAATCTCCTAGTTCAACATCCTACCCTTTATAACGGCATGGTACAGCGACCCGGCCAATCCACTGGTCCTGGCTCGCCCCTCGTTCGGATCCCGATATGGCTCTTGCTGTCTTCCTTCTTCTTCCCTCTTCCGCTCTTGTAAGCTTATTCCTCTTTCATGCGATGTCACTCACTCCACGAAACCCCGGGTAGATGTTTATTCTTCGATGTTAAGCCGTGAACTCCCGAGCCGGTCAATCTCTCTGTCTCCCTTCGACACTCCTGACGTCACCGCTCTTAAACCCCACCAAGACATAGATTTCGTTGGAAAAGCCTATTCTTCTTTCTTCAAACTGTTTTCCCGCTCGAATCAGCCAATTAGCTCTCAGGACTTCCTCTCCCCTCTTCTCTAATTCAATCAAGTGGGGTCTGCCACCGTTGTGCAGTTTTGGTAAATCAAAGTCTACCTGACTAAGGTGTTCTCACGATACCCGTTCGTTGCCCGCTCCCGACGAAGTGTTGAAACCCTGACACATGCACATTCCGCGAGTACACTCAACTTGTGCATGCATCCTGTTAGGATTTCAACACATCCGGACACTGGCCAACAATTCATATTGATAGAACAGAAGAACATGAAATGTTCATATTCTTCACATTATTACCTACAATAAAAATAGCAAACTCCTTCCAAAGTTTTAACTTGATATGCCACAATACTAAACCCAATATACTACTGATTTCAGCTGATGGCTGCGATTGTCACATATCTGGTGGTGTTACTACAGTTCAACGCAGGCCTCGACGCAAGGAGCAACTCAGGCGCTTCTCAGAACTACAACAATAACTCCCTGACAACGCTCACACCATAACATTGCTTTGCGACGAGGGAAAGTCAAGCGACTATTCCGAGACATTATATTATATTACTATATTTGTATTATTATAATTATGTATTATTATATTAATTATATGTGAAATATGACTGAGGTATCTTTAAATAAATTGCAATATGATTACAAAAAAATTATATCACTGTACAGTGTAGTTCTTGTTAACACTTCCCTAGAGCGTTCGAAGTGCAAGAAAAAAAACGAGCAAATCGCGGCCTCGATCCTATGGGCAATGAGCCCGATACGCTAAATTAAAAATAAAATAAGTTCATATTTATAGAGTCTACCCACTCAGTAACAAGGCTGATTTCCAGTGGAGGACTTCAATTTAATGCGACTAAACCAACCCTGTAGGCTTCGAGCACCATTGACGAGTGAGCGATAACGAATCAAAGATCGATATTTCAGATATGAAACACATGAGTCAGTGATTGGAGAGTGCGAACACCTGCGGATAGATGCCTAGGTTGATTCAGAACAATGAATTTATTGAGTGCGTTGCTAGGACGGCTCCAAAGTCAAGTAATGGAATTGAATCCATATTAGAATTTTAAAAAGTTCTGCCTGAAGCGGGATTTGAACCCAGGTCCTTGTGAATTGGAAGCAGGGATCCTAACCACTGGACCAACGAACCATTTACTACTATTTCAACACACTACACGAGCTACTGTTCTCTCCCCTGTGCCCTTGTTGAACACTTGCAAATAACTACTACAAGACTGCGATGACGTGACGCAACAAGGCAACGAAACAACGGTACATGTCAAACATCTGGACGAACAACAATTTGATTGCGACAACTACTTATAGTGTGCGTGTGCTGACCAATTGATTCGGAAATCAATTCAAATGCCACATTTGATGTGAATCCAAAGCTTCGGAGGCGCGCTTTTAATTGAGGTGGTTGTGACATCACAGGCGGACAAACAATGTGTTGCTAGGGAACTTCATTGTTGTTGTATCTTTCTTTGATTGGTGCACATTCAATGTTTGTCCGAAACAAGACACGGCAACACGGCTATTTTTGGAATTGAGTCTTGTCTATTAGAGGCTTGCTGATATAGCGGCATGTTTGTGTACATAAGTTTGAAATAATTCTTATGTATTTATAGATTGTAAGCTATACTTGTAGTGAGAAGTCATAATTCAGCTTGTAGTGAGAAGTCGTAATTCAGCTTGTAGTGAGAAGTCATAATTCAGCTTGTAGTGAGAAGTCATGATTCAGCTTGTAGTGAGAAGCCATAATTCAGCTTGTAGTGAGAAGTCATAATTCAGCTTGTAGTGAGAAGTCATGATTCAGCTTGTAGTGAGAAGTCATAATTCAGCTTGTAGTGAGAAGTCATAATTCAGCTTGTAGTGAGAAGTCATAATTCGGCTTGTAGTGAGTAGTCATAATTCAGCTTGTAGTGAGAAGTCATGATTCCGCTTGTAGTGAGAAGCCATAATTCAGCTTGTAGTGAGAAGTCATAATTCAGCTTGTAGTGAGAAGTCATGATTCAGCTTGTAGTGAGAAGTCATGATTCAGCTTGTAGTGAGAAGTCATAATTCAGCTTGTAGTGAGAAGTCATAATTCAGCTTGTAGTGAGAAGTCATGATTCAGCTTGTAGTGAGAAGTCATGATTCAGCTTGTAGTGAGAAGTGATAATTCAGCTTGTAGTGAGAAGTCATGATTCAGCTTGTAGTGAGAAGTCATGATTCAGCTTGTAGTGAGAAGTCATAATTCAGCTTGTAGTGAGAAGTCATGATTCAGCTTGTAGTGAGAAGTCATGATTCAGCTTGTAGTGAGAAGTCATGATTCAGCTTGTAGTGAGAAGTCATGATTCAGCTTGTAGTGAGAAGTCATGATTCAGCTTGTAGTGAGAAGTCATAATTCGGCTTGTAGTGAGTAGTCATAATTCAGCTTGTAGTGAGAAGTCATGATTCCGCTTGTAGTGAGAAGCCATAATTCAGCTTGTAGTGAGAAGTCATAATTCAGCTTGTAGTGAGAAGTCATGATTCAGCTTGTAGTGAGAAGTCATGATTCAGCTTGTAGTGAGAAGTCATAATTCAGCTTGTAGTGAGAAGTCATAATTCAGCTTGTAGTGAGAAGTCATGATTCAGCTTGTAGTGAGAAGTCATGATTCAGCTTGTAGTGAGAAGTGATAATTCAGCTTGTAGTGAGAAGTCATGATTCAGCTTGTAGTGAGAAGTCATGATTCAGCTTGTAGTGAGAAGTCATAATTCAGCTTGTAGTGAGAAGTCATGATTCAGCTTGTAGTGAGAAGTCATGATTCAGCTTGTAGTGAGAAGTCATGATTCAGCTTGTAGTGAGAAGTCATAATTCAGCTTGTAGTGAGAAGTCATGATTCAGCTTGTAGTGAGAAGTCATGATTCAGCTTGTAGTGAGAAGTCATAATTCAGCTTGTAGTGAGAAGTCATGATTCAGCTTGTAGTGAGAAGTCATGATTCAGCTTGTAGTGAGAAGTCATGATTCAGCTTGTAGTGAGAAGTCATGATTCAGCTTGTAGTGAGAAGTCATGATTCAGCTTGTGGTGAACCTACGTCATCACTTTGTCATTACGCTAAGGACTCGTTATTTAGATAGATAAGAAGCGCCCTCTAGAATGAAATATAAATGTTCCAAGTTTGAGGTAAAGAGAAGTTTATGATCAATTAGACCCGCATTAGTAAAAAATAAAAAATACGCCTACGAACGGGATGGGCCATTGAAGAAGTAGCGTAAATATATTATGCCTTTTGGCGGGAGAACTTGAGTGGACATTACCAGAAAAAATTGATCTTTTCACAAGAAATACTGTAGAAACGATAGTTGCGAAACTGTAATTAAATCAACGTTTGTATTTGTCAATAACAATGACGATATACAGGATCATGGGTGACATTTTGGTTTTACACTTCTCGTATTCGTTCCTTCCAAGGATATAATGCACAAATACAAGACAAGAATGATACAGGTTACATATTATAGCTCAGTGGCGCGAGTAGAAGTGAACGAACTGGGTTATATAAACATGGGCGTCATAGCCATTTTCTCTGTCATATATACCATCAGCAATGATGATGAGTAAAATAGTATAAATAACAAGAATGATGATTTACTGACGTGCGAGGCAATGTTCAAATGACTGAAACTGACCAAGACCTGACCTGAAAATGTGACCAGGAATAACAAGTATTTTGACTATTTGCAAAAAAATGTGTGTTTTGGTGGAGGTGCCGGGTTGATGTAATCATCTGTTATTCACTAGAAATGTTTCTATTTTTTGTCTAAAACGTATTCCAGAGTAATATTTGTAATACCCCTCTAATATACGATAAATACCGTTACCGTTACCGTTACGTATGTACCATATAAACCCGGCACTTCCAGCATTTTATAATATTAATAGCGTTTACCGGAATAATCTATTTCAGGCTACTGTTTCGAGAGAGCCACAACGATCACCCGTCCTAAACCATAACATGTTGACCCCCATCCTACCCCCATATATCAGAATTATAACAATGATAATACATCCAAGTAAAACCTTCCTTGCATCAAATTATAACTTAATAGTGAAACGCGCGCAATATTTTTAGTTGTTATTATTTTGGAGTTACATTTTGTATTCATTATTGTGATTTCTACAAATTGAATTAAAAAATAACTTGTATTCCCATAAAATAAACATTACCAAGATCATAATGTAAAAACTACATACATTAAATAAATGAAGGTGTAAGAAACTCTAAACGTTTTGTTTCACCCAATATATTCATGAAAAATAGAGGTTTTACCAAAGATTGTAATCTTTGGTATTACATAGTTATATAAGCTTTCTTTCAGATTTCACATTTTAATACAGGTAAACATATTTTCTCTTTCATTTAAAATAAAATAAATATCTACGATCTCAGCGATGAGGGGTTAATAAAAGTAAATGAACGTGAAACATCAACATAGCTGTAACGATCAAGTGTTAAATATTAATCGACACAGCCGATACCCATCTTGTTGAAATAGTCATAAATATGATGGAACAACCTCGACTTTTCAGCGACAATATTATCTCATTTCCAAATCCATGTATTTCGTGTAAAGCAGCCATTGTTCCCTCACTGTATCGTTACAAAGAATATTTGATGAGGGTGGAAATTAGCTTTTAGATGCGACCAACGATAGACGCGCATTAAGTATTTCCATTGATGTTTTTCATATCGATTTGACGGACTAAAATAAAACGACCTAGAAATTATCATCATTTCGTAGACAATAGCGCCCTCAGCACTAGCATTGAATGAATGAGTCATTTCTTCAATTGCAATAATTTAATATTGTCAAGATACGGATTACAGTTAGGTAAGTAAATGTTTTGATTTTAGTATGGTCTTATGAGGGCGCTTTACGTTATATATTTGCGCCTGTTCAATTAATTTTGATCGAGTTAATTAAATTAATTTCTAATATTCTGTTATAAAAATTATTTACAGGGGGGCAATTGAATTATCAATCTACCATTAGGCCTAAACAAAACTCGCATAGGTTTATGTGTGTAGTAATATGTTGTCCTCTACTCCTGTGATATAATTAAGACCCCCTATATTAAAGGGGAAAAGGTCCACGAGTAACTTTGAGAGCCCCAGAGTTCATCTTAGCACTGACGGACTCCAGGGAAAACCTGTATCAACTCCCATAACTGTAATCGGCCCTACAATTTCGGAAAATAGTGTATTATAATCACTGACTCACTGTCGTTTTCCGTGTCTCATTTTTCATCTATTATTATTCTTATCCCTATAAATTAAACAAATATAATTATTAATGAAATAAATTGTGGGTTTGTGTTTGGATAGCATTTCTATACAAATTACACATACATCTAAACAGCCCTCTACATTTTAAGTATTTCTCTGAGCTTGTGGTAGAATAGAACACGGGTAGCTCTGCCAGTCGTGCGAAACCATCGTGCCATTGCAAAACATAACGTATTCATGCCGATACTTTTTTATTTTCAGCCCAACAATACCTGTCTCTTTTGACACATTGTAGACGAACAACAAACATCAAATTAGAGCAATTTTTGCTCGCTAGCTTCTTTCAATAAGAATCGAAAATTGATGTTATGATAAATTGAATTAATGGGTTCATATGAGGTTGTGTAAAGGGGTGGGTTAGTATATACTCACCACGCACGAAGTACATCACATTATTTGTCAAGGTGTAGAGAATAGAAGAGCTCGGAATGGTTGTATCGAAGGGTATCAGGGTTTCTTCCACTGGGCTAGACGGTCGACTATTTCCCACCGAGAAGATGTACAGCCAGGAGATCTCGCTGCCACAGTTCCAACATGGCAACACTGTATCGGCGACGACGTCTGGCAGTGTCACAACATTGCAACGCTGCTTCAAGCCGTTTTGGATCGCCATGCGAGTGCTGGGATGGTTTCCCATCAGCTTTACACCAATAGGTAGGCCTACATAGGAAATCAAGAGCATGAAAGAACACAATTATTTACTCTTCTGCAATAATTGTTATCTGATATTGTCACTGATCGTTATTGCTCATCAAAGTATGTTACCTATTGCTTATTTAATTGTAGATTTAACCAAAATTAAATAGAACGAGGGCAAAAAAGTTGTAAGAAGACCTGCATGTTCTGCTTTAAAAAACTCCTCGAGTTACTTCGTAAGTCCTTGGTTGTGTGAACATAGCATGTTACTATAGTCTTCCAGCGTACAAAGGCAAATATAGCGGTTCCTATAGGTCCTGAAAGTTTCCAAAGGAACCGGACATAGCCTTATCAAAGACATAAGACTGGCGTATTTTAAACTGTAAGAGACACTCTTTGTAAGTTCTACACTTAAATTAAGTCTGCGCTTAAGCTAGAGCGCGTTCCATTTCAATAGGCAAACGATAACAAAATCAAATATCTCATAATTGACAGGTTCATACTCACCAAAAAACCTATAAGGGATGTTGTTGTATAGATGATATTGTTTCTACCCTTAAATGCGAAGGGTAGTATCTACGTCAAAAACCGCAGACATTTTTCATAATTTAATTATATCTCAGGATTGCAACAAGAAATCGAAAATCTAAATCAACAGCGCACTGTCTTTTGGTAAGCCCTACAGACTGACTAAAATATTATAACCATTAGCGAAGTCACTTTGATATTAATTCGATAATTAGTAATAAAATTAATAATATTTAAAAACCATACTGATTATTATGTAAAACACAACTTAGAGCATTCAGTATGTTTGGCTTACTAAACCACAGTGCGCTGTTGATTCAGATTTTCGATTTCGAACCCCATTCTTGAGATATAATTTAAAAATGAAAGTTTGTGTGGTTGTTGACGTAGAGGTATTCTTCCCTGTTAATTCATGAATGTAGGTTACGTAATGTGATCATGCATGGTCAGAGAAGTTATGTGATCAATTTAGATACTCTTACACTTGAAAGATGTTCACATGGAGGTTTGCTAATTGATTTCTCGTCTCCCGTGTACAGGAGTGGCAACATTCAGGAAAAACGCTAGCGGATTCAAGTACAGTTGTCTCGTGTTTATCCTGATGGGAGGCTGCACGGCGTACGTGACTCTATTCAGGACATCCGTCGTCCAGGCCAATAGCGGCAACTTCAACGAACAGATCTTCTCATACATGTGTGTTCTGTATTGCACGTGTTATTGGGGCGTCTCCATTGGTCACTGGATGGGCGCGCGCAACGTGGCGCGGTACATCAACGACTGGTCGCACTTCGAGGTATAATCATTATATGTACTACCTATTCATAGTTCCCACGTGACGTCACAGCGGCCATGAGGACCAATCATAGATTATTGGCGAATACTATTAAAATTTGATTAATAAGACTAATTTAGAATTTAAGAAGGAAACATTATTATTATTATTATTATTATTATTATTATTATTATTATTATAATTATTATTATTATTATTATTATTATTATTATTATTATTATTATTATTATTATTATTATTATTATTATTATTATTATTATTATTATTAGTAAGCCTTTATTTGCAACAGAATGTACATTCCACAAGCGCAAATGAAATAGATTAGACAAGTTTAAGTAATCAACAAATAAACAATTACCTCATATACCAATTTTATCTAAAAAACAGGCTGAATTTTAAAGAACTAAAAATTTATGTGTTCTACCACGACTTGACGAGTGGTGATGGGCGGAGCTTGTGCCGAGTACTGTGTCACGTGACTAGCAGTTGGAAAAAGTCCCTATTGTCCGGACGGATCCACACAAAACACATCCACACTTATCTCGTTCTAGCTGGTATAATATTCATTTTTAAGATATAACCTGGAAAACATAATTAGTTCGTACATACCAGTGGTCAATATAAAGGTTATTTCAAAATTATAGACGAAGTAGTTAACTTGTTATAACAATTCACGCACTGAAGAGGATAAAATGAGCAAGGTGTGTTTTGTTTTTCAACTTCAACTGGCGAAAAACTAATGATCGGATTTGGACGAGAGTTTCTTAAGAATACGTACCAATAATGTGAGACAATAAGCAAATAAACTTTCTAGATAGAAAATGCTCAGAACGAAAATTCATAGCATGCACTAATATGCAAGGTGCTTAGTTTCACGGTCAAAACCGCTACTTTTGAGGCCCAACCGCTACACCCTGCATATTATTGCCTGAGCAATTTCTATCTAGAAAGTTTATTTGTTTATTGTCTCACATTATTGGAACACATGCTAAAGAAACAATCGTCAAAATCCGATCATTAGTTTTTCGCCAATTGAAGTTTAAAAACCAAACCACGCGTTGCTCATTTTATCCTTTTGATGCGTGAATGGTTATAACAAGTTAACTACTGGGTCTATAATTTTGAACTAACCTTTATATTGACCACTGGGATGTGAACTAACTACGCTTTCCTATAGGTTATACCTGAAAAGTGAATATTATAACAGCTAGAACGAGATAAGTGTCGTACATTAAGCGCGTGAAAGCGTAACAGTACGCGGATTTGTCCCAACTATGGGCGCCACGTTCCTTCGTGACGTCAGGGGGCGGGTAAATCACCACTCGTCAATTGTTTCTCCATGGGGTACGTTCCGTACCCTTTTTGGCGCGCCCAAAGATGCCCAGTCCATTCCGTAACCATTCTCCACGCGCCCATGCACCATTCCGTAACCTGCTTGGGTAGCGTCTTGGGCACGCCCGCAACGCCCAAGCTTTTTCTCCGGGCACGGCCGGTCATGGCGGCAATTCAAAAGTGAATGTGCTGTCATGTGTACCATAGTGCCAAAAGGAACTGTTTTTGTGGTTCTATTGTAGATCGCCCATTATTATTCGGTGATAAATTAATTATCACTGGCGCAATCCTGGCCAAAACTAATTCAAAGGTGGACGGCCTTAACCTAAAGTGCTCCTTGAAGCCAGATGGGCTGTACAAGGGCACTACTTGTTCCACATAATTTTGGACACGAGGCAACCTTACATTGGACGAATCTGTACGAAAACCTGAAAATATCATCAAGTCTTCCATTTCTTCCTCAGAACTGTCAGAATCTGACATGGTTACATTATATAAAACGCCCCTTCCGCCATGTTGAATTTCGCTGTCCGCACAAGGCGTACCGAAACCTGTCGTGCCCAGACAAGCCCGCAGACGCCCAACCTTGGGCATTATGTAGAGGTTTCGGAATGTACCCCATGGCAACGGGAAAGTTTGATCACAAATGTGGCCGCCACGCGCAAAGATGTGACGTACGTGCAATCTATGAATACTAAAGTTAAGGTACTACCACGGTATGAGAATGTATACAGTAGCAAAACTTCTGACCACTCTAAATACACTAGATGCATTCTGGGCCGCGATTCTGAATCGGCGTTGATAAGTTTAACCCGAGTTTTAGTCGTTAAAAAAAGGCAGTGAGCCAATCACCGCCTTGCATTCGCCTACTGTAACGACAAAAAGCATGCGTTAAACTTATCACGGCCATTCAGAATCGCACTGCAGGTGGCAATAAAATAAACTATTAGGCCTATATGAGGAGGAGTTTAACTGTCAATTTCCCATTGTTGTTTTATTGCTAAATCTGCGATTGCGCAGATATGGAGGTTGCTTAGCAACGCTATCTATGTGTTGGTTCACAACACTAGCGTAGCGTATCGGGGGGTGGGGGTGAGGGGGAAGGGGGTAGCCGGCGATTACGTGGTCGTTCAAAATTATGTACTAGTTTCCTTATTTAACTCAAAAACCGTTTTTTAATTAGAAAAGATTTTACATTTACAATTAAAAACATAACGGGTTATTTTACCATGGGGTTAACTTGTCTTTGTCGATGTTTCCTTACTGTCAATACCTATCAATTAATTAATAAGGAATAAGGATAATTGTTGAAATGTTTCATGTTTCCAGAGCCGGTGTCATAGGATCACCGGCGTCCCCATATCGTGCACCATAGCACGAGAGGTGTGGTTCTGGACCTTCACCATACCAGTGTTGGCAGCGACCCAACTTCTCTTCGAGTACTTCATGATAAAGACGCTAGAGTTCGGAGAAACCCTCTACTACGTCTACACTAACAACATGATAATGTACCACTACGCGCTGTGGTATTACATCTGTCTGGTGACGTCACAAGCGTCCACGCACTTACAGGAACAGTTGAAAAACGTAATGGCAACACTATACTATATACATTTAATCTTATATTCACGCCAGTGGCGTATCCAGGGGGATCAGGGGTTCCCCCCCCCCCTGAAATGCCAGCTTTAATTATACTCTGCAAATCATATGAATACATATATTAATTTAAATAAGTATTTAACACAGTAGGCCTACCACACAAATAATATTATGTTGAAGTTAAATTTATAACTAAGGTTACCATATTTTGAATATTGCAAACCGGGACAAACAAAGTGTGAGGATTACGAACTCATGGACAAGCACGGGGTCTGGGGCGAAAGAGGCGACACATTTTTAATTCAAATTTGCGTGCAAAATGTCCAGAAAAAAGCTTTCTAACATGAATTAATAAAACAAAATTAATATCATTAATTATATAAATTGTAATTAATACATATTAAGTATTTAAATGAATGTGTGTCAATTTTTGTAGGCATGTTAGGCCTATGCCCGCTCGTATTTCGCCAGCCGCCTGTTTACGTAATAAACTCGGCTAACTGTGAGTTGAGTGAGTGAGTGAGTGTGTGAGTCAGCGTCTGCGAATGCGACCCGCATGTGCCGAGGGCTAGAGAGCCGACCAGCAACTGTTAGCCCCTCCCCCCCCCCCCCCCCCCACTGTTACAATCGACCGCGTTGTCTTTATTGACAGAATACTAGGACTCCTTTTCCCCAACAATTACAAACCGTTAAAAATACGTATTTTCACTGAATCTCTCGGGACACCGATAACGGTACGGTACCGGTCAAACCGGTACGTCTGGTCACCTTATTTATAACTGAAATAAATTCAATAATATTCTTAAGATTATGGTAAATGTGTTTCGTTCAGCAAAGCACCTTGAGTTCTTCTAAATCACACTAAGGCATTCAGTTGTTTTTAAATAATTTTTCAAAATATATAGACGTTTTTAATATTTTTTCTTACATTGTGATGTAATAAAAAATTAATAACACAATTGTTATTGACACTACCCTGTTCTTTGAGGCAAAATTTGTGCATTATCTAAGTACAAATTTCATGTAAATAGCTTTCATAGTTTAAAAGTTGTATTGTAATCTTTGGTTGTATGTTTCTAGCTGGAGAAAAACAATATTCCAAGGAAATCGCGTTTTAGATGTAAACATTCTTACCTGCACTTGTTTCTGTGATTTCTTCACCATAATTTGGGTCATCTGGTCATATCTTCTATTAAATTACCTCTAGATTCATTGAGGCCTACTTCATGAACTTCACCCTCTAAACCTACATCACTTTCCGATATGAAAGTTCTCACTTCGTTGTTTTTAAATCGTTCGGTGTCTAAGGGCCTATAAACAATGACCACTGCAATCATTTGAAAGATTGTTTGATGAAAGATTTACAAGATGGTTACATCAAATTTAATATGAATGTACAAAGAAAAATAAAATCCCCCAAAAAACGTAATCTTTATTTTTCCTTCATGTATAAGTTGCCAACCACTTCAAAACACGGATTTTTTTATATTATTAGAGGCATCAATTATGCATACAGTTATATCCTACCATGGGCCTCTCTCTGTTTCCAGGAGCTGCGCGCGCACCCGAACGACCAGACTATAGTGCCCAAGTACCGCGCACTGTGGCAGGAACTATGCTGTCTCTCTAGAACCACAGGAGACGTGCTCTACTTTACGTACGGGACTATCCTCGTGAGCTGGTTCACAATCCTCACATTCTCGATCTACGGTTTCGTGTCCGAGTGTACCCTAACCAAGGTCGTGTTGAAGGTCATCGGACTAGGGGTCAACTCGGTTACAGTGTTCGCTTTCCTCTTCCTCTTGTGTAACTCGGGACATTTCGCGACAGCGGCGGTGAGTTGAAATAATGTTCTTTTACAGTTATTTATTAGTTTATAACACCACAAGTTTTGTCTATCTAATATGTGGCACAGTAATATGTAACCATAGCAAATCAAATTTTCTAAAATGTAAAATTTGCCCCAGGGTGACTCTGCCAACCGTAAGAGGAGACGGCATGAGGTCCTCCCCTTCCCCTATTCTCCCTATAATTAATTTGGATATTAGTCCTCCTACTCTTCCTCCGTCCTACTCGTCCCTTTCCTCAAAACACTCCCCCCCCCCCCCCGTCATATTACCTACTTGGCGAGTACGTCATTAAACACCAAATAATAACAATAATTATAGTGTATTAAAATGTTGTTTGACCAATTCAACGGTATTTATTCTATATTAGAGGGGTATTACAAATATTACTCTGGAATATGTTTTTGTCTACAGCGTATTCCCGAGTAATACAAAAATAGAAACATTTCTAGTGAATAACAGATGATTACATTAACCCGGCACCTCCACCAAAACACACATTATTTTAACAAACCGTCAGAATACTTGTTATTCTTGGTCACATTCTGTACAGGCGTCCTCAAAACTAAATTAAAATGTGTCAATACAAAATAACAAAAAACTGATCGGTATTTGAACTAAAAGGGGGTGCAATTTTATAACTTACGGATTTCACATTACTTTTTGCCAATATCTTGATATCATTACTAAATAAAATTGTCAAATTACTCAAATTTGCTGTGTTCTTCTGTAGTGCTGTTGCTGTTGTTGTTGTAGTTGTTGTTGTTGTTGTTGTTGTTGTTGTTGTTGTTGTTGTTGTTGTTGTTGTTGTTGTTGTTGTTGTTGTTGTTGTTGTTGTTGTTGTTGTTGTTGTTGTTGTTGTTGTTGTTGTTGTTGTTGTTGTTGTTGTTGTTGTTCTGTTATGTTTAAATTCGTTTATGAAGTAATGTTTTATCTCCGTGCAGGTCGGGGGGTTGTTCTTAGCCCACATCAAGCAACTTAAGACCAGCAACGCGGCAGTACAGCGACAGGTTGGTGAACATAATAGCTAATATATGTAATATAATAGTCAAAATATTCTCCATTCAACCACGCGACGTCCCCGAGTTGTCGAGATTCAACAAGTATTGTTCCAATTGTTTCAGGTAGAACAGTTCCAGATGGCCATAAGTCTAGATCCTGCGCTAATCAGCCTGGGCGGCTTCGTCACCATTGATAGAGGATTATTAATATCGGTAAGCCGCTGTACACAATATATATCCACACAATAATATGTAACGCTTTCATTTACAGAAACAGTCACAACGAATACACGCAGATGAATTAAATAGGTAGAAATGTTAACCAATTGTTATGGGTTAAGTATATAAAAATAACATTTAAAACTACAACGGTGACTGCCGTGTCCTCAACAAAGGTGTATTCAGCATGCCCACAGATATACACATACAAATATAAATGTAAACTAGAACATACAAAAATAAATTGATCGAAGCAATCATTAATTAAATAAATATATCTCATATAGGCCTACATGCTGTAAAATAAAATAAAAATAAAATATCTCTGGAAACGGGAGACTGTACACTTTTATTATTTTTTATATTAAGAGTTCACCATCGTCAGTGTATCTCGTGCCAACAGAATATTATCACTATTACCAACTGTGTTTTACTTTCAGCTGTTGGCAACGATTGTGACCTACCTCGTCGTGCTGATGCAGTTCAAGGCCGGAGTGGATACTGCGCCAATAAGCGGCCCTCATGCAAATATTACCACGACAACAACACTGTCACCATAAACAATATACACGACATCCCATTGGCCAAGAAACTGTACTACCTCACATTTTGTATATCCATGTTTGTCACATGTTGATAACAATTTCAACGTGTTTTTTGTGTGTAAATGTTGTAAGTGAAAATAAAATATTCTTTGTTAAGAAATAACAACAAAGTTAGATTGTGTTTATTATAGATTTGTTGAAATATATTGTTATGGAACGGCGCTAAAGATATGGTGAGGAAGAGCAGTTATATTCGCAAAGGAGAGGTTTATGCCAACAAGGTAGACATTTCCACCATAATTCGCTCATATTTTAGGTTCTGATAAGTACATTAACATAAAAGTGAAAAACAAACTTTCGTGGAGTATATGACGCTAAAGCGTACAGCTATTTTAATTTTATTTATTATTTGGTATACACTGTCAGTCAATCTAATCATCATCACGTACACATGCCACAATTAATTCGTCCACAAAATGACGCTTTCATAGATCGAGTATCGTCACCAACATGAAATATGTACAAGAGTTATTATGATCTATATCATATATTTAAGTACATAATATTTGTACAAATTAAATGACTGGCAGACAAGAGGAAATATATGGCAGTTGTTTCAAACCAATCCATGGACTGATAATATGAACAATAAAGTCTGAAGTGAGAGTTCCATGTACTACCAACCTCCTACCAGGTATGTTACCCTGATCATCCAGCAACGTGAAAGCCTCAACAGCGATACCGCATCCCTTCCATTAAAGCATCCATTAACCTAGATAGTGACCTCCTACCATGTATGTTGCCCTGATCATCCAGCAACCTGGAAGACCACATCACATCCATCAACATCACTAACAGTGACCTCCTACCATGTATGTTGCCCTGATCATCCAGCAACGTGGAAGACCGCAACACATCCATCAACATCACTAACAGTGACCTCCTACCATGTATGTTGCCCTGATCATACAGCAACGTGGAAGACCGCAACACATCCAATCAACATCACTAACAGTGACCTCCTACCATGTATGTTGCCCTGATCATCCAGCAACGTGGAAGACCGCATCACATCCATCAACATCACTAACAGTGACCTCCTACCATGTATGTTGCCCTGATCATCCAGCAACATGGAAGACCGCATCACATCCATCAACATCACTAACAGTTACCTCCTACCATGTATGTTGCCCTGATCATTCAGCAACGTGGAAGACCGCAACACATCCTTCAACATCACTAACAGTGACCTCCTACCATGTATGTTGCCCTGATCATCCAGCAACGTGGAAGACCGCAACACATCCATCAACATCACTAACAGTGACCTCCTACCATGTATGTTGCCCTGATCATCCAGCAACGTGGAAGACCGCAACACATCCATCAACATCACTAACAGTGACCTCCTACCATGTATGTTGCCCTGATCATCCAGCAACCTGGAAGACCGCATCACATCCATCAACATCATTAGGGGAAGGTACACTGAAAAATCACAACATTTTGCTGATAGTTAATTTTTTTTTTTAAATTAAAAACTACATTGTATCAGTTCTCTCTTATAGCAATTTAATTTTAAGTTTGCGCTATTACTATATGCCAAGTAAAATATTATGTTGTGTCTCTGCGCGCTTGAACCGCGTGAATTCACGCATTCAACGGCCTGTAACTTCTTAATTTTTTTGCTACATTTATCAATTTACAAATCCCTACTCCTTTTTTTTGTCTGGACCCAGACATCTGGGTTTTTTGTATTTTTTTGTGTGCAGTAGGAGGCTCAAAACATGGATCTCATATGTTGGATACCATGTATAGTTTGGTTAAAAAAAAAATATATAATATGAAATAAATATTAAAATCTAAAACTTTGAATATATTATATATATGAATGTAAAGGTAAACAGAAAGAAATATAAGACGTTTATAAAGGAAGTCTCATCCAATTTGTGTTATATGTGTTCTTATCTCAATGTAAAACAAACAACAACAAAATTAAATGAAAAATGAAAAAGAATTGTAGCTATTTCCCTAGCTGTCAACAATTTTGACAAATTTGTGTGCACAATTTTGAAAAATGGAAAAAAAAAATTCTCTCCAAAACTAATTTTTAGTGAAAATATATGTTGTATCAAAATTTTAATACAATTGCTCATAATCTGTAGAAGATAAGATTTTCAGTGTACCTTCCCCGGCAGTGAGCAGTGAGTGACCTCCTACCATGTATGTTGCCCTCATCATCCAGCAATCTAGAAGACCGCATCACATCCATCAACATAATTAACACTGAGCAGTGACCTCCTACCATGTATGTTGGCCTGATCATCCAGCAACCTGGAAGACCGCATCACATCCATCAACATAGTGAGCAGTGACCTCCTACCATGTATGTTGCCCTGATCATCCAGCAACCTGGAAGACCGCAACACATCCATCAACATCACTAACAGTGACCTCCTACCATGTATGTTACCCTGATCATCCAGCAACGTGGAAGACCGCATCACATCCATTAATATCATTAACAGTGACCTCCTATCATGTCTGTTGCCGTGATCGATTCCACAGAAAATGGAAAAAAATATAATTATCCTTATGTTGTAGTTTCAGGGTCGTGATGGATGCAACTACGATGCGTGTAATCTACTTCTATGGACGAACTAATACATTATACATATTTATTGATCTGGAAAAGTCATTAAAAATTTGCTAAATGGTCGTTGTACATCAGACTTGTACTGTGGGAGTTCGAACACATCAGATGGGAGAATAAACGTGTTGCAGACTCGTATAGCTCGCTTTACATAGCAATGGATTCCAAAAGAAATTGTGAGTAAAAGTAGCTACTTAATTAACATTTTCAGATCAGTTTTCATTGTGAGGACATTAGTTATCTGTAGACAACGGTATCAAAATAATGGTTTTTCGACTCTACATTAACTTCTTGAGAATGACATATTTCGATTTCATGCATATACATTTATTTGGGAATGTAATCGACATTTTGATTAATTATTTACAATTTTGAATATTGTTTTACAAGTACCGGACCGGCTTCAATTATAGGTGTATAATAAATAAATATCATGAAGAAATGTATTTTGAATTCTTTATTTCCCTTTAACAATATCTAAGTCTGATTTACTGAAGTAAAACCTATTACTTTTATTATCCATTGTTGATCAATGAAATATTACAAATAACAACGTTTAAAAATGGCAAAGCGACTCTCAACTCAGCTAGTATATAAGTGAGTTTTGAGAGAGTATAAATTAAAAGGAGCATTGTAGTTCTTAGAAACACTTAAACCATTTTAAAACTATATTTTTAAACATACGAGCCAAGTTTAGTAGTAGTAGCGTTGAGTGAGACATATTTATTTCTCTATATTCTATATTCTATACACCAAACAAAAATGCAAAAATTTTGCAAAAAAGAGGCCAAGCCCAAAACGGAGAAGACGAACTGTTGCCAACCAAAGAGGGCACTTGTACGAAAAACGCCAATTTCAAAAGAGGCTCAAAATTTAAAGGGGTGATATCTAAAATTGTGGCCAAACCAATTGTTTTATTTCCAATACATAAATATAGTAATTATAATGAAAAAAACAAATATATAAATGTTTACATCACTTAATAATTGATAAATAAATATATTAACTTTAATTACAAAATTAAATTAACTTATTGAAACATTTCGAGGTGGGAAAAACAAAATGAACACACTGTATTTATAATTAAAAGCTTGGCCGATGAATTTGCATTCTGCTTTATTTTCCAAGTCCTGAAATGTTTCTTGAATTTCATATTACATTAACTTGTTGAGGTATTACCATAATTGCTTTATAGTACGTAACAAAGCCAAATTACAAATTCATCGGCCAAGTTTTTAATTATAAATACAATGTGTTAATTTTGTTTTTCTCGCCTCGAAATTGTTGTTAATATATTTATTTATCAATTATTAAGTGATGTAAACATTTATATATTTGTTTGTTTTTTCATTATAATTACTATATTTATATATTGGAAATAAAATAATTGGCTTGGCCACAATTTTAGATATCACCCCTTTAAATGTTGAGCCTCTTTTGAAATTGGCGTTTTTCGTACGTGTGCCCTCTTTGGTTTGCAACAGTTTGTCTTCTCCGTTTTGGGTTTGACCTCTTTTTTTGCAAATTTTTTGCATTTTTGTATCCAAGTCACTTGATCTCCGCCTAGCGGAGGCTCGTCGAACTCCCAACTTCCGAGTTCGGCGAGTCTCCGCTAGTCGGAGATCAAGCGACTAGCGGTGGCTCGCCGAACTCGTAAGTTCGGAGTTTGACGAGCCTCCACTAGGCGGAGATCAAGCGGACCTTGTCATTTGTATCCCGTATTTAAAACAAATTATTTTGTTACATGGTCACTGTCCAAGATAGGATTCTGAAAATTTACTCAGTTATCTACATCGATGGCAAGAACGTTGTCACACAAAATTATGTTTTTTCGTCGGCAACTTTTAATAATAACTAATTGTTTGCTAGTATTTTTTTTCAGGTTGGCATTCTGTCCAATTACATTTTTGTGTGAAAAGGGATGCCCCGGGAGGTGAACAAAATTGGTGCAAAATTTGGTGTTTATATCTTTATTCGTTTGGGGCCCACAGACCGACAAGGAATTAGCCAATACTTAACTGAAGAATTTTTTAATTTTTTAATGATCTTTACGGCTTAATACCTTCCATACGCAACATCCGATCAAGATGAAATTTAAAATAGGTAGTCTCGTGGTAAAAGCCCACCGATTAAAGAAAACTTGAGGTTTCCATCTGTAATGGTTTAGCGTCGGCAACATCGTGTTAAGTGCACTTCGATGCTTGCAGTAAGAGTCGCGTAGTGGTAGCTCGCACATGGCTTGGCCCGGCGCGCTCCCGCGCGCCTAGATTTCTCACTCCACAACTCCTTTGAGTACAAAGCCACTAACATTGGACGGAAACCCAAAGCAAATAACTGTTTATCTACGGTCAAACTTTTTCATCCAACTCCTTGAATCCAAGAACAAAAGCGCATCAATAAATAGACGGAGAGCCAGCAACATAAAAGCTCCCCTCATAAGGTACATATGTTTTGACTTTTGAAATAGGAGCGGAAAAACTACTCTACTAACAAAACGCGCGTCTTACTCCTCAACGTGGGGGCTTTTAGGCTCCACAGGGGGCCAAAAAAGCCGAAAAAAGGCCCAAGGTTCCCCTCATAAGGTACATGGATGGAGTAAACGCCATTTTGTAGAGATAAGTGTCCCAAATAGGAATTCGAAGAGTAAGACGGGATATTAGGGGGCGTTTACCGATCAGACGCCATTTTACCCAAAAAGGGCCATTTTTTATTTTCGCACATGCATGCGCTTAAACACTCAAAACATATCCGGAAATGTCTCAAGACGTAGAAAAACATACATTTTAAAGAAATTTTGGGTTATTGTCCTCGCCAGACGCCCTCAAAAGGGGCCCAAAAAGGCCAAGGTTCCCCTCATAAGGTACATGAATGGAGTAAACGCCATTTTGTAGAGATAAGTGTCCCAAATAGGAATTCGAAGAGTAAGACGGGATATTAGGGGGCGTTTACCCATCAGACGCCATTTTACCCAATTGGGCCATTTTTTATTTTCGCACATGCATGCGCTTAAACACTCAAAACATATCCGGAAATGTCTCAAGACGTAGAAAAACATACATTTTAAAGAAATTTTGGGTTATTGTCCTCGCCAGACGCCCTCAAAAGGGGCCCAAAAAGGCCAAGGTTCCCCTCATAAGGTACATGAATGGAGTAAACGCCATTTTGTAGAGATAAGTGTCCCAAATAGGAATTTGAAGAGTAAGACGGGATATTAGGGGGCGTTTACCGATCAGGCGCCATTTTGTCCAAAAAGGGCCGCTTTTTATTTTCACACGTGCACGCGCTTTAACACCCAAAACATATCCTTAAATCCTGACATTAATAATAATAAATACTGGTATATTAAAGTTAGGGGTGGGCGGAGCTTCAAAACTATCGCATCCGGATCGAGGCTGTGGGGGGGGGGGGCTGGCGAGGACATCACACAATATCTTAGAAATGTATTCACCTCTAGGGGCATTTAAGGATATGTTTTGGGTGTTAAAGCGCGTGCACGTGTGAAAATAAAAAGTGGCCCTTTTTGGACAAAATGGCGTCTGATCGGTAAACGCCCCCTAATATCCCGTCTTACTCTTCGAATTCGTATTTAGGACACTTATCTCTACAAAATGGCGTTTACTCCATTCATGTACCTTATGAGGGGAACCTTGGCCTTTTTGGGCCACTTTTGAGGGCGTCTGGCGAGGACAATAACCCAAAATTTCTTTAAAATGTATGTTTTTCTACGTCTCGAGACATTTCCGGATATGATTTGAGTATTTAAGCGCATGCATGTGCGAAAATAAAAAATGGCCCTTTTTAGTTAAAATGGCGTCTGATCGGTAAACGCCCCCTAATATCCCGTCTTACTCTTCGAATTCCTATTTGGGACACTTATCTCAACAAAATGGCGTTTACTCCATCCATGTACCTTATGAGGGGAACCTTGGGCCTTTTTTCGGCTTTTTTGGCCCCCTGTGGGGCCTAAAAGCCCCCACGTTGAGGAGTAAGACGCGCGTTTTGTTAGTAGAGTAGTTTTTCCGCTCCTATTCCAATAGTCAAAACATATGTACCTTATGAGGGGAGCTTTTATGTTGCTGGCTCTTGGACTGATTATACATACTGACTGTTTTTGATGCACTTTCGTCCTTGAATTCAAGGAGTTGGATGAAAAAAAGTCGACTTCGCATGTGTGATGGACTGATGGGTGACAGCAGAGGCGGACTGGGGGGGGTAAGGGCCCCGTACGGAAAAGGATTTTAGGGGCCCCGACACTTGGCGAAGTTGAAAGGGGTCTGGGAGGCGAACATTTTTCAGCCTATTTTTTTTGTGTAGAACGCATATAGTCACGTTTGAAAATCGATAAATGATGATAGTCATGTGGAACAACGTGTTGAACTGTGAACACCACTTTAAAAAACGAAATTGATGAATTAAACCTTTCCCAACACTGGCAGTTATATATTGTATATTTCAAACTATATTGTTTCTCAACCTTCTACAAATATCGACTATAGTTGTCCACTCGCATCTCGTAATTTGTACTCGCAACGAGGGAGCTGGATGTATAGGTGGGGTCTGGGGCGAAGCCCCTGCCGCCGGAGGCAACTTTGCCGAAAGCGAAAATATTTTCGGTCCTGTATGATGCTTACTGGCCTAAAACGCGTTTTGAGGCGATATCCTATCATGAAAAACAATGAAACTGAAGTCAATATTACATTTATAATTCGATCATGTCATTTGAAAAAGGTATATTGGCTAGTTGCGGGTGGGATCGGATTTCAGTAGGCGCCGATAGATATATGTTTGCCAAAATGTTCGCTTTTGAAAATTTTGAACACATATAAACACGCGATCAGCCCGATTTGTCATTTTTCTGATATAACAAAGTTTACTCGCAAACCATCAAAAGTCACTCTCAAGTTGCGAGCTAGCGAGCAGTAATTTGGAGGATCGTAGTTTTCTATTAATTTTTTAGAACGCATATAAACATGTGTCAAAATCGATAAATGATGTTAGGTATGTGGAACAACATGTTGAACTGTGAGCACCACTGTTCAAGAGTAAATTTAAGAAAGAACTTTCCCAACACTGGCAGTTGGATATTTCAAACTATATTGTTTCCTATAAATTTGTTTAGAATGCATATAAACACGTTTAAAAATCGATACACGACGATAAATATGTGGAACATATGAAATGTGAATCACTTTGAAAATTAAATTAAAGAAATAACTTTCCCAACAACTTGGCATGTTATAGCCTATATTTTAAAATAAACCAGACGAGGAAAGCGGAAATCTTTGTAGCACTTGTAGATGGTCTATTTGATACGTTATGTCCCTTTCTACACTGACATGCAGAGGCGGATTTATAGATCGTGGGGCCCTGCGCGCAGCTCTTTCGGAGTACCTATTCAGTACGCAAAGGTAAGGTAGGGTGGCGCAGCGCAGAATTTCGGGGGCCCCGGCGACTTGTAAATAATCCGACTCACAACAAATCTATTTTTTCGGCGTGCTTTAGTGGCCTTTCGTGTGCTTTCACCTGCAGTACTGAGCTGGAAACTACTATCACTCGGATATATGCTTTTGTTAGTAATTACTTTATCAGGTATAAACACAACTTCATCGTTACAATGTTGAGTATATAAAATATACACTCAACGAATATACAGTGACTTGCTTGCTCCAGTATGAGTAGGGTACCCAGAATTTCATCTTGGATGGCTTCGTCGGGTGAACTGAGGTTGCTATTTTAAACAGAGAGGTTGGAGGTAGAGCCAGTCGCCGAAGGCGGAAATTTTCTGCAAAATTGTCTTCACAAGAGTCCAGAAAATGACTTTAGAGTTTAGACCATTTATCTTTGCATTCAGAAGGGCCTTTTGTTGTCAATCATTTAAACTAGAAATACCCTGGCTCGTCTGATGGATATAATATTATACAATTTACTCTATGCTATTGCTTAATTACTTATTAGGAAATGTTCATACATTAATCTAGATTTTTTATCCCCCCCCCCCCCCTGCTACGGCAGTGATAGGTACTTTGTCGCAGTGTTTTTTTGTCGCAGTGGTATGTACTTGTAAGGTAACGAACGAGTCAGCACTGTAGAGCTTTCGGTAGCAGAGATAAGTTAATCTGATGTTATAGTAATTCAGCATAATATTTTGTTTAGTTTTAATTCAACATTTTAACATAAATTCGGAAAGTATTATCATTAGTATTCTCAATTTTGTAATTTTGTATTCGGGGGCCCCTCAGTCACGCGGGGCCCTACTCCTGCGAGTACTGCGCGTACCTATAAATCCGCCTCTGTGACATGAGATGAAATATTATGCTCTTCTTACTATTTAGTTTCATAATCTATATATAGCGTAAGAAAGATATTTATTTCCAGGGGGTTGGGTGGTGGCCCCGTACGGGTTTCCGTAGTTCCGTACCTGCCAGTCCGCCCCTGGGTGACAGTACCCAAATACTATGCAGATAACAATTAACATGAACGGTAAAGTGTCACGTTTTCTTCCATTGCACATGATTGTATGTCTCTACAGTGATTACGCCATCTAGTATCCACAGACTCTCCACCACTAGACTGGATAGTAGGATGTCCCTACCGGAGAAGACATACATTCAAGATGGCGGCGGACCGCTCTTTCACCACGTGCTGCAATCCGACTACATCGCGGCGTCGCCGGGCAATATGGCAACGTTGCATTACTGTTTCAAACCGCTTTGGATTGGGATGCGAGTACTGGGGATGTTTCCCATACATCACTCGCGAAGAGGTACAGTCATTTTGTATCAAACACAGCATACAAATATTATTTAAGTCATAAAGAAAAGCCTACTAATCTTCGAGTCCACAATTTTGTAGCTCTTCTTCATCAGACATGGGCCTAGTCCAGTAAATTCCTGACAAAGTCCCAGTAAATAATTGTAGACCAGAGTTAAAACTGTTAACGGTGAAGGGTAGTCTCACTGTAAAAACCGCGCCAAATTAAAGTTTATAATTTATATTTGGAGAACACTACACAATATTGAAAAAGTGATGATTAAGCGAAACTTGGTTTCGTAAGAGCTACAATCTGGATTAGAAAAATTTCAAATATTTCTATCATTACGGTTGTTATTTGAGAAACCAATAAAGAAATTAATTATAAATTGTTTTTTTAAATAACAACCGTAATGATAACACTATTTAAAATTTTGTTTATCCGGATTGTAGCTCTTACTAAACCAAGTTCCGCTCAATCATCACTTTTTCAATATTGTGTAGTGTTCTCAAAATATAAATTAAAAAAGGTTAATTTTGCGCGGTTTTTACAGTGAGACTACCCTTTACCGTTATAATATAATGGTGGAGATGCCGCGTTGGAATAATATGCAGACATGTTTCAGTAATTTTAACACAATCAATGCCTGTAAATCATTATTCTTGTTATTTCATAGTAATTTCATCGTCAGCATTGTTGATGGTATGGTCAGCGTTTCCCAATCGGTGGGCCGCGACCTACAGGAGAGCCGCCAGACGCACCGATAATCTACATCTGAATTTCATAATAATATTTTCAATTTAACTATACCCTATTAGCGGAGTGAACATAAGTTACATGTGCCATTAGTAACTGTAAAGATTCATGGGTTGGAGTTGGAGAACATGAAAAGTAGATTCAAGTCAACATTTTTAGTAGTGGGAGCGGACGGAGGCCTCAACATCTTATCCCACTGTTGATCTGTTATCAGGGAGTGCAGACTTCCAGCTACTGTCCGGCGCATTCAACTACTCCGTGGCATTCTTCATGGTTGTGGGTACTTACACAGCATTCGTCATGACGCACCTCATCTCGTTCCTACGCGACACTGACGGAGGCTTCAACATCTTATCAGTGTTGTTCTGTTATCAGGGAGTGCAGACTTCCAGCTACTGTCCGGCGCATTCAACTACTCCGTGGCATTCTTCATGGTTGTGGGTACGTACACAGCATTCGTCATGATGCAGCGTATCTCGTTCCTACGCAACACTTAGGGAGGCTTTAACATCTTATCAGTGATGTTCTGTTATCAGGGAGTGCAGACTTCCAGCTACTGTCCGGCGCATTCAACTACTCCGTGGCATTCTTCATGGTTGTGGGTACCTACACAGCACTCGTCGCGATGCATCGTATCTCCTTCCTACGCCACACTGAGGGAGGCTTCAACATCTTATCAGTGTTGTTCTGTTATCAGGGAGTGCAGACTTCCGGCTACTGTCCGGCGCATTCAACTACTCCGTGGCATTCTTCATGGTTGTGGGCACCTACACAGCATACGTCATGATGCACCGTATCTCGTTCCTATGCAACACTGACGGAGGCTTTAACATCTTATCAGTGTTGTTCTGTTATCAGGGAGTGCAGACTTCCAGCTACTGTCCGGCGCATTCAACTACTCCGTGGCATTCTTCATGGTTGTGGGTACCTACACAGCATACGTCATGATGCAGCGTATCTCGTTCCTACGCAACACTGAGGGAGGCTTCAACATCTTATCAGTGTTGTTCTGTTATCAGGGAGTGCAGACTTCCAGCTACTGTCCGGCGCATTCAACTACTCAGTGGTATTCTTCATGGTTATGGGTACCTACACAGCATTCGTCGCGATGCATCCTATCTCGTTCCTACGCAACACTGAGGGAGGCTTTAACATCTTATCAGTGTTGTTCTGTTATCAGGGAGTGCAGACTTCCAGCTACTGTCCGGCGCCTTCAACTACTCCGTGGCATTCTTCATGGCTGTGGGTACCTACACAGCATTCGTCATGACGCACCTCATCTCGTTCCTACGCAACACTGACGGAGGCTTTAACATCTTATCAGTGTTGTTCTGTTATCAGGGAGTGCAGACTTCCAGCTACTGTCCGGCGCATTCAACTACTCCGTGGTATTCTTCATGGTTGTGAGTACCTACACAGCATACGTCATGATGCAGCGTATCTCGTTCCTACGCAACACTGAGGGAGGCTTTAACATCTTATCAGTGTTGTTCTGTTATCAGGGAGTGCAGACTTCCAGCTACTGTCCGGCGCATTCAACTACTCCGTGGCATTCTTCATGGTTGTGGGTATCTACACAGCATACGTCATGAAGCATCGTATCTCGTTCCTACGCAACACTGAGGGAGGCTTTAACATCTTATCAGTGTTGTTCTGTTATCAGGGAGTGCAGACTTCCAGCTACTGTCCGGCGCCTTCAACTACTCCGTGGCATTCTTCATGGTTGTGGGTATCTACACAGCATACGTCATGAAGCATCGTATCTCGTTCTTATGCAACACTGACGGAGGCTTTAACATCTTATCAGTGTTGTTCTGTTATCAGGAAGTGCAGACTTCCAGCTACTGTCCGGCGCCTTCAACTACTCCGTGGCATTCTTCGTGGTTGTGGGTACTTACACAGCATTCGTCGCGATGCATCGTATCTCTTTCCTACGCCACACTGAGGGAGGCTTCAACGCTCTCATCTTCTCATACATGTGCGTTGTCTACGCCTCCGCCTATTGGTTCTTACCCATTGGTCACTGGTTCGGGGCGAAGAAGGTCGCGCTTTACATTAACGACTGGACACAGTTCCAGGTATTTACTGACACATTCTTAATGAAATATCATCTCTAAAGTGCTGCATTTTGTTTTGAAGTAATCCTAATATAAGGTAACAAATAGTCGAATCCAACTTTTTTTAGAGTTAACTATCTACTTGAAATTGGTGCATTAGAGATAGACTAGAGGTGGTATTCCAACCATCGTATGTTACAGGCACGTCATAACTGACAGTGGCCTCATAATTAACTCTCAGTAGATGGTTACATATTTAAATCGATACATAATAATATTACATGAAAAAATTCCTTTTTTTTAAAACAACGCTTATATTTAAATTTTAAATGTACTAAAAAGTAAAAAATAAATTTTCTCCCAACAAAGGTTTGCTTTACTCGGAAAATAAAAGCGTTGGGCGCTTTCACTCCTTGTACAACAAAATTCTGTAATCTGTCAACCGAAAGCGCCCAACGCTTTTATTTTCCGAGTAAGGCAAAAATTTGTTGGGAAAAAATGTATTTTTTTACTTTTTAGTACATTTAAATATAAACGCTGTTTTAAAAAAAGGAATTTTTTCTTATAATATTATTTTATACTTTTTAGTCTTAACGAATGTTGTAATTGAATATGTGCTCACAGGACGTGTCCTAACTATCTGTGACTAATTTCCCATATGAAGATTGTTTGATTAATTAATTATGATGAATTAATTGAATAACTAGTGGAATGTGATAAATTAATCCATGTATTTTCATCAAGAATATAAGTCCGTGTGAAAAATTTCAGCTTGATCATTGCGAAGTTGGTGAAATATTGATTCCCATATAAAACTTTGATTAATTAATTGATTAATTAGTGAATCTGTTAATTGAATCATCTATTGTCATCAAAAATACGTATGTGTGAAAAATGTCAGCTCGATTGGACATTGAGAAGTGGGTGAAATATCGATTATAAGATTCCGTCCAGACAGACAAACACGTTAAGCTAATATAAGCGTTGTCAAAAGTGCAATCTATCGATTTAATGCTAAAATTGTGTTGTTCTCAACCATCATAATATGTTGCCGACACATTGTCATCAACTGTCAGATGCCCTCATAGATAACTTTCAAGAAATATTATACAGTGGATAGATACATAAAAAGTCCATTAATTCGATTAAATTGTTTTCAACAATCATATTATTTTCATTTCGCAGGTCCATTGTCACAAACAGACCGGAGTGCCACTGCTGTTTAACACGCGTCAACCGATACTATTCTGGGCCCTCGCCACCCCATTTCTGATTCTTCTATTGGTTGCCTTCGAGTTCATTGTGTTGAAGGGGTTCACGTACTGGGAGGCGATGTACTACGTCTTTATTGACACCCTGCTTACCTACCACTTCGCGGCTTGGTATTACATCTGTTCGGCGCTGAAGGGGGCTGCATTGTACCTCAAGGTCAACCTGGCCGGGGTAAGTATATACAACCTGCTGTGCTACCACTTCGCGGCTTGGTATTACATCTGTTCGGCGCTGAAGGGGGCTGCATTGTACCTCAAGGTCAACCTGGCCGGGGTAAGTATATACAACCTGCTGTGCTACCACTTCGCGGCTTGGTATTACATCTGTTCGGCGCTGAGGGGGGCTGCATTGTACCTCAAGGTCAACCTGCCCAGGTACCAGGCCCTGTGGGACGAGCTCAGCTGTCTCACCAGGGCGTAACCAGGGTGTGTCCTTGCAGGAACTGCGCGCGCGCCCGGTTAACCAGGGCGTGGTGGAGCTGAGCTGTCTCACCAGGGTGTAACCAGGGTGTAACCAGGGTGTAACCAGGGGGTGTGTCCTTGCAGGAACTGCGCGCGCGCCCGGTTAACCAGGGCGTGGTGCCCAGGTACCGGGCCCTGTGGGAGGAGCTGAGCTGTCTCACCAGGGCGTAACCAGGGTGTGTTGTCCTTGCAGGAACTGCGCGCGCGCCCGGTTAACCAGGGCGTGGTGCCCAGGTACCGGGCCCTGTGGGAGGAGCTGAGCTGCCTCACCAGGGTGTGTTGTCCTTGCAGGAACTGCGCGCGCGCCCGGTTAACCAGGGCGTGGCGCCCAGGTACCGGGCCCTGTGGGAGGAGCTGAGCTGCCTCACCAGGGTGTGTTGTCCTTGCAGGAACTGCGCGCGCGCCCGGGTAACCAGGGCGTGGTGCCCAGGTACCAGGCCCTGTGGGAGGAGCTGAGCTGTCTCACCAGGGTGTGTTGTCCTTGCAGGAACTGCGCGCGCGCCCGGGTAACCAGGGCGTGGTGCCCAGGTACCGGGCCCTGTGGGAGGAGCTGAGCTGTCTCACCAGGGTGTGTTGTCCCTGCAGGAACTGCGCGCGCGCCCGGTTAACCAGGGCGTGGTGCCCAGGTACCGGGCCCTGTGGGAGGAGCTGAGCTGTCTCACCAGGGTGTGTTGTCCTTGCAGGAACTGCGCGCGCGCCCGGGTAACCAGGGCGTGGTGCCCAGGTACCGGGCCCTGTGGGAGGAGCTGAGCTGTCTCACCAGGGCGTAACCAGGGTGTGTGTGTCCTTGCAGGAACTGCGCGCGCGCCCGGTTAACCAGGGCGTGGTGGAGCTGAGCTGTCTCACCAGGGTGTAACCAGGGTGTAACCAGGGTGTGTTGTCCTTGCAGGAACTGCGCGCGCACCCGGTTAACCAGGGCGTGGTGCCCAGGTACCGGGCCCTGTGGGAGGAGCTGAGCTGCCTCACCAGGGCAACAGGGGACGGACTCTGCTACACCTACGGATCCATCCACATCATCTCCTTCACGATCCTCACGTGCTCAGTTTACGGAGCCATTAGTGACGAAGGATCCAAGAACATGTCCTTGAAACAAATCGGGCTGGGCTTCAACGCAGTCCTCGTGTTCGGCGCCATCTTTATAGTGTGTAACTCGGCCCATCTCGCCACTGAAGCCGTAAGTATACCTCTCCCAACAACCATTCTCATTCTTATTTGATTATTTGTTGTGTTTAACGACGTACTCAACTATTATGATGATCATATGACGTCGGCGGGTGTTTGGAGGAAAGGGACAAATTGGTCGGAGAGGAAAAGTGAGAGGGGAGGACGTGGACTGACTTCGTCTGGCTTCTCCCCTCAATCCGTCTGGCTAGGGTGGCCCTACCAGAAGCATACATTTCCGCCGGCATAGCTCTCGGAATCGGCAAGCACGCAAACCTGCATACCACGATATAGTAGAATTCCTTGGGCAGGTTCTCAAGCTTATGACAGAGTCTTGAAACAGGTATATTGTTGATAATTTACGACCGTATATTGGTTAACCTGGAAATTCCAAACACGGGGGCGTGACTAATGAGTACTGGAACGAATCTATGATGTCATAGATAAGCACAAACTACACGACTGGCTGTGTGTTTACACCCAATACAAATTTTAATTAGCATTAAATCTCTCTGCCCACAGATGGGAGATGGTTTCCTGAGTCATCTGAAGCAACTTAAGTCACAAACTAAAGAAGTTCAGCGGCAGGTACGTTTAACAGCGATCAAGGGCCACCCATTAAATTTTTATTAAATTATTGCCACTTGTGACTTTTATTAGTAATTTTTATTTTTGAAAAAACTTTTTAATCGTTTAAACATGATATTGGTCAAAACAAAAATATTATTATTAATTGTTATTATTATTAATATTATTTTTTTTTTATATATCTGCTCCCTGTGTCCAACAATGAAGTCGGGTAGGGGATAGGGAATTAATCCCATCATATTCTGGCCCCTAGGTACATTGAAGCCGGCTGGCCATGCCTGACGCTTCCCTCATGTTAACTTCCTCCGGCTCCTCCTCTTCACTTTCTTCTTCCTCTGCTCTTTCTACAAATTCGGTCCATACTTTTCTATCTTCCCACCATCGTTCCTGATTGACCTCTTCCCAAGTTGCATTACTTCTTTCCACGTCCATTGCTATCACTTCTTCCCACCTCAGTCTTGGTCTTCCCCTCTTTCTTTTCTTTTTCCCTGCTTCTTTCTCAAACTCAATTTTCGGGATCCTGTCTTCCTGTATTCTTTTCATGTGGCCAAACCACTGCAATCTTTCTTTTCCCAGCTTAAAGTTTAGTATTTTTTGTTTTGTTTTGAGAATTGAAGATAGAGATCGAAAGCAAAGATTACAAACTAGGGAAGATAGTTCATCCATACAGGAATTCGTCTGCGTGTGTCTGAGGGAAATTTTCTAAGTCCGACGTGTAGTTGGAATTCTCACTGCAAGAGTCGCTTTTCCAAAAGTTTAAAACTCAAGGTCCACTGAATCCCCTAGCACGTACTAGCGATCTAGTAGACCTTGTTTAACGGTAACGAAGTCAAACGCAAGGTCCACTAGATCGCTAGTAGCCGCCAGGGGATTTAGTGGACCTTGGTCAAACGTGCAGGGCTAGCGCTCCTTGCGGTCAGAATTCAAACTAGTGGTGAGACTTAAACATTTTTTGCTAAAACTCGCGCAGATATTTTAACACGGCGATGAAACATCTTCCCCACTCAGTAATCTTTGTCGAAAGTCAATTAATACAGGGTTGATAAGGCACAGAACGCAATACACTTTGATCCCGTGTGTTTTAGTTGGAGCAGTTTCAGAAGGCAGTGTGCTTGGACCCTCCATCTATCAGTCTAGGGGGCTACGCTGTCATTAACAGGGAGCTGCTGATATCGGTGAGTAGTAATGATCATAGCAACCACCCGCCCTGAATTCTTGCGCTCACTTGAGAGGGTTGCAAATTGCAACGAGAAATAATGTGCACTGTTTTCAGCTCCTGGCAATGATTGTGACGTATCTCGTCGTACTACTACAGTTCAAGGCAAGCGAAGTGAATCCGAGCGTGTCTCTTGGAGCCAATGATACTCTAACAACCTTCTCACCATAGCACCTATAATGTGTGTACACAACCACTGTATGCAGTGGCAAAAAAAATGTTTTTCCACTTTCATAACGTACAATTTGTGCAGCTGCTGTTCACAAGATACACCTATAAAAGTTATTTTACTACAATTTCAATTGAAAATGCTTATAGTTCAATATCCACAGTCATGAAAAAACAATAGGCTATCTTGTTTGAGGACCGAATATTGTAATAAACTAAATAATTGTATTTAACTTGCACTCACATCCACATATTTTTCATATTATGTGAATACTACTACTACACATTGTTTTTAATGTTCAGGTAATCTGACATTTAACTCTATTTATTATGCTTATGATATATTCTATTTAATGGTTGGTTCATTTATTGCAATGGCAAGGCTGATATTATTAACATTTACTACTTGTGATGTGTGCAAACTGCAAAGTATGTAGTTCGATAGCTTCAAATAAATAGAAGCACAAATACAAATGTAACATGAGACGGGGTGGAATGAGGTTGAAACCGACTAGTGAACCCAATAGGAGTCATGAAGTGGTGAAATAAAGACATCATTGCTGAAACTTTGAAGCTACATATAATAAGAACAAATACAACATTTTCGATGCATAAAATTATCAACAGTTACTAAGATAAACACTGCAAAAACATATAAATACTATAACAATGTAAGTAATAAAGCAGTTAAACGACTTGTTTTGAACGACAAAACACTTGTTATGTATCTAAAGCATGACTGCATGACTAGTAATAAAATCACATTGACATTTAAAGATGAAAGACTACATAGTCTAGCCTACACTCGTGAATGATTTGTCGTCGAGTTTGAGTCCCACAAGCAGTTTACCTCGATTGAAGTACACCAGGTACGTACATAGAAAAAAACTTACCATATTGGCATGTATTGTGAGTTGCACAATATTTAACTAGTGAAGGAAATTATACAAGTAATTGGACAAAAACATTATTCTTTTGTAAAAATTGAAGAGTAATATTTCAACTCAACTTTATTAAATAAAGTTACCAAATAAGTAATAACACAACAGAAGAACCAAACAGCAAACAAAGAGTCAAAGCAAAAACAATATATTTTAAGTTTTGTTTGCTATTATTTGTTACTTGTAATTTTTTTACAAAAAAACAAAACAAAAACCATAAAACTGAACAAAAAATCAAAAGCATTAACAAAAATTTAAGTAATACAATGCTTAATTTTTATAAAAGATGAGTATATACTATATTTTGGTCCAATTATTTGTACAATTTAACATATTTATTCGTTCCATATTCTTTTGTTAAATATGTATAGTGAAAGGAAACGGTTTTCATGTTACGGGCACAGATGGGATTGTGTTTGGGACCAAGACTAGATGGAATTGGGCAGTGAACAATGCTGAAGTCATCACTCGAAAACTGTCTTGAACACGCATACCAGAGCGGAAGAGTTAGCTTACACTTCCGAGTAAATAATAGTCGGGGTTTGGAACATTTAGTCGCGTATATATAGTTGTATAGCTACTACAATGACGGGCACTCGATCCTCTTCTACTCGAATCCAATTTTGAGATTCGATAAAAAAAATATATTTTTCTTATCTTAAAGAACACCACTGACGTTATATGAAAATGTAATACTCTTCACAATATTCTGGAAGCTGTCTGCTCTATGTACTACTATAAACTAGAAGGTAGGTATGTAGGCCTACCTGCTGGATCCAATACTTTAGAACACACAAGACCTACCTACACATTAATTACCTCTACGTATCGTCGTTGTTACAGCCTTGATTTAAGTGATCCAGATTTAAATTACCAGCATACAAGTTTTTTTTGTTATTTCAGCAATTTTGCTTATTGACAATGTTATATAAAAAGATTTTTTGGGCGATACATGTTACATTTGGAAGTTAGACAGCCAAAACCAAGCAGTCGGCTAGGTTTGTTAATCATGGGGTTACATTTTGGGGTAAATACTGATACTGATACAGACACATACACAAACGACACAAACATGATATGCCTTCAAAATAAAAAAAAGGAATCAGTTTGTATCCGATTCCTCTGCCAACTGACTCGACTGCAAAATTTGCTGCCTGATGCCATTCCTAGTGTCTTAGTTGTTTTCTTTTTTTGAAATTTGCTACATTGGTGTAAAAGCTTGAAATAAGGGCTTTGTTCAAATATGGGCTATGGTGGCCATACGTAACTGCAATTGAATACATCCGCGTACTACCATACCTAATTATGTTGGGATGATATCTGTTGAGCAGTTCTTTTAATATGAGGTTGAGTTCATTACAAAAAGAACAAGCTGCCATGAAGATAATATGCTACCTACATATGTACCAAGGGTTTCATCGCCTTTTAAGATGGCCCTTCCAACAGAAAAGACTATAAATATTAAATACACATGTTCAATTCATTTTACATACCAATATGATGGCTGCATGGAATTATTCTGGCTTTGTAAAAATAGGCCCACTTTGGTATTTACTAATTCACGAGGCACCGAATTTCCATAATACATAATAATCCATAAGTTCCCTTTTAAGGTTACACCATGAAATATAAAATAGTTTTCCCAACATGGCCAGGCAATGGCTCTGAATTTCCACAAGTTATCCATTATTCCAAAGTCCTAACAAAAAAAAAACTCTGCAATCCTCGAATCGTTTACGAATTGCAATTACTCTAACCTTTCTTCATAAGACAGCAAGCAAATGCACTTTCTCAAACATTTTTAGATTTCTCCCTGTTGTAACTATTAGACGCTTGGAAAAAATGTTGTAAAAATCCGTAAGGCTGTTCGGGCTAAGACTGTTCAGACACGGCATTGAGGGCAGTGAGGTTTTGGATTTCAGCTTGGGAGCTTTGCACATTTGTTTTGTATATAATAGAACTCTTAGCACTATTATTCGAGGAAACAAGAAAAAATAAAGGTAGCGTGTGCACATCACATTCGCCAGCACGAACACTTGGTTCACTTTTCTTACATAACATTCAAAATCACGACACATGTAGGCCTATGTACATGAATAGTTAATGATTAATGAACATAACAAAAACAAGCATATTATTCATTAGACTGTATAACAATAATCTCACATCAACAAAGATAAAAAGTAAAAACTATTAATATAAATACACTATTATTTTTTAAAGTTAAGATTAATAAAACTCCTTTTCACAATTTGTTTTATGAATCTTCATGAATTCACATCAGCACAAGTTTCTGCCATAATAAAAAAATGTATGTAACTGTAAGAACAGTAAAATACTGTACATACATACATATAGATTTTGGAGAATTGCAAATAATTAATATAATGACTGACACTTTACAGGAAGATAAAGATGTTAGCCTACCAGCTACCTATAAATAATAGTTCTCCTACTCGATCACTTGCACACGCTACCACTCCTTGTTTTCCCGAAATATTTTATATTTAGCAGTTATGAAAGAAGTGGCTCCCACATTGCAATACAGTTACAGTACTTAAAAGCTTAGCTGGAAGCAAGGGAACCTATTTTGAACAGATTCAATTCGAATCATATCATTCATGTTACACCAAATTGTTCATGTATAAATCTTACATTTCAAATAGCTAAAGTAAAATCATGAATAAACGAAACGGTGGCAAAATAATTAGGGACCACCCCTTTCAGTTTCCACACACTACCACTATCATGAATAAACAAGACGGTGGCAAAATAATTAGGGACCACCCCTTTCAGTTTCCACACACTACCACTACATGCACCAAGTTTGGAATGACTAGAAGTAGAAGTAGAAGTAGTACTGTTAGGTTCAGTTAGGCAGTAATAGCAGTGCTGGTAAGGGTAGTATTTAGGATGACTAGAACCAAGAGGAAGGGGGGGGGAATAGGGGGGGTTCAGTGATGGTAGCAAATGAGATGGAACTAGCTGATGTGCCGTTAGGTTTCGGATGACAGCCAGGGACTAGTTGATCAGTCTAGGAAGATGGATACGGTGATCCAGGCAGACTAGGCAGGGAGAATGAGGGGAGTAGAGAGTGCAATGCAATCACTGCCGGCAGGGTAGTTCAGGCAGAGCAAGGAGAGGGGATACCTAGGGTAAAGTGAATCAGATAGTACAACCGTGTTGGTACAGCATAAGGGATGACTACACAGGGCTGATAGTTAATGGCAATGGGTAGTGACAATATTAAACCATGCAAAATTAACGATATTTTATTGATATCTCGAGAACGCTTCAAGATTGAAAAAGTGATTCATACTAGGGATTCGATTTTGTGTCAATTAAAACACTCACATATTTTAATCGTTAGGATTGATATTTAAGTCATCAATTCAATTCGTAATTTATAATCAATAAATAAAATATTAAAGTAAAGTTTATCTTCTTAAAGTCATTGTTTAGCTGATACAAAACCAAATCCTGCATCTGAATTACGTTGTCAGTATCTTGAAGCGTTCTCAAGTCTCAAGACAACAATAAAAAACGTTAATCTTGTAAGTTGGACTCCCCTTTATCCCTGAATGTGTGGATGGTTGAGGTTGACTAGTAGTAATGCTGGTATGGGTGATAGGGTGGCCCGGGCGGGTAGGGAGGACTAGGCAGGGGGAAGGGGGGATAGGGCAGCGGATGAGACACCCTGCCTACAACTCGCAGTACTTCGGGGTAAGCTGGCCCTGAAACGCTCAGGTCGACCGTTTGCTGGTCACTAGTCCCGTACACACCACTCCACCTAGAAAAGGTACCACACTTAATAACCAACTAGCACTAGCTACATGCAAACTGGCAACTTTATTAAGAAAAAAAAAAAAAAAAACTATGGTTTATATTAAAATGCAAAAGGTATTTCTAAAATCGATTGAACTGGAATTCATGCAAAATGATCAAATTAAAGCAATGCCTAACAATACCATTACCCATTACTCAACCATTTTTTTTTTTTACTCAAGGGAGCAATGTGACTTTTTTCAAATAACGAAAAATAAAATCGCAAATATCTCATTTCAAGCCGCGAAATTTCAATGTTCAAAAACCATTTTTGCGCACCTCTAGTAATGGAAATAAATGCAAGACATTCTGAAAATTCAATTAAAACTTACAAAAAGTAATTTTAATTGTAATTGATTTACTTTTCCAAAGTACCTATTGTTACAACATGCATAAACTCTATCATCATAGTTTTATGGCAATAAATCTAGTAAGTAAACCACACCTTGACCAGCACTGTACTCATGTAACACTCATGTAACTTTGGCCGATAACGATCGACATCGTTGAAAATTGTACGTTTGAACGATCGTAGCTCTTAAAAGCAATCATGTACAGCTCGGTAACGCTATTAAACGTTGAACACTCATTCCGGGGATGACAACTAGCCATAGTTACAAAAATATGGGACGTAAACCCCAAATATCATTATATTCATCATCACGATAATCGTGCGCGCCTCTCGATCGCGAGCACCCAGCCATTAACAGCTTTCGATACCAAAAAATGGCGGAAACGCCGGTGTTTAAACAACTTTATTTCACAAAACTAAAGTAGGACGGACTATACCTTTAGAGTTTAGACCTACCCCTAGAACACAGTGGATGATTAGAATAAATATGTGCTGTGAGTAGTTAATCTATGGAACTAGGCCTACTCAGTAAAGTGTAAATTTTGATACATTTTGACAGGCTTTCAATAAAAACAAAAGACTGCCAATATTGCTCACAGCTTGCTGGATTTTGACTTATTCCTGTGAACTTCTTCGAATTCTCGATTCTCATTGGCTACACAATAACGATTTCAACGTTAGCGATCAAAGTTACATGATTGCAGTGCAGATAGAAGTGTTAAGACGATAGTGTCTTACCTGTGCGAGTGATACGCTGACTGGTAGTTGGAGCGAGACATGTCGAGGCCCTGAACGTCGGACACCAGCTCGAAGCGAGACTCCCCTCGCTCCGGAGTGAGTTCGTACAGGTTCTTGTTCTTGACCAGCGACAGGTTCTCTGCCACCGAGATATCCTCCTCGTCACTCGAGAGCGGCTGCAACTCGTAGCCGCGCACGGGAGATTCTGGCAACACACACACACGATAGAGAGCTAGACGGGAGATATATTTGGATATATTTAGTTTGACATGCACTACGTTTATCAGGAGCTTTAAACCGGTTTAAGTAAATCGTTTTAAAGGTTAAATCGGTTTAATGGTGTTGGTAAACACATCGATTTAGCTAAAAACGGTTTTACTTTAGGTCACTTTCCAAAGTGACTTAGAACAGTAAACCGATTTATTTTGACGTGATAAACACTTAAAACGGTTTAAGACGCCATCTTTCCGCAACCTAGCGGCAACTGAGTATACTTATTTGACAATTATTGCAAGGCGCAAACGCGACGGAAAAAGAAAAAGAAAATTAAAAATTATTGTCCCGTTCAATGAACTGGAAACAAGAAGAAGTTATGTTAAGGAAAAAAGTAAGTGATTACTCAGTTATCTTCTCTGCTGAAAGTACATTATAGGTAGGTGTGTAACACCGCTTACTGAATGTTGCGCACCACCTTACTGTACTAGTTTTAAGACGATTTGACGACATCTGTCGGGAGGATATCAAAGTTACCCTACTTTAAATCAGTAAAGACGCCATTTTTAAGCCAATTTGTCAACCTCTTGATAAATGTATCGACTTACGGAAACCGTTTTACCTAAAATCGACTTAAAAAGCCCTGATAAACGTAGTGATGGTTAGTTATGTGACTGGACAAGGCTGAGATGGTTTGGACGAATGAAACGGATGACGAAAGAGAGGATGCTCAGGAGAATATATGAAAAAAAGATCGAAGGAAGAAGAAGACGGGGAAGACCAAGGAAGAGATGGAAGGAAAAGATTGCTGAAGACCTACAGACGAGAGGAGAGAGCTAGGAGCAAGTAGAGGAAGTACGATTGTGGGAAGATAGGGAGACGTGGAAAAATTTGGTTGTGGAGCCCAAGCTGACCCTGCCAGAAGCAGGAAACGGCGATGGATAATGAGTTATGTGACTACAACCCAGCATAAGAAATATGGCTGATTATAAATTTACTTTAATAATATAATTGAAGGGCTAGTGCCCAGTGGAAAGTAAAAATAGTGGAGTAGGCCTCTCTAACTACTTGGTATTTCAGTTCATGGTGGCTTTAAATATAAGTTAGATGAGGGACAGACACTAACCTGGTGGGGAGTTTATCCGTTGGTTGACGTACTCGATCCGTCCTCTTCCTGGAGGTTCCGGAGATAAGACCTAGAAGAAAGGGAATGCTAAAGTACAATACACATCGCAGACAAGAAGATTTATATTAAGGATGACATCGAGTAGTAAATCATAAAGCCAGCTCCTGCGAGCCTTGGGAATGGAGTAGGAATTGACTCCTAGTTAAGATATTTAAAGATAAGGGTAGGGGGAGAAAGGCATTAAAGGGAATCCCACATCTATAGACCGTAAAATCTAAATATTGTCCTCCTTTGTAAATCAGTTCTACAAGTGAATAGGATAGACATTAAATAAATAAACAAAGGAACAAACAAACAAATAAATAAATAGATAAAGAAATATAAAAATAAATAAATAAATACATAAATAAATAAATAAATAAATAAATAAATAAATAAATAAATAATAAATAAATAAATAAATAAATAAATAAATAAATAAATAAATAAATAAATAAATAAGTAAATAAATAAATAAATAAATAAATAAATAAATAAATAAATAAATAAATAAATAAATAAATAAATAAATAAATAAATAAATAAATAAATAAATAAATAAATAAATAAATAAATAAATAAATAAATAAATAAATAAATAAATAAATAAATAAATAAATAAATAAATAAATAAATAAATTAATAAATAAATAACTAAACCAGAGTATCCTCACCTCCTCCTGGTAGTGCAGCCCGTAGGCGTTGTCTGCGTCGCGCATGAAGTGCCTCTGCGCGGGGTCGTCGTCGCGCAGGAAGTGGTGCGCGGCGTTGTCGTCCTCCTCGTGCAGGAAGTGTCGCGGGGGAGGGGGGGGCTCGGACTGGTCGTTGTCCTCGTCGTGCAGGAAGTGTCTCGGGGGAGGGGGGGGCTCGGACTGGTCGTTGTCCTCCTCGTATGTCTGGGACTCGGGTTGCATCGTCTTGCACAGCAGGAAGTGGCGGGGCTTGACAGGCGGCGGGGGGGAGCGCCGGTGGAGGCTGTACATGGTGTCTAGGTCGTCGCGCATAGACGGGGCTGGAACAGAGATTTGGCTTTAATATCCACTATTCGTCATTAAAACAAAAAATAAACGTTCAAAAAAATTATTGAGATTTTGGATTTTTTATAACCTAAAAAAATGAATATTTCATTATCGTCAACCTCTTTTTGGCCACATATTCCAAACATGACAAAAAAGGTAATTACTTAAATCACATGTAAGAGTGTCAATTACCTGAAAGGCCCGGAGTGTCTGATAGAATGTCTCTCTCGGCCGCAACGAGTGCAGCCTCCACGAGTAAGCTAGCGGTAGACAGCTTACCACGTAGCTTTCGCTTCGCGCCACCGTCGTCATTTTCATCCTAGGACATAGAAATAATAACAAATAGTAAATAAATATAGAGCACAGGTATCACATTAATTAGTTGCAAATAGTTTAATTGATGTTTGTTATTTTAAATGATTGATTTAAGTACTTTTACACACATGTCGATGCCCTGTAAACACAAAACACCTCACAGTGAGGTACTGTTTAGCTGTAGGCCTATACACACCTGTCCCGACAGCTTATCATCTTGAAACTCGTAAGCGATCTCCGGGGAACACATCGGACTCATGGGACCAGACGTTCCGTCACCGAGCCACTTCTTGCTTCCCTTGCTGACGACCACTTTACCATATCCCGTGGGGTAACCGTCCTGACTCTTGAAGCCGCCAGCGTAGCCCTCGTCCAACGGGGGGCTGGAATACCCCTCCTGCATGAGAGGGCTGTTGCTCTTGTATCCAGTGGGGTACCCCTGCAGTGTGGGCGAGTTGCTACCCTGGTAGACGGGGGGGTAACTGTCGTGAGGGGGGGGACTGCTCGCTCTGTGCATGTCCTTATCGGCATAGCCGCACGCATACCGGTCCATCGAGGGGCAGAGCGAACCGGACGTGAGTTCGTTGTCTTTACCGACGAGTTTAGTTTCGACGGGTGTCGAGTCGCTGTCTTTACTGTTGCTGTTGAAGTTGGTGTTGCAGCTCTCGGCGCTCTCGAGGCGCTTGTGGAGGACCGGGGAGCAGCAACGATCCTCGTAAGCGCCCGGGGAGTGACGTTCCAGCCGCTCTTCGTTTGCAGTGGGGGTAGATCTCTCGTGGCGGGGGCTGGGTTCGTTGCTGGCGGGGGCGAGGTCGTTTGGCGGGGGAGGGGTGGCGTGTTTCTCGTGTTGGCTGGTGTAGCTCATGGAAGCCTGGTCGTCACTTGTCGGGGGAGTGGGTCTCTTCTTCTTCAGGTAGTTGCTGAATGCGACGGGGGATTGGCGTCCGCTGGCGGGGGGTGTCGCTTTGGTGGACTGGTTTTGAGAGTCGTCTTCACCTGTGGACACCCCAACACCCGACCTGATAAAGACTGCTGTGTTGATCTATAGCCTTTGTTTCAAATACTATTTAGTGTTTACTAATACTTTTAATACTGGTACTTGTTTCTGGTAATAAAATAACTTCTAGTTTGTATGACAACTAGTTTGCATCTGTCCAAGTATCACAGTCAGTTACCTGTACAAAGTTTAAGTTTAAGTTAAAACTTGCAAAAAAAGATTATAGTAGGCTACAGGAGTTGTAACACAAAATAATAAATTTGCCCTAATGTTTTCTTTCTCAGTAATTAAGAACAGTAGAATAAGTGGCTTAGTTTAGTTATTTATTTATTTAGTTATCTTATCTAGTTTACCGCAAAACGATACGTTTGTTGAACGTTAAATACTAAGTTAGCATGTTTCACAAAATTTCAGTCTTGCATAGAAGAAAAGAAAAAAAAAAAAAATTTTGAAGCAGGACTGACCTTGCTTCATATCAGTGCTAGAACCCTGAGACAGTATGCTGTCGTCCGATTGCTCGTCTGACGCAACATCCTGTCGCCGATTGTTGGAAACCCCGCCCGAATACGCTGCAAAGGTGTACTCCACTGATCGCTCAATGGGAGGCATCGACGTTTCTGAGAAACTGTGAACCTGCAGAAATTAGAAACACTTGTGTTACTTATTAAAGATCATATCAATATGTATCTAGCAGCATTACACTTTCTTTTAGAGACTTGAATGTCACGCAACGGACTCACTGGCTGAATGAGCAGCAAAATCTAATCAGATGATAGGCCTACTTCTCCAGTTCTCCCTTTAATTGAAATTGGTATTTTCTCGGGATTATCCGGAAAAGAAGTAATTAAAATGAGGGTCTCGCTCAGGTAGCGAGGACAAGTAACCTATATTCTGAGTATAATCTGTAGCTATTGTGTGAATTACCTTCTTATAATGGAACTGCAGGCACTGCTTGGTTGTGAAGGCTGCATTACATGCAGATTCACGGCATCTATAATAATAAAACACAAACCTTAGTCATGTGGTAATTGTGTGTGGGTACTCAATAAAATATATGTTTTGTATGAAATACAATATGTCCAATAGTATCTTACTTATCTACATAATATTCTATATTTGTGCTGCTTTGTATGCTCTGCTTTATGTTTTGTATTACATTATTGGTACCGGTACCTACTCAGAAATGTATTATATTAATTATAAAGCAAAACATGTTCGTATCATTTATAAAATATTTAATCAAAATGTATTAGTGTAAATTAGTAATAACAAACAACTTATTTTAGCATTAATGCCACTTTTTACTTTTTAGCATTACTTAATTAGGATTAACAAAAATTAAAATTATCAGTTACACACAACCTATCAAAAATTCAACAAATGAACTCAACACAATTGTCTGACATTCAAATTAACAGTTTTAATTTAACTAAAAAAGAAAATCTCCAATAAAATTGAAAACTGTGTTGCCTACTTGAACGGCTTGACTCCCGAGTGAGTGAGCATGTGTATCTTGAGGTTGGACTTGTTCTGGAAGGTCTTGCCACACCGAGAGCATCCGACGGCTCCCACCGCCTCCTTATGGTGGACCTCCTTGGCATGACGTTGCAACGCTGCCCGCGATCCCAGCAGCTTGAGACACGACTTGCATTGGAACTCTCTCAGCACGGACGCCATGTCTGGAACCACACACATTTTACAACACACTATTTTGTATGCTGGTGTGCTTCTTTATTGCATAAATATCTCTCCCCTTTGATTTTCCCTTAAAAACTAAACAATTACGGGAATTACCAATGTAAAATAAATAGCCAACATTGTTTAAGTACTGGTAGGTATAGCCTACATTAATAAATTGAAGTAGATTTCATAAATTTAGTAATTTAGTAGCCATGAATTTATAATTATAGTTAGCTATGTGGGTTTGTTTGTTTTGTTGTTTCAATGACAATAATTCATAAAATAATTACAAATTGTGCTTGAAAGATAAAAAAATTAAAATTTAATGTACGTGGAGCAACATAATTATTATCCCCTTAATTACTACACTTCTGTGAATATCATTCCATTCCATAGTCATATTTATTATTTTTACACATAACATTTTTCTGATCTGTTCGGATTAAACAAACAGATGAAACAAAATTTCATATGCTGACGAATTTATTTTTTAATTTATTTTACATTTTTTAATTGTTCTTAAAATCCTTACCACTGTGCATTCGTTTAATGTGCACTTTCAACTTCTGCGGTTGGCAGAACTTGCGGCCGCAGAAGTCGCACAGCGGCCGCGTTCTACCGGGGTTAGCTGCACAGCCGTACGTTCGATGCATCTCGAGGTAGTTCAGTCGTAGGAAGAACTTGCTGCAGAACTGACACCGGTATGCGCCCCGCCCTGCATGTTGCTCGCTGGCGTGGCGCATGATGTGTTCCTTGCCCAGCACGGTGGCACCACACACCTGTACACCAGTTTTGTTTTTAAATTCATTTCAGAATGAGTACACTACACATACAAATTACAAATGGGTATATAACAAATCTGGACCCCTATGAATACTGTAGTAGCTACTCGCACGCAGGGGTCTTGTAGAAAAGCATGTACATTGGTTTATTTATATTATTGGAATTGCATATTTCTGAGAATGCACAGTATGGATGTGATGTTTTTGTTTTAAGATGCTTAGTGGTCAGTTAGAGGTTCTTAAGTATTTGCATTACAATTAGAGGCTGTCCAGTGTCCATAAAATGATTTCACACAATTTTGGGCTTTTTAACAATTTTTGTTTTTACCAAAGCAAAAACAGTTCCCTTCCAGTTTGTTAAATATGGACCATAATAACAAGAACGTCATTATTTCCCCCCAAAAAATATAAATTGCTAACACGTTAATGTTGACGTTATACTACGTGAATAGTTACCTTGCAATGGTACTTGCGTATCGTGAGACTGAAGTTGGGGTCATGGAAGACTGCACAATGCATTCGGTAGTAAAGAGGATGTGAGAAGCGAAGATTGCACCCACCGCAGTCTGTAACAACGTAGCCCAACATGTAGTGTACGGCATGGTATGAGACAAGGCTATGCTAGGGATGTTACGTACATTGAATGCCAAACTTTTTTTTTTCCTTCTTGTGCCAAGATGGCTTTTTCAGCCATTCTTTTGTCTTACTATCCAATATAAAACAGCTTCCTTTTCTGGCCTGCTCATATCATTGGGCAGGGAGTCAATAAAAACCTTGAGGGCAGCACATCTAAAAAGATGTGCCCTGTCTTGTACATCAGAGCAACACAATTTGCACGTTGCCGGTAATGATGAGTAGTAACTTAGGCTAACTTAAATGTAAATGTGGCAGAACTGATGGAACTCAATATGCCCCCTTCTGAAAATCAACTACCTTTTATGAATTTTCTTATACACATTACATTATACATCAATAGAATTAGCAGCTCAAATATCCCTCACTTAGGCTAACCTATCCACTGATAGCTCAACCTCATTCCAAATGGCAGCAAACAATAATTATCTACATAGTCCTTACAAACTACAATTTGGCTGTTATGAACTCAAGCCTATATACTTGCATAAATAATATACAACTCATAAATTTTATGTAATATGGTGAGTAATTTCCAAAAAAAAACAAAAAAAGTAACCAGTAAAAATTTGTATTCAAAAGAATTTCTTACCAATTTTTTTAATTGAACCAATTTATTAATAAATGCTGATGATTCCTAATTTGTTTCAACAACCAACAGCAGTATGTGCAGTCTATGTGGGAGGGAGGAACAGAACAGAGAGCATCTGATGAGATGTCCAAATCTTAAAGATGAAGTAGATATGCCCTTCCACCTGGCATGAGCTATGAGGAAAAGGAGCCTGTCTCTACTGGAAAACCAGAAAATGCATGATATTGATGGCCCAATAAGCCAAAAATATGGGCATAGGAAAGGAAGAAGAAGAAGAATTACATTTTAAAATACTATAAAAAAACACATAATTATCCTATTTGTTTAAAGTAACTAATCAATAATTTACGAAAGTACGAGAATGAACGACCACAACGTACTCATCTTCTCTGCCCGCTTGCCCCCCCAGTGGGCGTGGTCCCCCCAGTAGAGTAGCTCCTCCCCCGCTGGAACGTCGGACAGCGTGTGAAACATCAGCTGTCCATCTCGCACAACGGGGGCCACGTTTCTCTGGGCTCGCGTGGGCGCCGGCCGCATGAAGCGGAGCCAGTTGGAACTGTCGGCATCTTCCGTACTCAGGTAGACCCTGTGGACAAGGTTGAAAACACTCTCGTGAGACCTGTTGTCGAGTATTGGTAACTAGAAACTTCACATTGAAGTAAACCCCTAAGGTGCTTACGCGAACCTGATCCAAACTACTTGATCCAGTTAAGTGAATCGTTGGATTCGTGAACGGATCCACTTTTGGGTGAACAAATTAATCACTAAAGAATTTAATTTTATCGGAATTTGTTTCTTATGATTACTTATATATATTCCAAAGAAACTTCACTGATGCATGACCACCAGAATTTATAAGCAAAATAAAAAAATTGTTAATGTTATTTCTTATTATAATTAATATTGGCATAAGTTTCTTTTTGCTCTCTCTGTACACATATTTTTATATAATATGCTTTAATTTGTGATACTTACCATTTTGTTTTTTAATGAAAATGACCTGAGTAATACCATATTATTTTGTTACAATAATTTGTCAAATACTAATGCCAAACCACAGTTTCATAATTTTGATACCCGACTGACGACTAGCTTACCTCTCCGTGCCACTACTGAGGTCCCAAATATCCCTCATATTGAAGTCATCAGGGATGTCCATTTCCTTCACGGGCTGTCCCAGCAACGGTCCTAGCTGTGTGAAGCGAGGTAGCGGACAGGAAGTCACTACACTCAGACCATGTGCAGGGTCAATTTCCTGGAAGCACATCGGTCCACATTCGCTGATTTACCAAATTCAAAATACTACTACTGTATTCAACTGTTTGTAAAATAACGCACCAGCCTTAAATTAACACACTTATTCTATACTTTGCATTTCTAAGTGTTGCCCTCTACTTCATTTTATAATAAGTTTTTCTGTTTCTAGCTTACTTTGTATATCGCTTTTGATACGTTTGTGTGTAATTTTGCTTGCTTAACTTTTAGTTTTGATAATGATAATGTACATATTCACAAAACACTCCAGCTTAATCCGATTAGTCTACCATCTCCTTACCAGTTTTTGTATGTCATCTATAATTCTACTCTGTTTATGGCATATTGTAATTGTATGGTTATACACACTTTGCACATCTCTGTAGAGATAGAGACAATTTAAAATAAAAACTGTCTAAAATGAAGAATAAAAGTTATCTGGTATGTGAACCACATTAGGTAGCCAAGTGCTATCGCTAGTGCTATCGCCAGTGCTATTGCCAGTGCTATCGCCCGCCCCTAGAGAGCAGTACTAGTACCCACCTGTAGCTGGACGCCAGTGCTATTGCCCGCCCCTAGAGAGTAGGTCTAGTACCCATCTGTAGCTGGAAGCCAGTGCTATCGCCCCCCCTAGAGAGCAGTACTAGTACCCACCTGTAGCTGGACGCCAGTGCTATCGCCCGCCCCTAGAGAGCAGGTCTAGTACCCACCTGTAGCTGGACGCCAGTGCTATCGCCCGCCCCTAGAGAGCAGGTCTAGTACCCACCTGTAGCTGGACGCCAGTGCTATCGCCCGCCTCTAGATAGCAGTACCAGTACCCACCTGTAGCTGGACACCAGTGCTATCGCCCGCCCCTAGAGAGCAGTACTAGTACCCACCTGTAGCTGGACGCCAGTGCTATCGCCCGCCCCTAGAGAGCAGTACCAGTACCCACCTGTAGCTGGACGCCAGTGCTATCGCCCGCCCCTAGAGAGCAGTACCAGTACCCACCTGTAGCTGGACGCCAGTGCTATCGCCCGCCCCTAGAGAGCAGGTCTAGTACCCACCTGTAGCTGGAAGCCCTGCGGCAGCGAGGCGACAGCAAGAGAAGAGTCCACGTCTGTGGGCGGGCCCGAGTCTGGGGGTGGTCGGGAGGGGGCGTCGGCGATGGCCAGCGGAGGGCGGAGCAACGGACACGCGTCCTGGAGGTGACGAGTGCCACAGTCACTGCAGAGCTTGATCTTGATGGCCACGCGTTGTACGGCCACCTCCCTGGGGGCGGTGGGGGCGGTAGACTCTGCCTCCTCCTGGGCCGGGATGCCGTCGCGGGGCGCACGTCGGATGTCGTGGGACTTGCCGGCCCCGCTGACAAACATTTTAACAATAAACTACGGGTGGACTAATTCAATGGAACCAGCCTAAATGATCTTTGAATATTGTTGACTTTTGACTTTGACTTTGACTGAAAACTTTGAATATTTGAAAACCCCGATGGAATAAACTGTAACCTCGTCACTCACCAGGCATTATATTTTAGTTTATTTTGTATTTTGAGTTTACATTTCATTTTTAAGCATGTAACCATTAGATGCAAAGTCTTGCACCCAAGTTTATCTATTGGGATAGAAGTACAATACATAAAGATAGGTACAACTAAATAAGGTAAGATATGGCTACAAAAGTGTCAAAATGGTTTGACAAGCCTATAATATTCTCCTTACCCTGTCGCATAAACTGAGAGAGGTACTCGACGAGTTATTATAAGCGTTACCTTGTAGGGAATGATTCTACATCCTTCCGCTTTCTTTTCACATGCTTTTGTTTTGTAGGTACTTCATCCGTCCACTTTCTCTTGCCACGCCGTTTTAGTTTTACACGCTCTCCTACAAGAACACCCTGAAACAAGAGAAACAACATTCTTTGAACAGTTCACAATGTGCAAACTAGGTAAGCTAGTTAGATTACAGAGTTATTTCCTTAATATCAGCATAAATCTGATATCAGTAGACAATCTAATACAGCAATGATAATATCCTACCCATTTACCCTCCACTTAAAATTTTCTGTTTTACCATGAGCTACAGTCAAGTATTCCTTAACTTTTTTTTCACTTCCAGTAAAAAAACAAAATATATGATTTATTCCAAACAATGACCAACCAGCACATGACCAGCAGTTGAGTATTTGATTAAACACCAAGTAATTATATCAAATGTAATTCTCTTACTGGTTGTTGTTCTGGAGTAACTGGAAGCTCTAGAAGGCGAGGAGGTGAGGGAGGTAAAACGTTCGGGCTCGGCTTGTCAATCTGAAGCGTTGGCATCTCGCAATAAGTGGGTGTTGTTGGAGGAAGAGGAGACTCTGCCTTGAGCATTGGAGGCCCCTCGCTACGTCTGTCATCGCCTTCACCTGACCAGTAAAAAGTAAAGAGGTGATCGACCACAATCCGAAAAAAGTTTTTCGTTGACAGAAGTGGATAGGCCTACATAAACCACGAAATTCAGTTTCAGGTAAGCTTAGGCATAGATGACACAAAATTTATTTGCAAATAATGAAAAAGTTTAGTAGGGTACCTCCTGAGTTACTAGTAGTCACTTCCTCGGCTGGTGGGTGCTTCTTCTTGCCGTGTACACGATTGTTGCGGGAGCTTCGTCGTACATGAATGTGATGCGATGCAGCTTGTTTACGGGTACTTCTGCGGAGTGGCTCGTCATCAAGGTTGACTGCCTTCCATCGAGCTTCGTCGATATTGACTGACTTCCATCGACTGTCGTACGCTTCGCTTGAAAGACTAGAAAAAAGTGTTGAAGATATTAATTGGAGGAAAACATAACTTGCTCAACCAAAAGTGTTGCAATCATAAAATTTACCTATAACAACTCTAGGCCCCAGGGCTACTCGATACAACAGCGCTGCGGTTGTTGTTTCAAATAAAAGGTCACCATTATTTTGATGCTGTTCATAAGGTATATTTAACACTCGACCACTCGAGGTATAATTGCAATAAGGCCTAGGCTACCCTAAGCATTACGAGTGAACAATGGTAAAATTATGGCTTCCTAGATTTATGCAAGCAAAGATCTATAGACTAGACCCTATACTAGGGGCGTACTATGCATGTGTGTTAGCCTATAGTGTCGCCAAGGCCTACATGCCTAGGCCTAGGCCCTAGACTACCAACGCCCAGGGGCCTAGGGCCTACCTGTCATTCGTCTCTTCATACTCTCTTGGTTCCACAATGTCTTCTTTGTCTTGGTTGTCGAGCTGTAGGCCCACGACGCATTCATTCAACCTGAAATCGGTTAAGTGTATTGTATTTTATTGTATGCAAGATATGACAATAAATGAATTGAAACTGTTTAAAGGGGAAAGAAACGTGCTAGCGCAACAGCTGTATTTTGACAGGTAGAAAATGGCGGGAAAATCTCGGTGTGTATTGATTTGCGGGACCCGCGCGCAGCGAAGACCAACAGCATCACAAGTATCGCAGTGTTCAACTCAATGAACCACACCCCTTTCAATGACAAGATAATTTTCATACTCAATAAGAATACAAGATGTAATAATCATCCTAGTAGGCCAACTAAAGTTTAAAGAATGGCAATCTCCTTACCCCGCTTGTTGATCGGCAAGGTCTAAAAGATAAGTCACGAAGTCTTTATCACTTGTGTAGCCGAGTTTCTTCTTCAAGATAAACCATCTCTGCGCATTTCCTGCACCAATGTAAATATTATTCACAACAATTTTGCCGTCTGCGTTACGTTTCGCAGACTTGGGCTTCCATAAGTTTCTTCGTTTCGTCTTGTAATCACTCCCACGTTTTTTTGGCATTCTGCATTCTATTGTGTAGCATTTACATAAAAACGTCACTATAATAATATACTATCCTCTTTATGCCCAGCCCTCCTGAATATCGACCTCCAACATGGCGAATGAACGGCAAGTAGGCACTAACGATTCTCCTTTTATGGCGGGATATTTCAAATTCAATTTTCAATTTCAATTTCAATTCTATTCAAAAGCATTTTATTCTCAGTTTGTAAGTACATTATTGGAATAACAGTATATGTTTATAAGTAGTGAGAAGCCCACAGAAGGCAAGCCTTGAGTAATAATACCACATTTAAAACTGGAAAGACAATCCAAACAGGAATAAGGCAATTTCATTTTGTATCTACCGTACTGTTTTAAGAAACCTTCACATAGTAATGGTAAGTTATTATAAAATAAATTCACAAGCTTTTATGGCACCTAGGCCTAGTCCACGTTTCCGAGTGGATGTAGGTTCATATCCTACATAAACTGATGCAAAAGCTGTGTTATGTAATCTATTTGGACCAAAATAATTTTAGCTGCTCGTGTAAATAAATAATAATGTTTGTAATTGAAACAGAAAATACAATGTATGAAAGAAGAATACACCAGTTTTAATGTATTGTGTGTGATAATGTAGATTTTATGGTTCTGAACGCTAACCTTGTTCTTCAGAATGCTATGTACATAGCATATAATATAATAGTTATAAATTGCAACGTTTCGTCACATTTTTAGAAACCTGCAACTTGCAAGGTAAACAAAATATGAAATATCGTGTGCGCTCAAAAAATATATTAAAACATATTTGGTATGATATCTAAATGCTACCTTTGGACGTTGGTCCAGTGGTTAGCATCCCTGCTTCCAATGCAGAAGGTCCCAGGTTCAAATCCCGCTTCAGGCAGAAGTTTTTTAACTTCTAATGTGGATTCAATTCCATTACTTCTCAAGGTCTACTTGATCTCCGCCTAGCGGAGATCAAGTAGACTCTTGGCTTAGGAATAAGTAAACGGTGACTTTGGAGCCGTTCTAGCAACGAAGTTGCTCTAGTAGTATTGCTTTATTTCCACAATTAATAAATTGCATGACACATGTTACATTTATTAATATCGGTCTAGTTGATTCTGGCATTTGTCCGCAGGTGTTCGCAAATCGCACTGTCCAATCACTGATTCATATGTTTCGTATTTGAAATATCGATCTTTGATTGGTTATCGCATCGCTTACTCGTCGATGGTGTTCGGAGCCTACAGGTGCTACAGGGTTGGTTTATCACTTTAAATTAAAGTCCCCCACTGCAAATCAGTTTCGTTACTGAGTGGGTAGACTCTAAATGTGAATTTATTTATATATTTATTTTATTTGCCACATCTCTGCGTCTTTTAGCATGTATATTACAAACCGTCTACAAGATTATCTCCACATTTTTGCACGTCCACTTGCCATGACAATCATGACACTTGCTCATGGCTTTCGCGCCACTCACTTTTAATCTAATCCACAGCCTGCTAAGTGCAGTCGATATCTTCAAAATAACGTGTATAGCAAGCAGTGATATGTTGCAGCTGGGAGCTGGTTGAGGTCTCCATCTTTTTTCTTCAACTTATATCACAATATTTTCACTCGTATTCGTCCTCCACTAAAATAATATAATATGGCTGCAAAAAGGATTAGCCAGTCTGCGGTTGACTGGATGGCTCTTGCGGAAAGAGTGCCAGCCAACCAGAGGCCCATGCTGACTGCCTTCAAAGTGAAATCGGATGGATATCTACGAAGGTAGGCTATCCCTAGGCTAGGCCTAGGCTAGGGCTCTGTAGACGTAGAGGTAGGCCTAGGCTTAGGCTAAGAGTTGCTGTAGGCAGAGAAGCTTTCGAATTAGCCTCTGCTAAATGTTTGTTTGATTAGGACTAGGCTAGGCCCTAGGCGTTCACCCCCTTGTGCACAGGCGTAGGCCTACCCTAGTCCCTAGACCTATTTCGATTTCTTCGCTGCAGATATGAATCTGTCTTGGACATGGTTCCTGCTCTTCCAGCCATTATTATGGCTGACTGTACGAATATCTACAGCGTTCTAAAATACACTCGGATGCAGTGACGTAGCCAGGAATATGTTGTGCAGGAGAACGAAGCTGGCCTGGGCCAAGGTCTACTTGATTGCCGCTAGGCCTAGGCTTCGCTTGTAGCGGCACAGACTTTGCGCTTCACAATTACTCCGCTAGGAGGAAATCCAGTAGACCTTGGCCTGGGCGAGTTGCATTGAAATCAGTAGTGAGGCAACCAGCTCCATTCTCAATGAAATGGGGTGAGTGCATGGGGCAGATTTCCCACTAAATGCCCCAGGAAATACAGTTTTTAAAATGGTTAGAAGTATTTTTTACTTTTTTGAGTAGGTACAGGCTGTTTAAGTGATTACGACTTAACCATAATGACTATGTGAACCCGATGATATCTAACATTCCTTGTTGATAGTCATTACCGCTGATATTTAGACCCCCACCCATAGGCCTATGTCACTGCTCAGATGAATGTTTGGGAAGTTCTCATTTAATTCTAAAAACTAAAACGTACATCAAAGCAATTATTGTTACCTATTTAATACCGGTACATCTTGTGCACGTAAACACTTCATAGCTGTTTTTACACACATTTCCAACGTACCCTATGAAAGTCCAGGCATCAGTAAGCCCAGTATGTATTTAGTTTTTATTCTTTGCAGGATGATGGCCAACCCAGAATCTACTCCCAAGATCGACTGGGCTGCCTATACCAGCAAGGTGCCCATACCCGGTATGGTGAAAGATTTTCAGACCCAGTTCGAAGCACTGAAAGTTCCGTACCCTGCGGACACTGTCAGCGCGCAAGTGGACGCCCAGGCTCAGGCGGTGGCCAAAGAGATCGCAGACTACAACGCGGCCTCTAACGCCCGCATCGCAACTTATGACGCAGAGGCCAAGCGATTGCTCTCGCTCATTCCCTACGATCAGATGACCATGGAGGACTACAGAGACGCTTTCCCCAACGAAGCTCTCGACCCCATCAACAGGCCCACCTTCTGGCCCCACACTGCCGACGAGCAGCCAGGCACCGCTCCCCCGCGTGAGCCATCCGCCCACTAAAGGGAACCACTGGGACCCGGGGCAGGTTGTAGGAACAATGCCATTTGAGAAACAAAAACATTCAATTACATATTTGCCCAGGTTTTAAAACTGTTTGTTAGTATAAAATGTAAAAATAAAATATAGATATACTCAATCAAAAATTTATTTGATTTCATTTTAGTTTTTACAGCACCTTAAAATAGTGTCCGAAACTTAATACAACATAAATACTTCCATAGTAGTGGACAATTAGGCTGATATACTTTAAATCCAGATCATATCACAATTTCTTAATTCTTCGACGCGAGCTGCGTCTTTGGTTGGTCATAACACAGCCAGTTACAATCACAAGACGCTTTTTCAAAATCTTGGTATTCCTTAACACGTGCTGCCAATAGTTATTAAATAATACTAGTGTGTAATCAGTATGTATCACAGAAGATTACAACATATAGATAACATTAATTAAGGTATTTTTTAGGATCATTTCCTCCCATAAATATAATAACACTAATTTTAGCAAAACAAGGAACTATAGTAAATACTGGTGTGATTTTCATAATACTAGAGTTCAAAGAATCCCATGGGAGATAGCTGCACTAAAACAGCAGGACATAACAAGTATGATCATTACTAATCAAAAATCTGGTAGGACCACCTGTATGTAAATATGACTAGGTATTGGAAGTGGATCTTGTACAGTTTTACTGACAAGTGACAATGGACTTGTGAATTGTGATGGCATAATATTGTATTCTGTTGCCAAGAACAGCCGAAGTATGTGTAGGTAAATCGGTATGCCTTGATTTACGACCATGGTTGACAAAGAGAAGCTAATTGAGTTTGCATGGAAACACTAACTCTGTACTTCATGCCATAATTAAACACATACACAAGAACTAATGTCCTACTCTGCAAACTACACTTATTAATTTATTGTGAATACCACCCTCTAGGCCTACTTTTCTTTGCGTAGCCGCGTGGTGGTTTTATGAACTACAGAATAGCAAGTACCGTACATAGGCCTACCATTTTCTTCCTAATATGTTAGGAAATTCGTATAGCTATCACTTGTTCTGATCACATAGTAAAAACATGTCTGCACCCATCAAGCACCGATATTTATCAAACTAATAATTTATATTGCTAGAATAGAAACCTCTCGGAATAGTACATTATTACTACCTCTTTGCATGGTATCGTCAAAAATTGGTAGGGCCCCGTAAAATTAGTAATAATTTCAGCCTAATATTTTGTAGCATCTGCATATTTTATAAATAAATTAGTAAAACCCGAAAGTGATAATTTTAATGACAATTTCGACTCTTTTACTTTTGTGTTTCACTGCAAATTGCAAAGAATTAATTTTTTAAATTACTTTTTGTACAATATATTTCAATACGCCTTTTCCAAACAAAAGTTGGTTCCGACTCGAGAGGTGGCTAGCCTCCAGTAGGCCTATACAAAAGAAAAAAAATGTGAATTGTGACATTTCAATTATAAAGATGGCAAATTTAGTGGAAATTAGCAAAAACGTTTTATATGTATATACTATATTACAGTAAATACTGCATTCACATTGACCTATCAAAAGTTCGACAAATTAACTCTAGTCTCCCAATTTCCTCACATAATGCCGAGCGGCATGAAGAGGGTGGAGAAAGAAGCGTGTCTCTACTGGTTGACCAGATCCAGCATGATATTGATGGCATAATAGCCAAATGTGGGCATTTGAGAAGAAGAAGACTAAATTTATGGGGTCCTAATTATATGACAGAATGGTACTGGTAGTACCATAAGTACAATACATGGCTAGTTTTCTTTTGCCACAATTTGGTCATACTTTTAAGTCTCTGATCTCTTATGATAAATTGCAGTTTTTCCAGTTGTATAACTGTACTATGTTATGTTCCTAGCACTATCCTATCACTCTCCCCATGGGCATTACTTTGCTCTATTATAAATACATCAATGTAATAAATGCAACCATACATCACTAAGAACTAGTAGGATACACAATAAATTAGATTACAAATGTGTTTCACAGGTATTTGGTGAGGGTGCATCTTGTATAACAATGCGTGAGGTTGTGGCCATTGGCTTCAAAATAGGTAAGAATATACTGAAAAAGTTGTGTTGGGTGGAGACGGTGGTGTGACCAGTTTCCCTTCGTCTGCTCTGCTTTCTACAAGTCGACAACACGTGTGGCAGAAGTGCCTGCTTCGCCCCGCAATTCAGTGTTGTGTCTCTGCTTGTAGTATAGCACAAAACTAGAAAATTGAAAGATGAAGATTCCTTTATTAACTTCAATGGACATAGCCTACAGAATCACATTTTATTACTAGTATCACTCTTATCACCGTCATCGCAACGGCTAGTAGATAAGCCGCCATGTTTCCCCTGTGAACGTGCACAAGACCAATGACAAGGTGTCCTAGGACTAGAGAGCCATGTACCGGACCGGCGGTATGCTAAAGCTTACGCTATACCCAGTTCGAAGGGAGGGACTAGCTACTGGTCTAGGACTAGACAGTGCACAGTGATCTTCACCATGGAAACCACCAAACAGTAGAGAAATTAAAAGAAATTACACGTCCACACATATTAAGTATTAAGTGGCTTGAAATGGCTGATTCGTGGGGGCAGAGTCTACACCGAGCATCCGCCCACAGAGTGAGTGAGTGCAGGGATAGCTCATAAATAATTATACATGTCAAGATGTCACCTATTGAATATTGATATGCTTATTATCTACAGTACCTACCTACCACATTAAAAATCCACATAATCCATTTCACTATTATTCAATAAACTAGGAAAACGCTCCGCGTTGACAGATGAGCGATTTTTTTCAATGTATCAAATCAAATAAATGATAAATCATTTGCATATCATATTACTCTTTAAAAAAAAAAATACCTTTATAATAAACATATGATTTTTTTACAAGATGGCGGATCAAGTTACAACCTTAAAACTTATGAATATTATTTCTTGATATGTTGCTAATAAATGCACGAAATATTATTTAAATCCGTTAAGAAGTTTTCTTTAAAGAAATTAAAACCTTCAAGTTGATGGATTTCCGCATAATTTCATTCGACCGTGGTCTACTCAATAGGCTCTAATTCATAAACTATTAAACCTATCAGTGTATGGAAAGTTCCATAATGTAGATACAGACTATATCTAAAATGTAATATTAATTAATCATACAATAACCCGCTTTTAAATCATAATGAAAGCTTTTTAATTTGTCGACCAAGTTCATTGTTAACATTTGCATTTTTGCCGTGAAAGTCATAAAACATAACACGTCATTGTAGCCATACTATGCTAGCTATCAAAATTCCAAATACACAGTGAGAAAGGTCTGACTGCGTAAGCTATTTCGGCAGCATACTATGTGCATTTAACTTCAATGGTCCGCAAATGCGAATCATATCGGTGGAACACTGTAAAAATGAAGAAATTAATAGTCGTAAATAAACAATATTTTTTTATAACATGGCGGTCGAAGCTACAATTTTGAAACTATTGTCAATTGTTGGTACTATTGATGTGGACCTACATATAAAAAATAATTTATATCCGTGTGTAAGTTTTAATTAGATTAAATTAATAAAAAAAAATGTTTTTCATTAACTCATTTTTTGTAGGTTGGCATCTTACGTCATTGTAGCCTTTTTATGACAGCTATCGAGATTCCAAATTATAATGAGAAAGGTATGATTGCGTACGCTATTTTTGTGTTTATTATGTGCATTCAACTGCAAAGATCCGCAAATGCGAATGATATCGGTGGAACACTAAAAATGAAAAAAATATTACCGTAAATAAACAATAGGTATTTTTTTATGACATGACGGGTGAACCTACAATTTTGAAACTATTGTCAAGTTTTGAGACTATTGATGTTAACCTACAAGTGAAACATAATTAAAATCCGTGAGTAAGTTTTAATTTAATTAAATAAATAAACAAATTTTATTTTTCAGAAATTAATTTTTTGTAAGTTGGCATCCTAACGAATTTTGCTGGTTATGTTAACAGCATCGAGTTTAGTAATCACGGGTGTTGACCGAAAATTTCAGCCAAATCCCTCAAGCTGTTTGACCTGTGCGCGACGAACAAAATTTGGCAAACACACACACACACACACACACACACACACACACACACACACACACACACACACACAGACAAAACGCCGATCGAGTTGTATGGAGAGATTCACTCCGCTTCGCTACGCTCATCTAAATTATTTGTATTCTTGAATAATTGATTCTTTGGTTTTTATGTTTACTTTATATAATAGGGAACACGCGTATGAGAATTTTAATCGATTTTTAAATACATTGTCTCTCATTAAAAATAATTTTGTGTCCTTGAATTTTGAAAAATGGATCAGTCTATGCCTCAAAATAATTGGTTTAGTAACGATAAATAAAAGGGCACGGAAAACGAGCCGCCACCATGTTGATGGGATTTGACGTCATGGTTTGTGTCTGTGTACGCTCACCGCCTCGGCAATTGGTCTGTTACGCTACGTCTACTAAATCATGATGTCACAGCCACCTGTACTCGTTTCAGATCCCCGAGTTGAAACTTCAATAAATGCGACCACATTAAACAGATTAAAAAATTTCTTTTTTAACTTAGTACTTGTATTAATATACTTTTTGTATCTAACAATACTATTAAACTAAGTGCTTTGTTTAACAAACAAAATCGTACGCGTGTTGCCTATTACTGTATCAATAGATAACATCTGACAGGTAGAAGTCATGAGCCACGGTTGCAATCACTGCACGGCCTGATGGTGTGCAAGAATGGCACTGCAAGGTCAAGGTACTGTGATGAGGCCTTGAACATACCTACCTCGAGACGGACCTAGTTGTTGGCAACCAGGTGGAAGTAAGTCGGCTGGTAGGGAGGTGGACCACCCATCAGTGGCGGAGGAGGGGGTGGCGGAGCGGAGAAGCGAGACGCCTTCGACGTTTGGTCCCAGCGGTTTGCAGACGCGCGACCGCCAGCACTGCTGTTGCGATCTCCGCGCGATCCCCGTGAGCCACGCGAACCACCGCTCCAGCGACCGCGACCTACGGAGCGGGACAACGGAGATAGTCAAAATTCAAATCACTACAACTAAAGACGTTTGTTTTTCGCAAGGTGCGATAAAACGAAAGTGTTATTTGATGCACTATGAATTTCAAGTTTTATGCTTAATAAGAACATTTAGAGTTTAGAGTTGGTAAAAAAAACAAAATAACAAATTTCAAATTTGGCCTATTTACAATATTTAAACGGAAGCTCCCGTTTAATTTTAAACTATTATGTACGTATTTTAACAAAATTCCTGACTTCCGCGAAGTTAAATGTCCGTTAATTTACTGTTGAATCTCGTAGAAGTAGGCAGTGAGTAGGATGCAGTTTTATATTGCAGTGAGTGTTAAATATTAGGGATGACATCGGGTAGTCAAATCTGGATTCGATTCCAGCCCCTCAAGGATTCGGGTAACCCGAATCCTAGAAGTGTAAATCACGTCGCTCAACATGTTATTTGAAGGCCATTGACCGCCCGTAACAGAAGCTGCCAGCATGCGTTCTGTCAGCCAGTGATGACGGTCGGGAAGGGGTAGGGGTAGGCCGAGAGCCAGTGGGAGCACAGGCAAACCATAACTCGCCCGCAGCAATCACACCACACAAAATAGGCTTAAGGGGCCCCCACACGGGCGAACATGTCTCCAGACATGCTCGCAAACTCCACGGGGAACCGCAGGCTCGCGAGCATGCTAGCCCCCACACGGGAGCACAACATGCTCGTCAACAACGCCCCTAAAATCCTAAAAACCAGTTCCTCGTGCTCGGTAGCACGCACGCACTATGGCTCCAGTGCTATTGAAACATGCAATTGCTTGTGCTAGTATCATTATTTTACATATAAATAAACAGAAGCAAAAGAAGCGAGCTCGAAAAATATGGGTTAAAGAGTGGTTGAAAAAGCGCGAATCGCATTCGCATATTGCAAATTAATAAACGAGTTACGAGCATTTGCACCAGAAGATTTTAAAAACTATTTAAGGATGGATAATTGCCATTGCAACAGACAAAGCGCCGATCGAGTTGTATGGAAAGATTCGCTATCGCTCATCTAATTAGTTTTTTTTTTTTTTTTTTAGTGAAAACATACTAGCATGTAGTCTGGCGCAGAACATCATTTTAAATTGTTAACCTTTGTCAATAATAAGACATGGCATTAAAATATAATAATTTTCATATTACTTTTAATAGAACATAAGAACTGCGTGAAATGAGGATAATTTCATTCATATCCCAATACTTCCAGTTCAAAATGTCTTTTAAATGGTCAGATGTTGACGAGCAAGTGTGTGCAGCCCCCCACACGCTCACACATGCTCGCGAGCATCGGTAAAATATCAAAACTTGTTGATGTCTTCCACGACAAGGTACAGCAGCATGTGTGAGCTACGCGAAACAGCCCCCCACACGCTCACACATGCTCGCGAGCACGAAGCTCGCGAGCATGTCTGGAGACATGTTCGCGCGTGTGGGGGCCCCTTTAGTCTATTTTTAATCAAGCCGATAATGGGTACATAACGGAGCGGGAAAGTATTTTATTGAATGGAAACAAGTCATTTTGTTATCACCATTGTTGGCGCATCGTTGAAGCATACAACAATTCAACTAAAAATGTACCAGAACAAGATTCGAATCCTTAGAACGGATTCGGGTAATTTTTGGATTCGGGTAACCCGGATATCCGGATACCCGATGTCATCCCTATTAAATATTAATGATCATGTCTAGGGCTGTGCGAGCAGGGATTTTTTAAGTCGAGCGAGATCGAGCGAGAATTTGAAAAAAATCTTGAATCTCGAGCGAGATCCGAGATCGAGCGAGAACCGAGATCGAGCGGGATCCGAATTCGAGCGAGATCCAAAATCCAGTGATTTTTTTATTTATTTTTATTTATTAATTATAAAATCTCTGAAAATGAAAATGCTAGGCCTAGGTCTTGCCTAGGGCTAGGGCCTCACCTAGGACTGTTGTAGGACCCCAAAGAAAGAATTGCCAACAAAAATAATTAGGCCTAGGCAGCTTCAAAAGTTAAAAATAGGCCCCAATTAAAATAAAATTTATAAAGTTAACATTTCTCTATATAGGGGCCTAGGCCTACATGTTGAACAAAATATAGTTTTTATTTTCACATTGATATTCTAAGTTTTAGGTACTATTATATTAATTTTATAAATCCATGGTTTAATCACATTTATATTATAATGAAAATCTTTAAAAAGTAACGACACCTTTCAATAGTATTGTACCGAATATAGTACGATGTTTTTATCCGAAAAAATTTCATCCAAATTCGCACTCTCACAATATTCACGGACTAGGTATTTCAAATGCTATTTCAACACGTTTAAATCTTTCGCACCCTAAATCTTATGAGTTGACCGACAGAGCGCATCATGCGCCATTCTCTGTAATTGGCTGCAAACATCAAGTATTCGCCAATCACGTCACTCGGTTAGTTTGACCTTCAGACTTCAGCGACGAATCAGCGTCAGTCAGTTGAATCCAAACGAAAATGGCAGAAACAGATGTCAAAACATGCTAAGTCGCAAACTACGATTTAAAAAGACGTAAAAAGTTCTTAAATGGAATATTCTGTGCAATTCTTTCCTTTTGATCGTTGATTGGAAGTATTAGTGACATAGACGCAGCGAAACCAATAAAGGATGGTCATTTTCGACGCCGTGCATTCACGTCTCCCGGTCCCCTTTGTTTTTAGGGCCTAGGCCTCCGATCACGGAATAGGCCTAGGCCTAGGCCCTAGCACCGCGACTCTGCTAGACTAGGCATAGGCCTCGCATGGCATCATGAAATTATTACGCAAAACTCGGGTAATAAGTATTACTTCATAACGCAAGGCCCCGCAAAATTACGTCCACCATGATGAAGATCTTGAGTCGAGACTAGTTTGCTCGAGGTCGAGCGAGACTCGTTTTTTCGAGCAGCTGGAGATCGAGATCAAGCGAGATTCGAGCAGTACTTTTTTCTCGCTCGAATCTCGAAAAGTCGAGACTCGCACAGCCCTAATATTCATGTCACTGTTGGGCAGTGTGAGGAACGCAAAAAAAAAAAAAAAACATCACTCTTTGCAGTTTTTAAAACAAAATTTAGGAAATAAATAAAACCATTTTCAAACAGCAGACAACTCCAAGCACCAACCCACCCGTGAGTCCACCGCTCTGCGCCATGGCCGCCATCTCGCTGAGTCTCGGGTTCACCACCTGGTTGGCCTCCTGTAGTACGGAGATGAGCTCGTGGGCGTGCTTGGCGTTATGCGGCGTGAAGAACGCGTACGCCGTACCCGTCGACACGGAACGCCCGGTGCGGCCGATGCGATGGATGTAGTCCTCAGAGCTCGACGGGTAGTCAAAGTTGATCACAAACTTCACGTCCTCCACGTCTGAAATGTAATAACCGTGTCATCCGCGACGCGAGGCAATTTTATTAAACTAGATTCATGAGCAACAATAATAATATTAGTAATACAACAAAATCAATCGTGAATGTCGACCTCTATTTTATTTTTAAAATATTGCTTGCATATAGATTGTTTTGCTAGCAATAGGACATTTACAAAAATGAAGACATCTGGATCTAGATCAGGTTTCTTGACCAACATTTGTTAATATTATTTAATTACATGTTTTCTTATTGATAACCTAATTTAAAAATAAAATTAATTAGGCTTAAATGAACAGCAGGCTCAAGAAGATAATGCTTTGTTAGTTGTTGGATGCTTTCTTCTAGGGTGAATGAAATATGAATTACGGACGAAAAACCAACGGAGAAAAGACAGCACTCGAGAATTCATTCAAAGACAGAGTCGGACAAAACAGGTCAAAATAGTATTGACACTTTATTTTCTACCAATACGAAGTTGAATGCTAATACCCTATGGTCAATACAATACCACACTAAAACAAATAATAATTAACAATTCCCTATACTTAATCAAGTGTACAGTCCATAAGTTCAATATTATTAATTGCATTTGGTAAAAAATCACTGTTAATTAATAAAAAATGGAATAGTCATAGATGTGTATCTGTATTCACAAATTCTGGTATTACTACTCTCTATAGGCCTACACAGTTAAAAGTACTGATTATTTATCATACCGGTTCATATGACACGAGCCACTATAAAGAAAAATAAAATACATCAAATGGGCATGTAGGCCTATAAATATTAAATACTCTCATTTAGTTAATATTGTAGTTTGAAAACAATTTGGTCACATTTCTTGGTCAATAATGAAGAAAAGGTGAACGTGCGTCTCACTAAAGATCTCCGAAAGCTAGAAATGTTTCGTACGTCATTTAGGAAAAAATTATTAAACTGTGGTACAGTTATAACTTTCATGGGGAATATTGAAGCTTATATTAAATACTAATAGCAATAAGCCATCAAAGAAAATTACTTGATGTGGAAATTACAAATACAATACTAACACAAACAACACAAAATATAATAAGCCATTTTGCCATTTTGTTCTCACTTACAACTTTAGCTAGTTTTTATTGTTACTTTAATTTAATTTAGGCTTAACTAATTTCCAAACATTTGTGTTGAAAACAAATGTTAAAACTGAATTGTGTAGTGAATTTTTTCAAGTTAACGACGGAATGGAATGGGGCAACTCTTCTCGCCAGTCAAATGCCACATTTAACAAAATGTTCTGTGATTGAATATGTATTACAATACAAGTGGTTAAATTAAATCCTACTTACGTTAACAAGTTAGAAAACTGATGGGAGAACAAAACTGGTTATTTTCCAGAAATACTAATTCATCCGAAGACTTGAATGAAATAATTCATTGATCATTGTGCAACAAAGCACATTGGCATTAACCCTTAGTCCATTATTTGAACCATGAGATACAGTCACCTGGGATTTTAGAGACAAATTTACTGTGGCTTACTACCGAATTCTTGCTACATACTGTATGCGCATCGAATGCTATAAGAAGCTGTAGTCGGCATTACCCACTCAATTGCATTACCTCGTTAAAAACGTGGTAGGGCATCACAATGAATTTTTGTTATTAATGATATACATCTAATAAATAAAAAGATACAGGAAATTGACTACATAAAATTAATGCCACGAGGGTTTGAAATTGAAACAATGTCCAATAATACATTGTAATTTAATAATTAGTTTTACATTTAGAAAAGAATTACTGACAAGTGACAAGCCAATATAGAAACAACAAACAACTGACACTAATTTGCTTACAAATTGCTTTGAGAGTTTTTGTTCAATCAATAGTACCATGCAAAAAAAAACTGCCTGCATTAAAGCAGGGTAAAACCAGGTCCTCGCCCATTCACCCACACGGAATCAAAGTAGTTCAGTGACTGTAACAATACAATAGGCGCCGACTTCTGAAAACTTCAGGGTGATACTGTATTTGGGGGGTGCTATTTTCGTGCTATTTTCACGTATCACTAGTTATAATGAATAAAATGCTAATTCTAATGAACAATTACACACATTCAAAACTGTATGTACATGTTAAAATTAAAATAGAAGCTCATCTAGACGGAAAAAAAATTACCTGGCTTCATGAATACTAGGGATATCAAATTAAAAGATTATCAAATATTTATCATTACTCACAAACGGCTTGATATAGATCAGTAAAATAACACATTAATCTTTCGTTATGTTGATAGATGCTGATTGGTTGGAATAGTCGAGTGTATTATAAATAGGATCCAAAAACTTACCTTCAAGTAAGATGACGAATTCGCGAGTTGAAAGTTGGCATTGCAGAGACATAAAGTCCACCAATGTATTACGAAATCCAAGTTACTACATAATCTCCAACGGGGGGGGGGGGGGGGGGGGGGGGGGGGGGGGAGCCAACTCCTCTCTCAACACACCTGCCAATACCATAGGGGGCAACAGCAATTTAATGAATTTAAATTTTAAATTTAACTAAATTTCATTTTCATAACTAAGTTTAATTAACAATTAAAATGTAAGAATATGTGAATTGAAGTCGGCGCCTATAGACGTAGCCAAGACCAGGGCGTCCATCTTGCCGGTGGCAACGGGTTATGGACGAGGCCTTGCTTTGGTGGGACCCACCTGCGTTTTCCTGGGGGCCACGCTCACACTTAACAAAACACTTGATTGGTGTTCAATAAGAGGCAATGCTCACGGCAAGGCAAAAGCTTTGCTCACAAACTCGCATTGGCCTCTGCAATCAGAATACAACTCACGTCAGCAATAATTAGCAACCAATGTCAGCCCCTACCACCAATAAAAACACGTGACAAAAAAATGATCGGGGGCTAACATGACTCCAGGTACTTTTATATTGGTTAGTTCAGCCCTATAAATAAATCATTAATTAATTATTTACCAAAGGTAATGCAAGCAACAACAACTACTAGTACCCTCGATATTGATAACGTACGTAGGTGCTTTTGTACAGCACTACCGATAATTTTTACCGTTTGGTATTGATTTACGTCAACGCTTAAATCAGCAAAGAAAGATTTGTGCAATATTACAACTGTAATAAAATTTACTACAGTACCGTTACTACAAAATTTACAATTATGGCTATTGGCTACATATTATTTTATAGTTGAAAGTGCGTGTATTATTAAACTAAGGTATGGTTGACTATAAAATTGATAATCGAGTGGACATGCTAACAGAGTTGATTGAAACGAAACACATACAACCACAAAGCAAGACACTATAATTATATTGCAACCATCTATATCCCCTTAATGTTGCAAGTGTTGCTGCTGGTCTCTAGGCAGAAGGCTGCCATTTTCATGCTATGGTTGGTGCTTGTATTATGTCAATCACACAACAATCAGAGTAGAGATCTATAGAGACACCGAGCAGATGAACGGAAGAACGTGAACTGGACTCTACGCACAAAATAAACGTTAAAATATTGGGAATCAATTTAATTTTGACTGTTTGTTTTTTAATTATACCGATGATACTCCAAACTAGGTTTATAAATTAAATTGATGACAGTTAGGATTAACAAAGGTTTAGGCCTACCTATCTGTGTTAATTTAAACTGATGTGTACAACAAAAGACAATGTGCTACAAGAAATCTCCTTGTGAAGTGTTTTGCCCATCAAAGCAAGCCGACAAAGCAACAAGACATGAACTCACGACATTGACAACATGGTATCCAAGTATAGTTCTCCCTTGCTAACTATTCTCATGCAAACTTCACATCCTTATCTTACTGCCAGTTTAATGCAACTGTTCACAATTACAGTTTCACAAATATCAATAGATTCTTTCATACATTAGTGAAGGTGGTCTTCACGACCGCGCAATATGTATGGGAGAATTCCAATACACGTTCAAAAATCACTACACGACCTGTTTCAAGTAGATGTAAGGTACCAAGTTCGTATTATTTGACGTGCTATTTTGTCCAGCATAAGAATAGTTAGCTGCCAGGACCACTTTATAATGTCCTTACGTAGCAATGAAGATTGTCCTTCCCCCATTTGTCCACGATACTGACTGGGCTACAGAAGTAGCTTCCTACTTACCCAGACCTCGTGCCGCTACGTCAGTAGCTACTAGAACTGGGGCACGGCCACTGCGGAACTCTGCAACACGCAAACACCGCATGCTTCATTAAACTTCTTAATACGCCCTACTTAGGGTGTTTAACACATCTGCTGGTAAGCTGTAACTGGTAAGGCTGGGCATCGATGTAAATCGACAACATCGACGACAAATAATCGATGTCAAATCACGATGTCGGAATATTTTCGATATCGACATCGAAACGCAAATAATCGACATCGTTTTTTTTTAAATTGATAATTAATCAATTATTAATAAAAAACTTTGTCACCTGTTAAATGGAGCAATATTTGTTTGCTGCAAATCATATGTTCTACGACCACTACTAGCTATCAATACTGCAACATGAGGCATATTGTTGCCAAGGGGTGGGATGAAGTGGCCACGTATGTGCGGGCCCGCACGGACTCGCTTCCCGGCGATCGTTGCCTCTCCGTCGGCCAAGCGCCAACCCCTCGCCTGCGCTGCCGACTGCATATTACGCGATGCCATCTCACAAAGATTACGCGGCCGGAAGGAGGGGAGGAGGGGGGGTGGGGGTGGTGCTCTCGCGTGACAACAATTATTAATTGAAATGTGAAATTAAAATTCTCGCGTTGAAGTGAATTTACGTTTTTACGGGAAACCACAAAAATTGACAATTGATTAGTTATTTAAATAATTGATGAAAAAATCGATTAAAAGTTTAAAACCCAAAAAAATCGATGTCGAAAATCGACACCGACATCGATTATTAATCGATTAATCGATGTCGACGCCCAGCCTTAGTAACTGGGACTATCACTGAACTGGATACAGAGCAGTCCACTGGACTAGGATAGAAAAGTAGGTTGCAAATTGAAATGTTTAGCCCTGATTGTCATTGAATATAATGTAATGTGCCCACCGTACATTCCTCAGAAACTATCTGTACCACTCTTTCTTTAGAAGTTTGAACATTGATGAATACATAAGCAGGGGTCCTCAAGTACAGTCGCCAGGTCCCCATGGCGACCGTACTGTTAATTTGTTCTTGGCAACCAAGGTTTTTAGTTCATAGTCGGCCCCTACACCTAGGGGCGCCCATTGTTACCAAGGTAACAATTGTTTGCATGTTATTTCCCATAAACAAAACAAATCCATAGCAACAATGGGTGCCCCTAGGTGTAGGGGCCGGCCCGACTATGAATTCCAACCTTAGTTTTGAAATCCAGAAATTATAATTAAAAATTTACATTTTTTATTTTTTACTATTAGGCCTACCTGATACATAGCTTTTCACGCTATGCTATTAGCTTGTCTGTGTGCTGTGTGGGAGGGGGTTAAATGGTATTTAGTTCATGGGTAAAAACATTTAGGAGAAACAGGTTTTTTCCCCTTCCCTAGTCCCAGCCCGTGTTAGGACGGCTGCATGCGAGTACCACACCTTGTAGCACGTGGTCTCGCTCCTGCTGAGTCTTGTCTCCGTGCATGCTGACGGCCGGCCAGCCGTCGTGGCGAACGCAACGTAGTAGCTCGTCAACCTTACGCTTTGTCTCCACAAAGATGATAGTCTTGTTCTCTTTCTCGGACCCGATCTCTGCCAACAGGCGGCGCAACCTACAAACACAAATCACGGTCAAAGTTGAGGGCCATACTTTATAGTCGATCTTCAGCCCATTGAAATCCAAAGGTGTTAACTACAGTGGAGCATCAATTATACGTTTCGTACTTATACGTTTTTCGTATTTATACGTGATTTCCATATGGTCCCGGCCATTTCCCATAAGAATCAATGTTAAAATAATTTAATTATACGTTATTTGGTTATACGTTATTTTCGGTTATAGGCGACAGAAATTGTTCCCCCCAGACATCTTTAGCGATTATACGCTAATTGGTTTTACTTGTCATCCGAAATCACTTCCTGGAAGAGCAAGCTTTATCTCGTTCGGGATATGCAGCTGTGAATGCGCGAGAATGGAATGTTGTTATTGTCAAGCGGTCACCCCACCTCGCCCCCCTCCCCTCCTCCCTTTCGCTACCCTTGCTCACGTCCGGCTTTTGGCAGGTAGCCCAAGCCCTGAGGCATCGTATAGCGCCAGCCCCTCACCCCTCCCACCATACTACGTTTCATAGAGTGTCTGTCTGTCCATGCAGATTGTTCCAAGTTTGTTGGTGTTTTTAAATTGATACCACGTGTTCATAATGGCTTGTTTTGTCGATTTGTTGTTTTATTACTATCCCCTGATTTTATAGTTACATTTCACATATTGATCTGATCGTTTCTTCAATTTGTTGATTTAAAATAATTATCCGTGCCCCCGACCTTGCCGACGTAAAAGGCCTGCGGGCCGAGTGCGGGCGCTGTGTGATAGATCCCTCGCGGGCGCTAAGCCGACAGCTGCCGCCAGCTCGTGATATAATAGCGGTCTCTCGGTGACGCGCGGCCGTACAGTCGCGTCCAAAAAACACTTACGTAACGGTCGCTGAAACTTGTTTCCACGTTGACATTTATAACCGAAAAACGATTAATCGAGGTAAATATTGACCTGGGACGGGAAAAATAAAGCGATCGATGCTGAAAAACGGTACCGCGAGCAACGATATTTGGAATAAAATGATTTAGATATCACTTTCGGTCGGGACTATTCGAAATAAAAACGACGATTTTCACGACGTAACATGTAAAATATATATTTAGGCCTAAGCACCATTTCAACTCCCCCCCCCGCTTCTACGTGCGCTAGAACACACGGTGAAGGGAATTTTCGTACTGCAGAAAGAGGAGACTGCCGAGAGTCACTATCTCCACTCATTACAAACAAAAACAAATGTAATTGCAGTTATACGTTTTTTGTAGGCCTACTTTGTTATAATTTTGTAATCTGCCGCCATTACGTCCGCCCAATTGAAGGCTGAGACTTTACAATGTATTGTACTTCCGTTTATTACTCGTGTATCTGTATCCTGTCATGGCAGTCGCTTAAATAAAGCCTAGTAGTTCATCCTAGAATGTATCGTTGTACGTTAATACAATCTGCCCTGAAACCTCCTAAATAACAACAGGTTATGGGCCCAAGACGTAATAGGGGCCAGATGAACAATAAATGGTTGTGAAAAATAGTGTTTTAAGCGGACATGTGGTGAACATTTGAGGTTAAGTGAGGTTATGTGTCTTTCGGTGTAGTACTTGTGAAGTTAGAATTGTGGACGTGCTGGGAAGTAGCAGAACAAGAAGACGGAGAAGAAAAATGTCAAGTGTTTCAAGTGTTGGAAATTCGGACACTACAAATCCGAGTGCCCACAGAAGGAGGACACTCAACAGAACCAGAAGGGAGGCAGGTCCGAATCTTCGCTGCTATGTGCTTTGGGTGTGTCATCCTTTACCAAGGACGACTGGATCATCGATTCCGGAGCATCATCCCATATGACTCCCAGGAGGGAGTGGCTGCGAGATCTTGAAGGGGGAAATCTGTACGACAAGGAAGTCAAATGTGCGGACAACTCGAGTCTCATGGGGGCAGGTAAAGGAGATATACTAGTAAAGTTTCCTGACAACAATGTAAAACCCATCAAAGATGTTACTTATGTGCCAGGTTTAGCGACAAATTTACTGTCGGTTTCAAAGATTGTTAACAAAGGGTTTACAATAATTTTCAATAATGAGGGTTGTAAGATCTATAACCAAGGTAGCTGTAAGATCCAAGGTAAGGCTGAGTACACTGGCTCAGAGTCAAAAGGGGTCTACAAGCTTGACATTATTGAACCTTTGCCAGCAGAAGTTGCATTTGCTGCTGGGGAACATGAGAAACCAGAACGTTTATGGCATAGAAGGTTAGGCCATGTTCATGCTGATTCTGCATTAAAATTAACTGTTAAGAGGAAGGACTACTAGCCAATAAAAAACCAGCGAAATTAACGTATTTTCGTCATATCTCAATAACGCCACACAATATCAAAACAGTGACACCTACGCACATTGTGGATTCGTGAGATCTCAATACCAAATGAAAAAGATTTATTAGTTTGCAGTAATTATAATTATTATTTGTAATTTAACTAATTTACAAGTTAATTAGAAATTACAACTATAATTACTACAATCTACGAAATCTTTTTCATTTGGTATTGAGCTCTTACGAATCCACAATGTGCGTAGGTGTCACTGTTTTGATATTGTGTGGCGTTATTGAGATATGACGAAAATACGTTAATTTCGCGGGGTTTTAATATTGACTAGTAGTCCTTCCTCTTAAGGGTCAAGGAATTGACTTAGAATGTAGTAGTGAATCAGAGAATTGTAATCCATGTGTCCCATGTGTGCTAGGTAAGCATCACAGGTCTCCGTTTCCTAAAGGTTGCGCAAATCGCGCAGACAGAGTCCTAGGCCTCGTGCATATGGATCTCTGTGGACCAATGGAAGAGACGTCAATAGAGTCCGCCAAAGTCAAGGCGGGAACCCGTTTCCGTGCAAAGCCCGTGCACTGCCCATTTAAAATAACCCGTGGTGTTTTTTCAAACACCTATATCTCAGTAAATATACATATTTAACTCATATGTTCTATGTTACGTGCAGCACCAACTCTCTATTGAGGCATTATATACAACCAAACATCGACAAACTTCAGAGAATTTAAATAATTACGAGTTATAACTCCAAATGTGCGATTACAACGTTGCCAATTTCAAAGAGAGAGAAAACTCCATTTCGTGAATAACAGAGAAAGAAGATCCGCGCATGCGCACAGAAGAGATCGCAGGTCGCATGGCGTCAGGCAAGGTCCACTAGATCGCTAGTAGCGAGTTCGACGACACGCCGCCAGGGGATAGACCATTTCAAAAACTATCTAGGACCCTTTGTATGATTATCATCACGGTCTTCTAAATCTTTACTAGCAACAATAAACAACAATTAAAAACATACAATCAAGGTTTGTAGATGATGATCTTGTATGCATCAATGAACCTTGATATAACATTTGAAAACTGATTTTTAATTGTTGTGTGGGTTGTTTACACCGTGATCATCGCAGTTTTGCTATCAACATTTTTTTAGTTTTTTAAAGAAGAACCGAAACTAGTTGACCGAGGTCGATATGCCTAACAGAGTGGGCATGTGTAAAGTTGCACTCTAACTGCAGATGCAATGGGGATCTTTGAAAGCTCGACCACCAGAGCGCAGCACCGAAAAATGCGGTCCACCTGTCAAAATGAAAATACACTACGACAAAGCGGTGACTTCTGTGTGTTGCTAGGATACTTGACGTGTTTCTTCGTCCGTTGATGGTCAGTTGTCTTTATTGCCGTGATCGCGTTTGACAGAAGAAGTTAATTTCACACGGGGAAATATGGCGTGTTCGACTGATTTAGTTTGTAATATTATTTATGAAACCTTATTACCGATATCAAGAAACCTTGACACTGAAAACATTACAAAGAGATCTTTCAGAGTAGTAATATGTGTTCCCCGTGCCTTTAGGATACGACAACATGCAGAGAGACAAGGGTAGGTCGTCTGTAGTTGTTATACGGTCTGTTAGTCTTTGTTTTTATTGATGAATTTGTCTTAAAATAATATTGACCCTATTGACCCGTCGAGAAGGCTGTGGGGAGAGCTTTTGAACAGCCAATAACAAATAAGAAGATGTCTGGCAACATCTAATACAGCGACGCCAGATGGTGCGATGTAAGGCTCTGGCAGGCGCCAGTACCTTGTCTCTCCGACTTAATTGCAACGTTGTAATAGCACATTTGAAGTAATAACTCGTAATTATTTAAATTCTATCAAGTTTGTCGATGTCTGGTTGTGTATAATGCCTCAATAGAGAGTTAGTGCTGCACGAAACATAGAACATATGAGTTAAATATGTACATTTACTGAGATATAGGTGTTTGAAAAAACACCACGGGTTATTTTAAATGGGCAGTGCACGGGCTTTGCACGGAAACGGGTTCCCGCCTTGACTTTGGCGGACTCTATTGGAGGTGCTAAGTACATGTATGTCCTTACTCCTTGTTGATGATTTTTCAAGGAGAATGTTTTGCTACTTTTTAAAGTCAAAAGATGAAACGTTTGAACATTTCTGTGAGTTTAAATCTTGGTCGGAAAATAAAACTGGGTTTAAGATAAAAGTAATTCGTTCTGACAATGGTAGTGAATTCATAAACCAGAAATTTGAAAGCTTTTTGAAGCAGCACGGCATTGAACATCAGACGAGCACTCCATATACACCGGAACAAAATGGTGTGGTCGAGCGTTCAAACCGTTCAATATGCGAAATGGCTCGGTGCATGTTGTATGACTCGGGGTTACCCAAGAAGTACTGGGCAGAGGCGTGCAATTGTGCAGTGTACTTAAAGAATCGTGTACCACACAGAGCTTTGCAAGGTAAGACGCCACAGGAGTTATGGGGAGGTAAGAAATCTTCTCTGAGGCATTTAAAAGTTTTTGGGTGCCCTGCTCTTGTTCATGTTCCAGATCAGAAAAGAACGAAATGGGATGCCAAGGAAAAAGAGTTGATTTTTGTGGGTTACAGTGAGACAACAAAGGGGTATCGATTGATTGATCCAGAGAAAACTTCAAAAATCATTAAGGCAAGGGATGTGGTTTTTCTAGAAAACTTTGACTGTAAGGCTAAGGACGCGACAGGATAGCGTCGGGAAAAGAGGGATTTCAAATCATGTCATTTAGTCCAGATGAGGAAAATGAGGTTACTAATCACGAATCAGAGAGTGAATTTGATCCGGCTGATGTCTCAAGTTCCAAGACAAGTGAAATTGATGTAGGGGAACAAGAAGATCCTCATATAAGGAGGTATCCTGTGAGAAATAGGCTCCCTAAGCAGTTTCCTGATTTTGTACTCCTAGCTGACAATAGCTCTGGGAACGCTAATGATCCTACTTCGGTAAGCGATGCTTTGTCAAGACCGGAAAAGTTTTTTTGGCAAAGAGCTATGGAGGAGGAGATGCAGTCTTTTAAAGAAAATAATGTATGGGAGTTAGTCGATCTACCCGCTGGGTCTAAGTTGTAGGAAACAAGTGGGTTTTCAAACAAAAACAAGGTTTAAATGGTTCTGCACAGTTTCGTGCAAGGTTGGTAGCTAAGGGGTACTCGCAGTCCTACGGGATTGATTTCCATGAAACTTTTTCACCTGTAGTAAGACGATCTACATTAAGGATGCTCATAGGTCATGCTGCAAATCGAGATTTTAAAATCGATCACTTTGATGTGAAAGCTGCGTTTTTGCATGGCGATTTAAATGAAGTTGTTTACATGAGTCAACCGGAGGGTTTGGAGTCTAAACATCCTGAAAAAGTTTGTCTCTTGAGTAAGGCTGTTTATGGCCTTAAACAGTCAGCAAGAAATTGGAATGAGAAAGCTGACAAAGTATTGAAAAATCTTGGTTTTGTACAAGTTGAAGACGAACCTTGTGTGTATATAGAAAGAAAAGGTAAATCTGTAATTATTGTAGCATTGTATGTCGATGATTTTTATGTGTTTCGCAATAATGAGGAAAGGAAGGTTAAATTGTTAACTGAACTTCAGAAGCAATTCAATGTTAAAGATCTAGGTGAGGCAAACGATTGCCTGGGTATGAGAATAAGGAGAGATTGGTAAAAAGGAACCATTTTTTTGGATCAAGAAAATTATCTAACAAGTGTGTTGGATCGTTTTGGTATGTCTGATTCAAAACCCCAAAAGACTCCAATGGAGTGTGGGTTAAAACCGTGGACACTCGAGGGTAAAACGGTTGATGTACCGTATCAAGAGTTAATTGGTTGCCTCCTGTATCTTAGTTCTAATACTAGACCAGATATTTCTTATGTAACAAGTGTGCTCAGCCAATACAATACTAATTACCAGGATGTTCACTGGTCGCTGGCCAAACGTGTGCTCAGATACTTGAAGGGTACAATTAGTCATGGGCTAGTGTTCCAGAAATCTGAAGATTTTAAGTTAATTGGTTTTATAGATGCTGGTTTTGTAAATGATGAAATGGATGGTCTTTCTTACCGCGGTCAGGCATTCATGATAGGCAAATGCCTTGTGTCTTGGGAGAGCAAGAAGCTCAAGGAAGTTGTCCTAAGTTCAACAGAGGCTGAATACAGTCGACTCCCGTTTATACGCCCTCCAAAAGTTCGGTGTAAAAAGGCGTATAACTGAGAGAGGCGTATAAGTGAAAACAAAATTAAAATGGCTCTATTTTATCAGGTTTTCATTTTCAGAGTTTTTTTTTTTTTTTTTTTTTTTTTAGGTTACAGTCTTTTTTGTAGCAGCAAGATGTACAATTACAGCCTCATGCACAAAGATTTGCGGACGCAAAGTTACCGCTCGTTAAAAATGGCGGACTTGCAGACGCAGATAAATTTGCGGAAATCCGAATGCACAAAGCGTCCACGCAAGTCCGCCATGATGCTCGTTTAATTTACCGCTGCAAGTTCCAATACTTCTTTTACCGACGTGGCCGACTTTACCCGAACCAATCACGGGTCTAGGATCTCGGAACGCATGACGAGATTTAAACCAGACAACGATTTCGAACATTTGTAAGCACTGTGCAGAAAACGTTTTGACATTTGACATTTTTGTCATTTTGTGGGGGTGGTGGCGGGGGGTAGGTGGGAAATAATAATAAACGCACAACTAAGCCTTTTCCTAAATGCTTATGGCCTACATAATTCAGGTCTGATATAATGAAATGTTATTTTATTCCCTGTTGTTGTTGTCTGGGGGGGGGGGGGGGATAAACAAAATAAACACACAAAATCACCTAAATGATGGCTTTTGTCTGTGATTCAGGCCTGTTATAATGACATGTTATTTTATTCCCTGTTGTTGTTGTTGTTGTTGTTGTTGTTGTTGTTGTTGTTGTTGTTGTTTGGGGGGGGGGGGGGATAAACAAAATAAACACACGAAGTCACCTAAATGATGGCTTTTGGCCGTGATTCAGGCCTGTTATAATGACAATTATTTTATTCCCTGTTTTTGTTGGGGGGGGGGGGGGGGGGGGGAGCGATATTCATCCTTGTAATAATGAAATTTTATTTTATTCCCTGTTGACACATAGAACATACGGGCATCGACATAAATCAGCCTAGAATCTAGTGTATTCCCATTAGGGCTTGGGTCTATATCCAGCTCTTAGTATGGTTCTTACGCGGGCCTAGACCTAGCCTAGTGTAGGTTATGGTATGGAAATCCAGAATGGTCAGGGCTATTTGCATAATAGGTGGTCTGAGCTTAAGCCTAGTGGCCTAGTGCTTCGTATGTACTGGTAGGCCTATACGTTGGTCTAGGCTAAACTAGCCTATAACGTAGGTTTACTGTTACTACACCAACCCTTTAGGCTTAGGCCTACGGCCAAGAATATAATTGTATTTGTATTCTCTCTACGCTACGATTTACGGCGGTATCCCCAGGTTTTTGCGAGGTTTCGTATGCCGGATCCTAGGCCTCACACAGCCTACGCGGCGTAGGGTAGGCCTAGGCGTCTTAGGCCTAGACCTATGCCTAGGCCTACCTAGCTGTTTACACAGAAAGCGTTTATTTATTTTTCGTCTACGACTGAACTGAAGCTGTCAATACCACAAGTTGCCAAGCCCTAGAAGCCTGTGCTCTAGGCCTAGGCCTAGGCGTCTTAAGTCTAAACCTATGTCTACCTAGCTGTTTACACAGAAAGCGTTTATTTATTTTTCGTCTACGACTGAACTGAAGCTGTCAGTACCACAAGTTGCCAAGCCCTAGAAGCCTGTGCTCTAGGCCTAAGACTAGCTAGGCCTAGGGCCTCACGATACGCCTGCTTATAGCCCAGGCCTAGGGCTGAGCTGAGGTCTCAGTTATACTTTCTGGGTTTTACACACATTAAGATTTGTTATGGCGTGTAGCTAGACACTCCGCACTAACACATGGTTTACAAGTATGCTTGCCTAGGCCAATATTAAAAGGAGACTTATCTGAACGTCAACTGGAAGGTACCGTAACTTTTTCTTATCGCACATTCTTGAATCTACACGAAGATTTTCGACTAAAAGTTGAACCAAATGTTTCGGCAGATAATAACTAGTATTAAAAATGTAATCCGGAACTTCCAATACGTTGGTGCAATCTCTAAAACACGGAGATCGCGGGAGCCCGTTGTCCACCGTATTTGACAGGGCCGCCATTTTATCTATTTGTGGGACGGTCGAGGCAGCCGCAACTTTAACGAGCTCACGCAAATATTTGCGTCGGTAAATCCTTTGTGCATTCGGTTTCATTGATTTGCGGGCGCAAGGCAAAAGTTGCGTCTGCAAGTGGCTTTGTGCATGAGGCTGTTAGTACTTAATTGTAGCTATATAATTGTTGTCCTTATGTTAAATATGATAAATACGAGCGATGAAGTTTGTGAAATGTTTTTGTGCTGGTTAGTACATTACCGCGTGTTGGTAATAGCCAGCTGGAATGTGGCTTGGTGTCAGGTTTATAAAGGGTATGGAAGCGGGGAGAGGGGAGAGAGAGAGAGGGGAAGCCGGCACTGAGAGAGATATTTACGAGAGAACAAAACACAGCTGCTATCAACACCGGCATAGCCCCGCTGGGAAAAGAACTTGATAAACGACTGACTGTCTGACTGACTCACTGCAAGTGCAAGCACGACTGCACATAAATACGAAGGCGCGCGCACGTCCATTGTGTCAATGCAACATTTGGGAAACACATGTGCTGTGCAAAGGGTATAAAGGCCGGGCGGTTAGCAAGTGGGCGCCCCCCCGCAGAGAAACATGGACATCCAATTAGCGCTTCAAGTTTCACTAGATGGGGCCATTAGGCCTACCCTGGGAGGGGGGGGGTCTGGTGAAGGTCATCTTACCCATCTCTGTTGTGTCTGGTAGCTTCCGGAGTAGGGGGGAGGGAGGCAGGGGTATTGTATGGGTTTATTTATGGTTTAAAAGCTCAAACTGCGCGGCTGGTATATCACAAAAGGCGTATAAATGGGTGGGCATATTTATTTAGGCTTGATTTACAGGGCGTATAAACGAGAAAGTCGTATATCTGAGAGTTGTATAAGTGAATTATTTTAGCATTGCTTCTTATGGAGGACAGAAAAATACCATATAAAAAGGGCGTATAAGCGGGATAGTCGTATAAACGGGAGTTGTATAAACGGGAGTCGACTGTATGCAGCTCTGTCTGAAGGTTGTAAGGAGGCTCTGTATCTGCGTAGACTGTACGCTAATGTATTCTCAAAGGAATGTGAGACAGTGTCATTATTTAATGATAATCAAAGTGCCTTAAAGTTGTGTAAAAATCCAGTTTTTCATGGTCGCACTAAGCATATTTCTGCTAAGGGTCATTTTGTGCGACAATGCTAAAATAAAAATGAGATAGATGTAAATCATTTAAGCACAAATGAGATGCCTGCTGATGTTATGACTAAAGCCCTATCACATGTGAAACATTTTAATTGTTTAAAAGGTTTAAGCATGGCGTCAGCTTATGGGGAGGTGTTATAATTTTGTAATCTGCCGCCATTACGTCCGCCCAATTGAAGGCTGTGACTTTACAATGTATTGTACTTCCGTTTATTACTCGTGTATCTGTATCCTGTCATGGCAGTCGCTTAAATAAAGCCTAGTAGTTCATCCTAGAATGTATCGTTGTACGTTAATACAATTTGCCCTGAAACCTCCTAAATAACAACATTACAACATACTTATACGTTTTTTTTCGGTTTGGCCCTTGGAAAACGTATAATCGAGGCTCCACTGTAGTAATAGTTTTATGCACATTAGTTCTTCCCATATAAAAAACAAAATCCACATCAACAATGTGTGTTGGTAGAAAATTTACAAAAAAAAAGACACGTTTCAGCCAACTATCAATCTTGACCATTCAAGAGCGAGTGGTGAGTAGTGAGTGGTCTCCCAATGGGTACCTGCATAGGCCTACATATGCCCACACTCAAGGCTTGCCTTCTGTGGGCTTCTCATGCACTACTTATAAACATATACTGTTTTTCCAATAATGTACTTACAAACTGAGGATAAAATGCTTTTGAATTGAATTGAATTGGGTTGTGGGTAGGGATGTCAACGATTACGATTAAATCGATTATTAATCAAAAACGATTAATTGATTATTTTTAAAAAATCGATTTTAAATTTTCGCGCTTTTTTAAATTTAGTTCTCAAGATCCGCCGCCTATTCGAGCGCGAGCGCTAGCGCTAGCATCGCTATTGCGCTAAGAAGAAGAAGACGCATCATTTCTGACAGCACAGATGCAGCATTCACGTAAATTTTAATTACGCTGCACATGAAAGTAATATTGCGACGCATATTCAGCATACTTAATTAGTTAGTACAAAAAAAACGGAAAGTGAATAACTATAGCTAGAGGTGTTTGAAAATGGTTTTATTTTTCAAAAAAAAATCGTTTTATTCTAAACCAAAATGTGGTGTTATTTCGGTGTTATTTTTATAATGGAAATGGAGAAATCAGGAAGTTTCAAAGCAACGGAAATTTTCACTCGCTTCACACCGCTTTATTTTGAGCAACGCTATCTACCAGCAACGCTGCAAACCACTTTTCCATCGGCCAAAATGTGGTTGGTAAACAGTTTGAGACTAAACTGTTTAACCGACTTAGGGTCAAAAGTAGTAATTATTACGTAAAATATGTAATTTTTACTGTAAATAGTTAAAAATGCTGAAAATGGTGTTATTTCGCTATTTCAACACTCAATTCGCGTTATTAAAATAATATGGTGTTATTTCGCGATTTGATTCCTTATCCTTCATGGCCAACATGCCGACATCTGTCAAAAAAAAGTTCTTACACCACAAATAACGAATTTCGTTTTATCGCGGATTCCGAAAAACAAACGTCTCTAACTAGGCCTATAGCCCTTCAGGCCTAACTAGGACATAAATTATCGTCATTATCGTCGAAATCTTGGACAGAACAAAACAAAAAAACTCCATGGCGTAAAATATATCGATAGTCGAAAAGAAGTTGACGGAGTATTTCGACCCACATGCCGCAGTCTGCCACACACTCCGTGCGAACTCGTGGCTTGCGCGGGCGATTCAAACTAACCGAAACCAGACCGAAGTTTGAAAGAAACTTGCTACTATACCGACATTTTACAAAACGATTAAAATCGATTAATAATCGATTATGGAGGTGAAAGTGAATTCGATTATCGATAATAATAATTTAATCGTTTGACATCCCTAGTTGTGGGAAACGGGATTTTCGTCAAGCGAGATCAAGCAGAATTTGGCATCTCTGCTTGAATGTCGATGTATGATACTCGACAACTAGTTCATATGATGACATAGGGGGATGATTGGAGGAAAGGGACAAGTGGGAGGACTAATATTCAAAGGCTAGTTAAAGGTAAAATAGGGAAAGGGGGATCTCATTTTCTTGCGCGTTTTACGTTTGGCAGAGGTAATCCCTGTGCCAAATTCTAACCCGGATCAAGACTTGAAATTAATAATTTTTTATTAAAAAACAATTAAAATTTAAAATTTGAAATTAAAATTCCCACTTAAAATTAATTTTTAATGTAGGTAACGACTAAATTTTCGGCAAAAATAGGTCTTAAATTCTCCACAAAAAGCCCCAACAAACAAACGTGCCCACTCACTTGGCCTCCTTCTCGTGCTCCTGGCAGACGTCGACAATCTGCAGTATGTTGTGGTTGGCGGCCAGCGACAGCGACCCTATGTTGGCCTGCACGTAGTCGGTGAGAAAGTCCTCGGCAAGCGCCTGCACCTCCCGGGGCCACGTCGCCGACCACATCAGCACCTGCCTGTGATGGGAATTTCCATGAAAATTTTCAATTAGTTGAAAAAAAAAATAATAATAAATAATAATAATAATAATTACAAGTTTATCAAGAAATTTGGTTTTTACAAAACAGATGATTTTCATAACTATTGATAGAGCACTCAAAATAGACTGGAAGCATTTTGATGGCAAGAAAATCAACTCCTAAGAGGAGTGGTTTAGCTGTCAAATTTCATTGTTGTTCTATTGTTATTATTCATCAATGGCGCTGAAAGGAGGTTGCTTAGCAGCGCTATCTATGTTAGTTTTGAGTCCTTCATAGGAACCTTAGACGGAGTTATGGTGAATTCACGACCTTGCGTTGCGCTGAGCTGAGCGTTGGACTTCTTTGCGTTGACTTCATCATCTGTTCACGACCTTGCTTTAAACTACAGCCTTCTCGACGGGGGGTCAAGCCGCGGATTCAAGGTCTACTTGATCTCCGATCAAGTGGACCTTGCGCGGACTGAACCGACGTTCGAGAAGGCTGTGCTTTAAACCCAGTATCCCGGATCATACATGCCGCGAGGATCAAGAAGGCTTTGCTTTGCGTTATTGCGTTGGAAAGTTGAACTAGAATCAATGTTTGCAGCATCGCACAGTCGGGCACTGATGATGCTCATGATTGGCTACTAGGACTTCGAAGTTCAAAGTTGCGTAACGCAACGCAAGGTCGTGAATTCACCATTAATGGTCTGTTAAATTGTCAATGACAATAATATAGGCCTACACCTTGACATAACATTTGAAAACTAGTTATGTATTATTGTTAGGATTTGAGAAGAAGATTGTTGTAGGTCTACATTGTTGTCATTCACTACGTTTATCAGGGCTTTTTAAGTCGATTTAAGGTATAACGGTTTCCGTAAGTCGATACGTTTATCAAGGCGTTGACAATTCGGCGTAAAAAGGCAACTTTGATATTCTCCCGACAGGTGTCGTCAAATCGTCTTAAAACACGTACAGTAAGGCGGTGCGCAACATTCAGTAAGCGGTGTTCCACACCTACATAACCTATCGCGTTCGCGCCTTGCAATAATTGTCAAATGAGTACACTCAGTTGCCGCTAGGTTGTGGAAAGATGGCGTCTTAAACCGTTTTAAGTGTTTATCACGTCAAATTAAATCGGTTTAACTGTTCTAAGTCACTTTGGAAAGTGACCTAAAGTTAAACCGTTCTTAGCTAAATCGATGTGTTTACCAACACCATTAAACCGATTCAACCCTTAAAACGATTTACTTAAACCGGTTTAAAGCTCCTGATAAACGTAGTGATTGATGATTTAGAAGACCTTAATTAACTCCAATCTAGGGGTCCTAGATCAATTTTGAAAATCATCTAGTATTTGTTTCTTTCTTGTACATTTTGTGCCTAGTTTGTTTACTATATTTTCAAACATCTACAGTGTAGGGCCTAAGGAATAACACTCACATGGGTTACTGCTTTCAAGATTTGTACCGGTAGCCTAGAAACACTATCTCTACATTTTAATTTTTAAACACAATACTGTACTTCAAGAGTTATGAGCTACTAGCAAGTGGGTGCACAAGAATAAATTAAATGAAAGAAAAAAAAAATTGAATTATTTAAAATATCATAAAATGCCACCTGCCTGTCGGGGCGTATCTGCTCGATGATGCGCCTGATCTGCGGCTCGAAGCCCATGTCCAGCATGCGGTCCGCCTCGTCCAGCACCAGGTAGGTGCATCGCCTCAGGTTGGTCGTGTTCCGCTCCAGGAAGTCAATCAGCCGGCCGGGCGTCGCTATCGCGATCTCGACGCCGCGCTCCAGGTCGCGAGCCTGCGGTCCCTTGGGCGCGCCGCCAAACACGCACGTGTTGCGCACGCGTGCCTGCGTGCCAAACTCGTTGGCCACCTGCTGGATCTGCTGGGCGAGCTCGCGGGTGGGCGCGAGAACGAGCGCGATGGGACCCTCGCCAGATGTCAGCGCCGGCTGGTGGGTGATGTGTACGATTGCCGGCAACATGTACTGCAACCAGGGTTCCACGTTAGATACTTTTTTTTTTAAACTGGGAATTCTTATTGAAAAACATAAAGAAGAATAGACAAACAAATAGTCTCAGACATTTCAGCCAACTAGTGGCGTTGATCACTCATTGTGAGTAGAAAAACCAAACTAAATTTAAAACAGGATGACAAAACAGGTGCTGTCGAGGGTGGGCAGGTGGGTGGAAGTAGGAAAAACTAAGGTCAAGGTCCGCACGGTGCGATCTGGAAGCAAAGTGTGGTGGCGCGACTCACAGCGAGAGTCTTGCCCGAGCCGGTCTGCGCTATGCCGACCATGTCGCGGCCGCTGAGTGCGATGGGCCAGCCCTGGCCCTGGATGGCGGTGGGCGTAGAGAACCCCTGCCGGCATATGCCGTCGAGCAACGGCGCGGGAAAGTTGGCCTCCTCGAAGCGTTGGATCGGAGTGGGCACGTTGCTACCTTTGATGGTGATCTCCATGCGGCTACGGTAGGCGGACACCTCATCCGGTAATCTGCAAATAGATTTGTATTTATTGTCTACCCACGGGGTTACAAGAACTGATTTTCAGTGGGAGACACTTTATAAACAATGAATTATGCGCTTCGTTGCTATGACGGCTCCAAGTCACCAGTTAAGTTTAATATTAGTAGCCTATCATAGATTATTTAAAGTCAATTTCCAAAGTTCAAAAAAAAAAAAACAGCCTGAACCAAGAATTGACCCCTGGACCTTCCGCATTAGCTAAGCAGTAATAAACCCATAAGACCAACGAACCACACTTGGAGAGTTCCAGTTCCATATATTATGTAGGCTACTCTGGTTTTGTGGGCATTTTGGAATGAGGTTGGATTGGGTGAGTGGAAGAAACTGAGGAATGTTTCTCCTGTCTTCAACAAGTTTTACAATTATAATAACGGCCTAGATACCCTTTACACAGTAAGTATTCTGTTAGGAAATCATGTAAGAAGAAGTTGTTCACAACCCTCGGCACCAACGTGGTGCTTTAGTTCTATACCAGGTACCTGTGCGCTACTGCCGGGTGAGGTGCGTAGAAGTTCTTTGCAAAGGGCCGCAAAGTAGCTAGATCCCAGCGAGGCTTCCTTAGTTGGCTGCTCGACTGCCCTCGCCCCCGCATCCCACCGCCACCTCCACCGCCACCTCCACTTCGCCCTCGACCTCCACTGCCTCGACGATCTCGTCCACCATCTCGAAACCTGTAAAATAGTCACATGTAGGGCTACAGCTATCATGGTGTATTGGTATATTCTTGAAGAGGTGGAGAAGAAAAATAGTAGAGGAAGGCCAAGATTAAAACACATGCAGGAATGTACACTTTTATTTATTATTATTTGGTGTCTAACAAAATACTCAATCATTAGGCCAGAGGTCATATGACGTCAGATGATACAAGAGAGAACTGTTGTTTCAAACCAATCTCCAGATTGATAAAAAGAAAAAATCAGCCAGTAGATAATAAAGAGAACAATAAAGAGAGCAGTATTGCATGGATTTCTAGAGTAGTCTTTTTTGTTTAAAATGATGCATGACACACTTAACAAGTAAGTCGTATAGCGTCGGTCGAGTCAGATCCATCAAACATTGCCAGTGTTGAAATAAGAGAAATCCAGTTGGGGGGTTTAGGGCTATGGGGTTGGTGGGCATTCAGGTCGCAAAGAGGACCAGTTAGTGGAAGAATGTGCAATTTAGAAGAGGAAGGAAGATGATGAAGGCCATAAGAGATGAATAAACGAAGGAGAAAAGATATACACAAGAAGAGCCATCTTTACCATCATCGTTCACCACGAGGAGGAAACCACCTTCTCAACTGGGGATGGATTTAAAAAATTAATATTAATGTTGGCCTATGATCGTTTATTCTTCCAAAAATAGCCATCCATACAAAAATCAAAACATTAGCATGTTTAAAAAAGGTAGCTCCTAGGCCTAGGCTAGGGCTATAGGCCCCTATAGCTAGGTACAGACTTGAGCCCACAAATGCTGACAGTTTTTTGATCTAGCCTAGGCCTAGGCCTAGGCTTAGGCCTGGGGCCAGACCTAACATACTTACATTATATTAACTTGCTTGCAGTGGCAAGCCGGGGTCAAGTATGTATGATATGTAAAGACTGGTCGATGTTTCCTGAAACAAAAATATAATTCGATCAATAAGTGAGAAATTGATTTCGCTGGCAAGTTAGGCCTAGCGACGTAGACTCGCCTACCTAGGCCTACCTACGTAGGTGACCAGGCACGTCTTAAAATCATGTTGGAATTAAGAGTAGGCTAGTCAACTATGTTCAAATTTTTGTAGCACATAACGTAACTATGGATTAAGCAAGAAGAAAAGTGTTTACCGGCATATGTAATTATGTACTTACTTTAAAATTCGCGATACAAAATTATGTGGAGGTACGGCAGATCGAATTTGTTTTTTATGAGATACCGGGAGGAGGTGGCCAAAAGATACTCCCAACTAGTGTAAATCAACTTTTCCAAGCCCTAGTATGCTAGCAGGCTGTGGGAGGAATTTTCGCTGGCGGGGCGGGAAGGTTTTTCGCTAGCTTTTGTCAAAGCTAAATGATAATTACAAAAATAGCTCAACCAGTGTAATAAAATGGCAGATTGTGACTCCATGCCTGTGCTTTTGTTCAAAATGAAGGCGGCGGAACTGCAAGCGGAAAGCTCAAGAAAGGAGTTAAACAGCAGTGAGTGGACTAGGGCTGAAGCTGTGGCTGAAGCCTTCGCCAACATAACCTTACCTGTGGTGTTCGTTATTGTTGTTTAAACTTTTCTTGCAGATGCCTTTCCGAGTGATGGCTAAGTATTTCCATTTCGTTCTCTACCCCTCCGAGTTCTCCCGGCTTTTCAACTTCCCTCCAGCGAAGTAACCTACTTCTAACATTTCTATTTTACCCTCCTAACAGGGCTGGTGCGCAGTCAGTTTTTCCCATTCAGGTAGACTACCATACAACCCGACACCCCCCCTTTCAGCCTTAACACTATGGTTACCCTCCCCAAAAAATTACCCTTCATATTTCTCTGTCTCACCTTTCATGATCCCTCAATACTCTATGCATTTCACTCACACAAACCCTCTACCATCCTCTGCATTCCCCAGCAGCCAAATTACTTTCCTTGCTGCCTTCTTCTCAACCGCCTGTCTTCTCACCTTACATAGGTCTCATGCTTTGCCAGCCATGCTATCTGTCTTAATTATTTTAGCAAAATATATTATGGAGTTCTAACAATATTCATTTATTTCAGCTAACCAAGAAATTGCTAAACAAAAATATGACATACAAACACTTGGCCAAAGACTGAGTGAAGCAAAGACCTACAACAGCAATTCGTATGATCAACTTCATGAAACAAAATTTGAATGGGAATATTTGGGTAGTAAAGAAATCATGCTACTTCAAATGTTGCCTGAAACACTGCAAACCTTGGAAAATGAAAAAGTTGCTCTGGTAAGTATGTTGTCAGTGCCGATAGCCCTCACTGGTTGGTAGTGAGCTCTATCAAATTTCTCTTTGCCGATGACTGGAGATCCTTTGGATCCTTAATTTCCCTATGGTAACTCCCCTTTTCAACCCCTTCAGCAAGACTTTCAAATACAGTACCACACCCACGGTGTAAATCAAACCCATAACATTGTATGGCTCATTATAGTCCTGTGGGTTTGTTCCTGCTGCCAATGTTTCAAGATGCAGTGTTCGATTACCGGTTCGGGCTGGATTATTTAAACTTTTGAAGTTGACTGTATGCACCTATATATGTGTATATGTGAAGAGTCACTTTTGAGCCGTCTTTGCAACGAGATAATGCTCCAGCTAAAAATCAGTTCTTGTAACCAGGGGCGCCAACTTTTCAGAATTACTGTGGGTGCTCAAAACTTAGGCAAACTCTACGGCCTCTATGGCCCCCGGAGTAGATTATGAACATAGGAGAGGACTGATATTCAAAACCACATCGTATCCTAAACAATGAAGTGAATGTTGTTTGTTGTTTGTTTTTATTAGCCTTCAATCGATCTTTTAGTACATACATACAAGACATAGGATTAGTGAAGAGTACATAAATATTATGAAGTACCTATATACAATGTAATGTCAAGTAGCTTACAAGTAATAACTAAAAATTTACTACAAGGTCTCCGTAGAATACCCGGGAAAATTATTTAACGCAGGCATTTTTTTTGACAAATACGTATTTTTGAAGAGGTTCTAATGTGTTTTAGAAGAAATTAAGATCTTTTGTTGAACGGGACACATTTACCATAATCTTAAGAACATTTCCAAATAAAAGTAAAGCTGGGATTTCGGGTGGTCCAAATCACCGAACACCCCTCCCCCTTGGATACGCCACTGAATGCCTTATATTTTTTTGGGTGGGTTTTTCGTGTTGTTTGGGTTTCGCGTTTTCTATTTGTGTGGGTGCTCCGCACCCACACAAATCTACCTGTGGGTGCTTTGGCCCTCCTGCACCCCTTGGCCCTTTGGCGCCCCTGCTTGTAACTGAGTGGTTGTGAAGACAAAATAAATATAATTTTATTTTACAAGTTCAATAAAATAACTTTAACAAAGATGTTCTCGTTGCACTGAAGGGAAACTATGACATTTTTGAGAAACCATGACACAATTACTGTGAGCTGCCCATATTTGTCTTGTGTGAAAGCCCATATAGTATTGTGTGCATATCCTTTCTAGGAAGACATTCAATTTAAAGTGTGGCAAGAGCGTCAAGATTTCTGCGATAATGTGTTGGAGTTCTCCAATAAATACGGACTTTTAGCTACGCCAAAACCACCTCCAGTACAAGTCAAAGTGGAGGAGCCGGTCGAAGACCCAGAGTTGTCGGCAGCCGAAGCAGAAGTGACCGAGATGGAAGTGACATATCAGAATCTAGAGCTTCAACTGATAGCCTGCGAAACAGAGGTGGATGTTGCCAAGCAAGAAATATGCTTGCTGAACAATGAAACGTCTAAGGGACAGGATTTTTTGCGGTAATGCTACTTAATTCTCATTTCCTTGCTAAAAACAGTACCATTTAATTACCCTCAGTCATGTAGCACGCTATCTAATGTGTACAGTACTGTAAAATTAATCATAATCAACAATGGCTATAAACATAGTGTGACTAGAAGCAATGGTACCAGTACCCTGGAAACAATGTACATTTCATTGGGTATGTGCTACATTCTGTTTAACATAAAAAGTAGCCCTATTCCATACCAATGTGGCAATGCAATTTCTTTTTTAGATTACAAGATGCCTTGAAGTTTTCTCAAGAACAATCAAAGGTGGTAGAAGCAGAATGCAAGTCTATCCAGCAGTTGTTATCGATTAACGATCGACATCCGACAGGCTCATCCAAGAGTCAAACTCGACCACAATCCCTTAGCTTTAACTCGGTCACTCAGCAATCTAAGCGCCCTGGTGGGCAATCGAAACACTCTTCCTTCCGCCAGGTCCAACACCACAGTGACTACGAGGACGACCAATCAGACGAGAATTTTACTTTGGAGGATGCTCCTCGTTTGAGGGGGCACAACAATTCTGGTCGCTCGAACCGACACAGAAGTTCTTGGGGTGGAGGGGACGAAGCAGCCATGTCTGCAGAAGAATATCCCCAAATACGCGCAACTACAGAGTCTGCTGGTGATATAGCCGATAGGAGGCAGCACCGAAGTCCACAATCATATGATGGGCAGAGTTCATCGAGTGTGCATTTAACTCCGAACCAGGCAAGTTTTGCACATAGAAATCAGCTTTTTGTAAATGCACTGGCCTTATCGAAAGCAGTAAGTCGAAATGCATATTCTGACAGCATTACATTTAACAAAAGAGCTGAAGGTTTAAACGTACGTACTTGCTACCCTGACATAATTATAATATGCTATTCAGTTAGCCCAAAATGATTATGTTGCATTGTTTTCGTCTTCTTGTTTCAAGCATAGGCTACATTGTCTAAAATATGACACATTATTATTACTATCTTAGTTGGAGGCACTGTAAGAAAGAGGGTACTTTGGGAAAAAGAGCAGAGCTCTCGAAAACTTACGCTCTTTGGCAAGTGCTTTTTTTATATTACCATAGTTATTATTTGTGCTGGTTTCATTTTAATATTCTCATGCTCTAAGAGTCTATGGTTTCATCATTATTATGTAAATGTTGCAGGGCAAAAAGAGGACGAGCTTCATTCCAAAGACCCCCAGTGCAATTTCAAAGAAACTCATGTTAAAGAAAGACCGATGCTTACTTTTGGAGAAGGATTTTTGTGCAATGCTCGTATCTCCAACAAAACCGGGTGCTAGAGCATCCAATAAGGTACATACTAGATTGGCATGTTATGGTTGGCATGTTATGGCGGCCCAATTGCGTTTAGGTAGACTAAACATGTCCGAATGTACGTAAACCCGTAATTTCATTGCCTGATGTAATATAATATCCAGTTGTTAAGCCGAGCGATAACAACCATGCAGCTGGTGAAGGTGGAACAGGACATTTTAGGTCAATTTGAAGATGGCACTGGGCAGGTGGATAAAATATATCACTAATTAAATGATTAAAACGTGTAAACCGGGATATCCCAATACTTTTACACAATTGTGCTATTTAAAACACCCGCTGCATCTAGTCTATTTATACTTTAAAACATTCTTGCTTAACATATTACGTGTGATGTAATTTTCTGCTAATAGAAGCTGAATTCTGGCATGCAACTATAATCTGAAAGAAATTTCATTGAAAACAAATAACATTATTTTGTTGAAATTGGTAGACCTCATTGTAATCACTAGTTGTTGCAATATTTTGTATGGGAAAATAAAACTTCACTTTGTTTATAGGTACCGTCGGCCACACATGGGAATAAAACATCCACGTCACTTGTGCAGCAGGGACAGTCTAATTCAGTAAAACCAAGTTCAGCGCAACACAGGAAGCCCATAAAAATGGAACCAGATCCAAATCGACCAACTGAAAGTTCAAGAAGGGCATTTAAACCTTACATCACCTAAACTATGTGACATGCAGTAATATTTAATTAAACAAGGTGCCAAACGGGCAATTCAGTCAGATTGGACGTTGATTAAATAATTGCCTATGGTGAGCCTAAATAATTAAAAAAAAGTATACTACGTATCAGCAACATTAATATTTGAATTGTTCCTTGATAATATTGCTATGGAATTGCCCAAATGGTTGTGAATTGTGATACATTAGGTTATCAATAAGACTGAACTAGCTTGTGAGTTACAAGACTTGTACTTTAAATGATGCATTACATAATACATAGTGCATACTCAAACTTACGTTTAAAGTTACAACTATTTTGCCCAAATAGTAGTGTTCTCAAACTCTTGGACGGTTGCCTTAAAGATAAGCTGCTGGAATATGTAGCGATTCCCTTCATTCACAACACTCACTACTGTGTTTAACTAACTGTTTCACTTGTAAACCAGACAATCAGTTGTAATAAAATGTGTTTGTAAAATTCATTTGTCTTAGGTAACTGAATGCGATTTTGACCGGACATGAAATCTCCGAAAATAGTCCCGGGCCCCAAGACATGGGCCATTCGTTGAGCAACGCAAATTCTTCCACTACTCATTCCACCATATTAAAGTCCTCTGTGGTGGGCATTAGGTGAAAATTTGAAGGTACTAGCGCCCCTTCACTAATAAACTCGATGCTAGCGCTCGCATCCTATCTCATTCTTCGGCTATTTATTGTAAGATCAGATCTGTAAACACAACTTGGCCAGACATTACTTTATTTTTAAGCATGCATAAACACACAGCCAACTTTGGTATACACTCATCTAACAATGCCCTCTGTATTACATTGCCGGTGACAAACATTTTACCTTACTTTGGCAAAGAATTGCAATACCATATCCAAATAGCATATATACTCTACGGTCATCAGTTTATGTGCACTGAGCCTTGTAACATAACCAAACCCAAACACTGTAGTCTCTAGTAGCAGTATCAACCTAAATATAAACAAACTACTCTTCTTTTCACTCTGGGAAGTGAGTGCGAGACGTGGCGTTTTTCGTCAACAGAGGGCCCTTTCACGACCCCTAATTGTTCACAGACGCTAACAGACGTAGCGCGACCTTTGTCCAGGTAGCGGAGATACTGAGCTCTAATACGCTACCAACAAGTCTCACCTGTCAAATGTCACCTATTCCTACGGTGATTGTCTACACTCTACAGTTACATATTAAAAAGTCGCAGATTCAATATTTCGCAACTTTTAACAAATTATTTGGATTCGTGCGTAAAAACTAACCCGTTTCTATGTTTGAATCGTTCTGATAGCTTTAATATGTATTAACAATTTTGTGTAAGAAGTGTACAATCGATTACAATAATTAATAATAAAATAGGAGTTAACGTATTTTTGCTATTGAAATTGTGCTCTTCACTGCCGCTAAGATTGCGTGTTATACAAAATACGTGTCACATAATAAGATGATTCTACGGAATTGAAAGTTGGGGTAATTCACATTAGCAAATATAATTAATTCACACTAACATTCTAGATACCGTGATACAAATTTACGTAAAGTCTTTGCGTAGAAATTACTACGTAGTTTGTAATCTTTGATACTGTGTAATATTCATGAATACAATTATTGCAAATAAACAAGTCTGTTTTGATGAAATCAAAAGAAAATCTTGTTTGTGTAATTGGCAGGGTATTTAACTCGACCAGTACCCAATTTTTGGATTAAAATTTCAATAAAAAAATGTAATTCGGCTTACTTTTTAATGCCATTTTCATTTTTCCGAGTATCACAATGATGACATATTTAAAAAAATAGAATAATTTCTACACATCACTTATACGATATAACTATAGAACCCTCGTCATCAGATGACAGGTGGACTGTCTTCGCTGCGTCTTGCAAATAACTTCAGAAGTCGATAAACCCTCGGTGACAGGTTGCGGCCATCAGAACATCGCTATTAGGGATGAACAAAATAGTAACGTTGGAAAAACCGGTTTTTCTACTCACTTCTCAGAGGGAAAAGAAGAATAGTCTAATTTAGGTGGTGAAATTTTCTTTGTAATGTCCAATTCTAGAATGTATTTACCTTACATCAACTCGCCAGGCGACGGGAACAATATTGACGGTCTCAGCTGCAGTGAAGATCCAAGATTATGATGTGAACGTCAGTCAGTCTGTAGGTTGGTTGGGGTGAATAGAGTATTGCTGTATTATTTCAATTCGGCAACCAATGTTGCATTGCGTCCACAAACCACTTTAAAGATGATCGTTATTCATAGTCTTTACCAAAATGGTGTTCAGAAACCAAACAACATATTTGAATGTATTTAATAGATGCATAGTATTATAGCCTACCTAACCCATTGTGAACTTACAAGCTGAAACAGTGCAAAAATGACTATTATCTAGAGCTTTGTCGAGCGACGATAAAACATTTCAATATGGTAGCAACTGGCAATACACTATTTTGTATGACCTACAAGATCACGACCAGAAGTTGGTCTCTCGGCCAAATAATTATCGCTATGCAGCTAGGATAACAGGTGCAATGACTAAGGATAAAGTCGCCTAATATTGCATCTAGATAATACATTGCACACCGAATGGGTAGGTATACTTGTCCCAACACTACCTTACACATGCTTTAGTCACTTCCAGGGGGACTCGTGTAACCAATCAGCGAACGGCCCAAAGACACACCCTTGCAAATACCGATGATGATTGGCTAAGAACCCGTCGCCTGTGACGAAAGCAGGAGTTAGGTAGTCTTGGAAGAACTATATGAACAAATTAAGCAAAACAGAATTACATAGAAAACTTTTTATTTGACTTTACAAAAAAAAAATTGCGTATTTTAAGTGAAGCTTAATGGTAAGAGCTAGATCCTCCCAAGAGGAGACAAGCCTACAAAATCACAATGCATAATGTACGTACGTAAAGCCCAGGAACTGTAAACCGTGTAATCTTGTTACAACAGCATTTACTTATGAGAGTGATGAGCACGATATCGTGCTAAATTTTGGTCCAAACAGAAATAATATTATATTGATATGAGTTTTATTTTTGACTGCAATATCATTTTACAACTTTGCACTTCCTGCAATAAGGGCACACAAGCATACAGAACACTTGCATAATAGGTCCTTGGACTTGCTCTTGTCTGGCCTTGAGCCACATCGTGCACTGTTCTCAGAGCCTCCATAGCACAAGTTGAGGTAGTTCCACTATTGGCAGTGGGAAATGCACAGGACACAGATGAGAAATACGGAATTGTTATGAAAAATGATCGTAAGACATACTAAGTTGAATAGCCAGTTGTAAAGGCATGTTGTTTAAGACAAATCCCATAACAGGTGAGCCACACTTTAAATACACAAGCCTCAGTGGCCATGAAACAATAGTCTAGGACACCACCAAACATGTCTAGGCCTACACATAATACAGTACTCACGTTCAGAACCACAATCATAATTGTTTATGTTTTTAAGTCTTGTCTAAATCTACCAACAAAATGATATAGCCATTAATTGAATTCCTACATTGAGTAGGACATCAAATGCAACACTTAAAAAATGGGGTGGAATGTATATAAGATGAGAACAGGACAATTGGAAGCACCCATGATTAGAGGTCAGTTACGTAATCAGACCTAAAGCGAATCAGGGCGTTGTATAATATTTTCGATCAAAATCGATATTCACTTGTGTGATGTGCTCATCACTTGTTATGTTCAGTCTTTGGGTCGGCCGTTCCTAGTTGCGCCTGGGTTCGCTGCAGTCACGGCTCATGTGCCCACTCTTGCCACAGTTGTAGCAGTTGCGGCCACCTCCGCCGCCCCCACCGGTGCGAGCCTCAGGGCAGTCACGGGACATGTGTCCGCTCTTGTTGCAGTTGTAGCAGGCGCCTCCACCGCCACCACCACCACCGTAGCCTCCGCCCCCGCTGCGAGCCTCGGGGCAGTCGCGCGACATATGGCCGCTCTTGTTGCAGTTGTAGCAGGCTCCGCCGCCTCCTCCACCACCGCCCCCTCGGTATCCACCACCACCGCCGCCGCCTCCATATCCGCCACCACCATCGGGGCAGTCACGGGCCATGTGGCCGGGCTCGTTGCACTTGTAGCAGTTGCGTCCGCCGCCGCCTCCACCACCGCCTCCTCCGCCCCCTGAGAGACAAGGAAACACAAATTATAATGTTGTCATTCTACTTACACATAAATACACATACAGGTCCTTGGTCCGTTTATATGGTTGACCTATTGTCAACTACCAACGACTTTCGATCACACATTTGTCGCAGTAAAGATATAAAATATCATGTGTGGTGGCATCTTGGAAATTTTACGTCCATCCCTGGACGCTAAGCATGGGTTTAGGATTTTTGTCAATTAAATAATTCTTTTTCGGGTAGGCCTAAAGCTGAAATATATTTACATTCATGGAATAACGAAATTTATCAGAATACTGTTGGTGCATCCATTCATGGGGCAAGACAAGAAAAGAGATGTTTTCGCATGTCATTTCAAATGTTTACATTCCCCCTCTAACCAAAAAGTATTGGAACATAAAAAGACCAATTGCATAATTGAACGCACCTGTGTGCTGTAGTTACCCATGCATCCGCGTTTTGGTGGCATAAAACAAACTGTTAGTCCTCCTAAGCCTATATGTAATAATGATGATGATATTTGGGCTTAAAGTCTGCAACGATGCTAATCAAGACGGAGAGCGAGTGATTATGATGGGAAAACACTGCATGACATCCATGCCAAACCCCAAGCCAGGATTCGAAACTGGAACGCAGTGACCGCCACTTACTGGATGACTAATCGACTGCAGCCAACTGCGCTGACTGCCTATATGCAAGATGGGCATAACTTTGAAATGGCTATCTACAGTGTTATAAGACAAATAGGCATATAAAGAAGCTCCCGCTCTTCCTGGAACAAATGTTTTTCAATTGGTGCAAATTCACTCAAAAAGGCGTTTTCTCAGCTAGGCCTATATGGGGACATCCGAATGTTCGTTCTAGATAGTAATAGAGAATGTGCATGAATTTTCTACAGCTCTGAAAGTACATGGGATATATTGTTATTCATAAACCTAATTTAAAAGTTTTAAAATTAACTCATTATACTTCTATAAATGTTCACAGATTTTGATAATGTTTCCTGCACTATTATTTTTAAACGGTATGTGACATCACAATCCATGTAAATCACTGCTTAGGCCTATATGAATGAATCAAATTTTCAAGGTCAGTCAACTAACCTTGTCCAAATTTTTACTCAAGCCGTTGTCAAGTCGCTTTATATGAATAACAAGTAACAACACCAAATAGGCCTATAGGCAACCCAAGACAACCTTACACATGCTTTCGTCATATCCGGGGTATTCCTAGCCAATCAGCGAACCGCCCGAGACAATAGCGCGCAAATACCGAATACCGATCGCCTAGGAATACCCCGGATGTGACGAAAGCATATGTAAGGTAGTCTTGGCTTGCCTATATTTACTGATATTCTATGAAAATATGTTTGGCATTATTGTTTTTAATAGTAATTGGGCTTCAAAATTAGACATTAATTCGATTTTATATGACTTTGGATATGATAATTTCCAAATAAGGGTTATTTTATTTATCATTTTATGATTGGTTGATTGCCGATACGTGGAAAGTGACGTTTGCCCCGTTTTACCAGCCATAAATATGTGTGAAACTTTATTCTATGTCATCGAAATAAAATATTTTTGTATTCAGAAAGTTAATCCTAATCTAGTAAAATGAAAAAAAAAGATGACTCATATTCCCTATTCTTGTTCCATGGAGTGAACATGAAATATTTTTTTCAACTAAATTTAACAAAAATCACTTTTTTGTTACCTGTTACTGTATCTTTCCAATTGTGTAAGGCGCATGCTTCAAATAGTACGTATTAATGTTTTAAATCAATTTAATTCTGTTGAATTGGCTAGAGCCTAGGCCTATGCACGCTAGGGCCTACATCGAATAATCGGAAACCGGTTTGAAACCGGTTACGTAGGAAACCGGTTTGAAACCCGTTACGTAGGAAACCGGTTTTCGTTACCTAGGAAACCGGTTTTCATTTCGTAAACCGGTTTTTCGAAAATCAAAAAATCACGTTTTTTAAATACGCCGCGCTTTCCCGTGGAACACTAGGCGCATTCTCGTGTGCCCGCGGGGCCCTAGACAGTCAGCAGTCAGCACTGGGCCGGCTCGCACGTTCGCATTGCGAGTTGTAAAAAGTAAGTATCTGTGTAATTAATTGGTTATCGCGATGTCAAAACAGTAGACTCGGGTCACTCGACACTTGCTCAACTCGGCGCTTTTCACTCACCAGTCACTTTGTTCGGCAGCCGCGTCTCCCCCCCTCCACCCGCTCCCAACCCACGCACTTCCCGACTACGCGCGGATATCATAATGTGCGTTTGTCTTGAGAGCTGTTTAGTGCAGCGTCGGCGGGGGGGGGGGGGGGGGGGAATATGTACACACAAATTCTTTTTTTTTGCGTTTTTTTTTTTTTTTTTTTTTTTTTTGAAAAAAACCGGTTTTTAACCGGTTTTTTAAACGATTATCCGGTTCGTAAAAATACTATTTGGTGTAGGCCCTAATGCATGCCATTCGCCATTGTTCAAAACTGGGATGAAGAGAAATATCTCTGCAGCAAAAAAAGCGCTTTGGTTCTTTGTTATCAGCTGGGCCTTGATTCTCTATGGTCAACGATAAGATGATCACCGGTTTTGGTCGTTATGAGAAGGCTGTGACCCAATCACAGCCATCCATTCGCCTTCCGTAACGTAAGAAACCTACCAGATTTAGAGAATCGGGCTCCAGGTGCACCAACTTAAAGGATTAGTCAGATGATAAACTAAAAAATCACCACTGAGAGTCATAAGTGCATGAAATTCAGTTATGTGTAAAATAAAATTGATATAGGTTGCTTCAATGAAAGAAAAAAAAATAGTGAACATTTAGCTGATCTATAAGATTCACTTTGATAGCTCTGCTGCATTTTTCTTTTAAAGCGTAGTACAGCTGTATCGGTTCTGAGGTCGCTAACGCCTGCCTGATAGAGCACTCATTGTGTAATATGAGTCCAGCCAGCGCTTCGCGAAACACTCGGCAACTGCGGACAGTACCGCTCAAAACAGATTGCAACTTTTCATCACATCGTCACAAGAAAATTAATTGCAGGGCATTTTGTAGAAGAACACGTTCGTACTAAGAAGCATGTTATCGGTAGGGAAACGATGCACATTAAACCTCCTGATCGATTTTTGACAAGTGCCCTATTTTAGCAGTGGTTTTACTATTTCGAGGCCACATTTTTTGTAAATGGGAATTACCATGAGAAAAGTTGCTCGGTGCTACTTGGTAGCAACAAGCCAAAAAATTGCAGTTTTCTTTAAATTTTTTAACTGCCTGCTTTTCAAGTAGGGGATGGCATCTTTTAGTCATGTTTTCCATATTTGAGGGTGGACATATACAAATTATAGTTTTTAAAGGTTTTCCATCTGACTAACCCTTTAACACAAGTTACTATATAATAATCACAGTATTTTCGATAATTACCCCTTCTTCAAATTTGAAGAAGGGGGGTTATTATTTTAAACGTCGTGGATATTCGTACTGTCAGCCTATTACACTATGGCTGCGCAGTGACAGGTCTACCAACGTCGAATAGGTTAGGGCCTAGGGGAGGGGCTTAACGGCACTGACTAAGGCCCGGTTTCACCAAAGTATCCTAAACGACACATTAGTTAATTCTCCATTTAAGTTAAACGTGGTTCAAGATGGTGGTTTAATTTGTTGGGTTCCACCATGACATTCGTCAGTTAAGTTAACTAAACGGAGAAAAACTGTAACACAAGCTGTGATTGGTCTTCGTCGAGTGACGTCGACCCTCAGTTACCGCTCAATTACTGTCAACAAGGTTAGACTTGCTAGAGTGTGTAGACTGTGTGCTTGCTAGACTTGTCAAACTTAAAACGATGAAAAAGTTTTCGAGAGGGGCGAATTATAGTAGCCACGAAAAGGCTACACTTTTGTTTGTGATATGAATGTAGGGCTAGGCCCAATCCTAATGCTAACGCTTCCTTTTAAGCTTGTCCTTGCCCTAAATGTAAGCCTAACTAAAATTGGGAATATATATCTATCTAGACCATTATAATACTATACATTCAATTCTATAGGCCTACGTGAGCTAATAATATGTGAATTTACAGTACTTGTTTCACTTCGAAAGACAAACACTCACGCAATGACAACGCTATAACCTTAATATTTACCACCAATAATTTACCTCGCCCCCCACTTGACTGGAGAATTAGGCGTTAAACGGCCAGCGACGGCGGTTTAATATTACCTCAGTTTAGCAAGAATTAAACGTGCTTTCCGAAGTGGTGGGACGCTCTGTGAAATTAACTGACGGTTTAAGAAAGATAAACCGAGTTTAACACTTGGTGAAACCGGGTTTAAGGGGCGGTGACACGGTTTAAGGTTGGTACCACTTCTTACATGAAACAACATGGCAGCAGGGGTAATTTGAAGGGGTTATTATTTTATACCCAAAAAATAAATTACCCCTTCTTCAAGTTTGCGGGCGATATTCGGTTTCATTTCATACGTTGGCTACAGAATCAACGTAGAACAGCTGATTGTAGCATCCAGTAAGCTGTGTGCATGTTGCTTATGGTGGATGGCGTACATAGACATAGGCCTAGGCTCTAGCCAATTCAACATGATTAAATTGATTTAAAACATAAATATGTACTATTTTACGCATGCGCCTTACATAATTGGATACAGTAACAGGTAACATAAAGTGATTTTTGTTAAATTTCGATTAAAAAAAATATTTCATGTTCAATCCGTGAATACCCTTGTTCCAGGCAAGTATAAAGACGAGGCCCTCACCAATGCAGTCGCTCTAGCTGCCATGATGAAGACCAGAACAAGTGTGCACATTTAGGCCTAGGCCTAGTTTCAGGCTTACCTTACCCCTTGGTGGCAAGGTCAAAAGTCATGCGCGAGTATTCCGACATTAATCGAGAACTAGGCCTAGACCAAGCACTCGGTTTTTGATAGGCCTAGTGTAAGTCAAACATGCCCCTAGTCTACTTCAAAGGCTTAGGCCTTTCTGATGTCTCAAGGCTCAACATGCGGCCTGAGCCTATATTCTCGAACTGAACATTCGTCCAAACCACCTACCAAATTGATACTTATGGATATCCATGCTCAAATGTACTCAAAAAGTATCAGAATTCCTCCTCTTTTGTGTCCCAAGGATTTTGTTCTAGGCAACAGTCAAGTTCAAGGAAGGCCTTGAGAAACTGCCTCTCAAGGCCCTAAGGAATAAGCCTAGGCATACCTAGCTGACTAGGCCCTACAAGTAGTGCTGCAAAAGCAACTCGGTGTAGTAAATTTCAATGGTTAGAAAACAACGTTTGCATCGGCCTAGGCTATGCCTAGCCCAGACCCGTGTTCCTATGCAATCCCTAGCCTTAGCCTAGGGCCTAGGCTACCATATTTGCTGGCATGCTTTAACTTCGGGAAGCGCGTAACAAAACTCCTGGGCCTAGGCCTAATCATGTGAAGCATACTTTGTGTATCCTAGGCTTAAAGCTTGTAATGATCGTAAACCAACAGGCTTGTCCGGAAACCCCGTTTCATATAGGCCTAGCCTAGGGGCCCTAGGCTTGTCAAGGCAGAGGCCCTACAGACTCCTAGCCTAGGCCTCGACGGGAGTCAACGGGTTGAAAAAACTAAGTACCAACAATAATTTTTCAATAGTAAAATATAAGACAAAACATATTGATCAGTACATAAAGATACATCTACACACATAAAATCGAGTTAGGTAGAATAAGCAAGTTCGCATAACCACCACCATCACCACCATTAAAAATTTCCCGAGCATGGCTGAATAGCAAAGTACCAAGACCCCAAAGCGCCAAGTAAAAATCTCTAAATATTTCTTCAATCACACAATAGAATGTAAATAATTACCTTCAGGACATTCACGGGCATAATGCCCCGACTGATTACACTTATAACAGTTGCTCATCTTGAGTTAATAAGATAAAAACAACACTTTAGTTTCTTCGAGCTACAACCGGCGTCTGACGCTCAACGAAATTGAAGTTGACGAGGGCCTGCGTAGCGTTATCTCCACCTAGGTTCGTCGATTGGAGGGCGGGATTAGAAGTTCTGCCGGAGATACTTTTGTCGGACAGTATGGTCCACACTGCGTTCAAGGTTGCCATGCGTAAACGCGCTTCTTTTCAGTCAGTTTAAATAATATTGTTAAAATTTTGAAATAGCAAAGCGAAATATGTCATCAACTAGAAAATTTGGTGCTTTTTCTTATGAATCTTTCTTTCTTCCATTAGTTCTAAATGTTACCATTTTAGTTTTACACACCATTTAAAAACCATTGACTACAAACCACTATACTACTGACACCTTTTAAGGCAATTTTGACATACAATTTAACTTTAAGCATTCAAATTTCAATGAATTTATAAGGTGTGAATTCGATGAGAGAGATGGCTCAGTGCTAGCACACGAGTCTCTAATTCGGGAAACTGCCGGTTCGATACCCGCTACCGACATTCCTGACTGACAGGCGCAGACTGGCTAGGGATGCCGGGATGCGATCGCATCCCGGGACCCTGGGCAAATCCGGGCCCTTTGGCAGTCCGGGCCTCGGGCTGCCACCAGAAAGTTCCTATGATGTAAATACTTCTCTGTATATTACTAAAAAAATCTTAACCCCACTCTTTAAGTATAATTTTGAAATTATAATTGATTTTATTGTAATATTTATTGTTAATATTCAATGTAATTAATTGAGTATAATTGAAATTATTTTGGTATTGGTAGGGTGGCCTCTGTTAATCGCGCCCTAAAATCGCATTTTAGGCCATAAAATTCAATGCAACCCCAAAAAATTGTTTACGACTTCGGCGTATTTGCCTCCGGCGGCTGGGGCTTCGCCCCAGCCCCCAGCTGCACCACGCCACCTCGTGCGCCCCCCCCCCCCCCCGAAACCCAGCATCCCGTCCCAGGCCTTTTTATCCCAGTCCGCTCCTGCTGACTGAAGTTTTTTTCCGAGGTTTCCATTTCCTCGGTCACAAGGCGAATGCTAGGATTGAGTCATACCACAGTGGGCATACTAACAGCGCTCGGGCTTATACATTTAAAACTATTCCAAATACCACAATACCCAGTTACGAGGCATATGACTTTTCCCTGGGCTAAAAAGCTAGGTTTGATGTACATTCTGCAAGCTATTTTTTTTGGAAATAAGAAAGGAAAACCAAATAGTTGCATCAATAAATTCAACACAGGCTTTGAAACACATTCAAAATTCACATTTAGAGTCTACCCACTCAGTAACTAAACTGATTTGCAGTGGGGGACTTTAATTGAAAGTGACTAAACCAACCCTGTAGGCTTCGAACACCATCGACGAGTGAGCGATAACCAATCAAAGATCGATATTTCAAATACGAAACATGAATCAGTGATTGGACAGTGCGAACACCTGCGGATAAATGCCAGAATCAACAAGGCCGATTCAGAACAACTTTGAATTTATTGAGTGCTTCGTTGCTAGGACGGCTCCAAAGTCACCGTTTACTTATTCCTAAGCCAAGAAGTAATGGAATTGAATCCATATTAGAAGTTAAAAAACTTCTGCCTGAAGCGGGATTTGAACCCGGGACCTTCTGCATTGGAAGCAGGGATTGCTTCATCTAAAGGTGTGAATTCTTTTATTATATCTGAATATCTACCGGCAGCCAAGTGATTGATTTCCAGATTGAGATTGAATTAAAGAAAATATTGAACTCTGTGCCTGTTTTCGTCAATAACGGGGCATAAACATTGTTTTTCATCGATTTGATAGTGAATACTGAAAACGAGTTTGTACTACGCGTGAGCGATGCCTCCTTGATCCATATATTTAAGATTTTAGAATCTTATATTCTATCCCTAGGATTAACTAAAAGGTTTCATCTTATTATTGTAAGCAATTGCAAATACGTCAACTATGAACTTTATATTCTTTTAGGTGTTCATTAATCCCACCACAGCCATTCGCAATTCGCTGTCGGAATTCCGCTTCATTTCAAAAGAGCCGCGCAAATGATCGCTCTTGGAAAGCCGATCGTGCGGAGCGTGCTCCGTCTTCTTTGCACTGTAATAAAAAACAGAATGCCTCGAGCACCATCCCATGGCTCAGATATAATAAAAGAATACACAAAATAAAAATGAGGGAAACAGAAGTTTGAATACTTTGAAATGTATTATAAAACGTTTCTTATGTTTTTAGATGAAGACACACTTTTACAAGGGTAAAAACAATAATTTTTCGTAGGAAACTTGCCCAGGGATAATCCATTCCCTCTACAAAGAGACTAGAGAGTAGAGGCTAGCTTGGCCCTAGTATCCTAACTAGTATTTGGAAAAGTTGGGAAGGAATATCCGAGGGCTGATAACTCCATCGCAGGATTTGCCTTGCGACTGAGGAAAACCTCGGAAAACCTTCAGTCAGGATTGTTGGTGCCCGGTATCGAACTGGGGACCTCCCGAATTACAGTATCTCATCTTACCGCTGAGCCACATCTATCGGTCACTTCCCAAGTTTAAGAAAATTCATACATATTCCCTATTTTAATTTTATATTAATTTATAATCTAACCTTTAAATCATAAGTAACTATTTCATAATCTACAACGGTAATAGTATTGATGTATTGATTAAAATCATACTTATGAGATGTAAATATGTTATTTGCATTTATAATAAATGTATATACTCAGATAAATACATTACCTTGTTGAATAATATAGGACACATGCAGGATGGACAATGAGGACACATGTCCTCATTGAATTTACTCTGATCAAACTATCCAACCACCCATGGTGAAAACTGCACTTCCCAAATGCTACAAGAGGCTGACAGGGCGGAACACGGGCAGGAAGTTCTACCGCAGCAGGAAGTGTATTAATTCAAAACGTAGTATCCACAACAATGGTAGCATAATTGTGAAGTATTGACAATGTTTGGGATTTAAACCGGTCAATTCAAACGCAGACATTCTCGCATAGCTATTAATAATTAACTTTGATCCCATCAATCTATTTAGCGTGTGTATGGATTCTGCCATACATAATATTATTCATATTTCAAGCCGTTCGCGCATCTTCCATCATTGTATAAAGCACGCCTATTGTATACCCTTGTGAAGAAAGTCCGTTTAAACCACGAGCGCACTAGCCTCACTCCCGCCAACGGATTCACGTCCTTGCTTGTAAAATGTAAACGTCTTGTCAGCTTTCCAAAACCACATTTTAATTCTATGCCCATACTATAATCGCTGAATATTTTGTCATATGATCAGTATATTATTCATCTTTAGTGTGATTATATTTTATAACTATGATTGGTTGTGTGGTGTGGTGTGAGTTTCACACAGCAGGTAAATCCCCCTTCAACGGGCCGGGCCCCTCACTTTGCTCTATCAGCAGTTCAGCACATTCCATCTTCCATCCAGCCTTTGTCTCGAGAGCTGCGGTGTTGGTGAGTGTTGACAGGCTGAATGTGCAGTCTATTTGATAAGACAAGATTGTAGAGGCTGAGGCGTCGTCGTTCACTATAACAGTGCAACAGGTAAATTTGTATATATGGTAAAATTATTATGTATCGGCAACAAGTGGCCATGGCTGTCATGTCATACTAAATCAAAGATTACACATTGTACAAATAGGCCTAATATATTGTCAACTCTGCATTGTGCAACTAAACATATCACCCTGAAAAAATGATCATAGACATGTCCCACATATGGGCATTGGGTTATAGGCCTAAGCCTTGTCTTATCAATTCTGTCTATAGAGCAGACATATTTAACCAAATTTGATTCTTCATAGTTTCTCGATATCTGAACCTAGGGGAAAGAGGTTGGATTAGCTCACAGCTTTCCCTATGTTGTTGCTTATGACCCAATGCCCCTAGCCTAGGCCTAGCATATCTATGCTACTTATGCGAACCTGATCTGATCCAAGCTACGGTACTTGATTAGTAGCTCTTTCTTTCTTTCTCTCTCTCGGAGAAAAGAGCAAGAGAAGACTACTGATGGAGTTAATCAGATAGCTACCCGATTAGTAGCTCTTTCCTTCTTTCTCTCTCTTGGAGAAAAGAGCAAGAGAAGACTACTGATGGAGTTAATCAGATCAGATAGCTACCCGATTAGTAGCTCTTTCCTTCTTTCTCTCTCTTGGAGAAAAGAGCAAGAGAAGACTACTGATGGGAGTTATAATCAGATCAGCTATATGTAACCGCCCTTGGCAGACTGTTGCTGTGTGTAGCCTATGGTTTGCCGGTCAACTGTACATAACATTAATTAAAAACTTTTTTTTATACATTGTAGATGGCAGCTACAAATTACGGAGTGTCTATTTTTAGGGATGGGCAAATGCGTTTAATAGCCTAACCGTTAAACCGTTTTTAAAACTCGCGTTTAAAGGTTTTATTTGCTCTATCTCCTGCCACGAGATGAATAAAATTACCTTTGCAGTAAATTACCGAAATATCCGAAACATTGGGTAAAATTACAATTTGTAGCTAGAAAAAACTTTAATAGTAGACTAGTACTGCAGTACGCACCGTTGTAAAATATTTGTTTCTTATCTTATAGAGGACTCAAAACTAACATAGATAGCGCTGCTAAGCAACCTCCTTTCAGTGCCATTGATGAATAATAACAATAAAACAACAATGAAAATTGACAGCTAGACCACTCCTAATAGAAGTTTATTTTCTTGCCACCAGAATGCATCTAGTCTATTTTGAGTGCTCTATAACAAACACTTCTGTACACACGTTTAAACGAGTCGTAAAAAGTACAAACGTTTAAAGCCACTCCCACGTTTAAACATTTAAACGTCCCATCCCTAGTGTCTATACGTCCGACTTCTGCGCATGCGCTGTGCATGCGGGGCGGGTGGAGGAGAGAACAAAATATGGTGGCTGACTGCCATAACTTGTGAAATAAAGTAGCACTAATTCTAGTTTTAACGGCACTAAATGGCACTAATTCAGCACTAAATATTTGTGTAGTTTGAATGTGATTGGATGAATGGGGGGTGCCAAGAATGGGGGGTGTTGGCACCCCCCATGGTTTCTTATGAATAACTTGTGAAATAAAGCAGCACTCATTCTAGTTTTAACGGCACTAAATGCCACTAATTAAGCACTAATTAATTGTGCAGAGTGAGTGATATCGGATGATTGGGGGGTGCTGGCACCCCCCATGGTTTTTGGTTTTCTCTTGATAACTATTAAAATAAAGTAGCACGTAATCCACTTTTAATGGCACTAAATGGCACTAATTCAGCACTACTAAATATTTGTGTAGTTTGAATATGATCGGATGAATGGGGGTGCTACGTGAAGTTGGCACCCCCCACAGACATGTCACCCATAACTTAGTTAATAATAGTGATGACATCGAGTCCAAAAATTTCGTACCGGTTCCTCCGCTCTCGAACCGGTTCGGAACCGGTTTTGGAGCGGGAAAAAGTTGGTACTAGTAATCTTAATGTTTCCGTTTTTTTTTCAAGTTACAATTTACAATCAGCAGGTCAAAAGTGCCCTTTAATATAATTCTTCAAAGTTCAAACAATGCGCGCGTACTTGAACACGCGTGGCCTATTGTGCGATCTGCTAATGGGATGGGCCCAAGGTCTACTTGATCTAGCAGACCTTGGGATGGGCCTTATAGCTGGCTGTGAGTGAGAAAAGAAGAAGGTGCTGATATGTAGTCAAGGTCCACTAGATAGCTTATTGTAGCGCGCGCTTCCGCTAGGAGTAAATCCAGTAGACCTTGACACGTAGTTACACCAAAAAGAAATGCAATTATAATTATCAAATCAAATAAATAAATTATTTATTATCAATTATTTAAACTCAAAATAAATCCAAATGAAATCAACACCACTTGAATGTCGCGTGTCGGCTGCCGACCTGCTATAGTGCCTGTGCGTATCACGTGACAGCAGAGCGCGCGCGGACTCGTCGCTACACCATCCCTTTCTCATCATAAGTATTTCGCATATTTCGAAAAAAAAAAAAAAACGGTGTGAAAAGTCGGAACCGGTTTCCGGGTACCCGATGTCATCACTAGTTAATAATGCAGCACTCATTCTGGAATAAACGGCACTAAATAGCACTAATTCAACACTAATTAATTGTGCGGTTTGAGCGAGATCGGATACATGGGAGGTGCTACGTGAAGAATTGGCACCCCCCCACAGACATGTCTTCATAACTTCGTAAATAATGCAGCACTAATTCTGAAATAAAAGGCACTAAATGGCACTAATAGCACTAATTCATGGCATGAACAGTGAGCGAATTGGAGAAATGGGGGTGCTAACTTCACGGACCTGCCCCCTGATTCAACGTTGTCTGACGTCGGACGTAAAGTTATGCGCTCCTTGGCTGTCCGACGTCGGACGTAGTGCACAAACTCAGCTGTACGCCCTGCATGCCGTCGGACGTATAGACGTGGCCGTTGAATTAGGAATGCATTCTTAGATATATAGGTCCGCGTATTATATATTCATAGTCGATTACATAATTGCATGTACAAGATGATCACAAAATAGCTATATGTTTACATCAAGTAGATGTGTGAATTTGGAACTGAAAATTATTATGAATGCCAATGGGTACGTTCCGAAACTAGCTGAATATGCCATTTCCGTGCCGAGGCCGTTCCGTAACCTTCTGAATATCATAGGCTGGGCGTTCCGTAACTTCCTGCGCCAGCATATTCAGCATCATGAAAACGCCAGCCAGTTCGATAGGGCATCTGCCAGCATTCACATCATGGCGGCGTTTTCAAAATGCAATAATTTAAAAGCTCGTCAAATTGTCAGGAATCATATAATTTGACCGTTATTTATAACACGCGTTGCAGGATTTTATTATCTTTCATGTCGTATTAGTTATTATTGAGAAACGATTAGAATATTGTTTTTTTAATTTCATTACAAATTTTTAGCGCGCATTTCCTCCATCTTTTTGCTTGTAGGCGTTTCGAAACACTTGACAAAATGTGAACCTGGGACGTGCTAGCTGATGCTGGAACCCCATCATTTTCAGGAGGTTTCTGAATGTACCCATTAGATGAATGCACTAAAGATGATAATAATAATTTTAAAACATACATGTTAGCATGAATACAAACGGTTTTTAACAATTTCTACGAACGAAGAAAAAGAGCATTGAGCCATAGGCCTATGATAAGCTCTTGAATTTGACAGTGGGCAAATAGTTTCAGTACTCAACCTAATTGAAAACAGGAAAGATTGTTTTTCTTTTCTCCTTTTTTCATTTTGCCTAAATTATAATTAATTTTTTTAAATGGATTTCACAAAAAACTCCATCGCTCCTCCCATATTTGTTATTTTCATAGAATTAATAAACTTGAGGCTTTGCTTGTAGCCTAGGCCTATACATTCCTGGGTGCATGGTTGTATCCCCTCAATTATGTACTGTGATCATGGCCAGAAAGTGCTATAGGACGTTGTAAATTGATTTGAGGTGTCATTAAGAGAAAAAAAATTGTTACTATCTCTTTTGATTGATTTAGCTTTGTGATTGCTCATTAAAAACCCAGATGTAACACCAAAATCAGTACTGGCATGATCAAAGATGACCTGCATGGACTGGAAATGTAGAAATTAGTTGTTGCATACAATTCTGTATGTACATAGGCCTACAAAATTAAAAAAATATGTTTACATTATGATTTTACTTCTTTATATTTGCAATGTTTCAGTACTTTCATGTATCTTTAGCCCCAAAGCTATGAGTAGTAATAACGTGTCTTCAATCTGTAATCAAGACTACATACCCCTTTATAAAATCTTTTTTCAGGTCACCTTTGATTTTGAAAATGGAACGTCAGCTGCCAGATACAATGATTAAAGATCAGAGTGATTTTTTGTGTGCTCTGGAGGAAGAAACCAACCAATCAATTGACTTCAACGGCAAGTCAAAGGGCAGGCCTAGTGGTGAAGACGTCATAGAGCACATAAATAATGAGCCAGACATGCCAGTTGTTCAGGTTTCAAGTGAGGATGAGAGCGCCGGGGAAGAACACAGTGGAGAAGAGAAAGAGGAAGTTGAGGATCTGGTGGAGACATCTAGAGGAGACCGTGACACTGCAGTCAACGAAGCCTCTTGCCGTGGTTGGTATCGGCCAGAGCAACACAGGAAATGCAAGCGGGGAAAGGGTGGGAATAAGAAGAGATCACGAAAGAGGGGAGCGAGGGGGAAACGACATCACAATAATAAGGAGAATATCGCTGAAATTGCTGGAGGAACGGAAAGCAAGACAATGAACAGATGCCAGAACCATGATACTGTATGTTGTCAACCAATGAATGCAGAAAATGTGTCTACTCAATTGGCTGCAGCAAATTCATCCAGAGGTGCAGTTCGCAAAGAAAGCGTCATGACAAACGAGGCAACCAACACAATTCAGAATCTATACACTGTTCGTGGTCAATCTGTGGGCAGAGCAGATGGTCGGTTGTCTCCATCAGTCGCAACACACTTGGATGTTTTGCCGTCTGTTGGTGGTTTGTCGCGCCCTTCTCAAAGACCGGCTAACGCGAACGTGGCAACTGATACGGATGACTTGCCGCTTGCTGACCGCGAATTGTTTCGGGACCGACCAAGAAATTGGCCAAGGACTCAGTCTGCGCGGCAAGCAGCCAGATTGCATAGAATGATTGATTTTGAAATAATGATTATATTCATAGAGCACATGGATTTTATACGTACCAGAGGCTACACACCTTTTTGGAGTGATTCCGATTCTGACTAAACTCTCTTCAATTACCAGGAACCAGCTATGAAAAGTAGTATTTTTTGGTATGTAATAATAGGCCTAAAATGTAATATGAATATAATTAATACCCTACACTACTACCTCTATAGTGCGAGATATGAGATTTTTCACTCCTTTATTATTTTAAAATCAGTTTATTATATATTTTGTATGTAAAGGAAGTAATTATTAAATTACTGGCTTACCATTGCATTTCATATAGACATCTAAGTAGGTGCATACCTCGAGGAAGACAATTAATTCCAATTGTGTAAAGCTTATTTTGTAGCCAAACCACATTTATAGTGTCATAGGGGGAGTGGGGGGCATGTGTCGACGTGGAGAATATTCTACTTGATGGCCACTTTTGATAAGCCCTCCCCCCCTTCAAGCTTGTTGAACTCCTCAGATAGAAGGAAAAGCTTCCACCGAGATTTGTGTTCGTACCAACAGCTTACCTTGAGCAGTAAGTTATTGGGGTTCTTATTCCCCTCCAGTCGTTCAGCCTACTTTCAACAATTCATCATTATTTTTGTACAGTAAGTGATTATGTTCAGTATTGTAGCCCTTAATCAGTATTAAGAGCGAAGGATACCTCTACGTCAGAAACCGCAGAAAAGTTTCATTTTTTAATTATATCAAGATTGAAACACAAAATCGAAAATCTGAGAAACCATAGAGCTGTGGTTTTGTAAGCCCTACAGACTGAATGATAAATTAATTTTTTAACATTATAATCAATTGACTGTGATAACGATTTCCTTAGTAATTTAAGGAAATCGTTATCACAGTCATACTGATTATAATGTTAGATACATTTATCATTCAGTCTGTATGGCTTACCAAACCACAGCGCTATAGTTTCTCAGATTTTTCATTTTGTGTTTCAATCTTGAGATATATTTAAAAAATGAAAATTTCCTGCGGTTTTTGACACAGAGGTATCCTTCGCTCTTATCACCATTGTTAGTCTGCAATGTTCCATATTAAGTTCCTTCACAATGTATTTTATAGTATTGTTTCATTCTTCTAGCCTTGTTAGTGCATGTTATTATGTACAGTTGTTGAAACAAAATGCATTATTAACCAAATAAATAGAATGTCTACAGTAAAGTAGACTATACGTATTAAAAAAAATATATTCTGTTCTCTTGTCTGAACATTCAAATACCAGTACTTTCAGTGATGTCACTAGACTTTGCATTGTTATAGTGTAGTTTTCATATTTTGTTATTCTCATGATCTGTACAGTGTACATAGATATTAGGGCTGCCCAACGATATCGATAATTCGATACAATATCGATAATAGATAAATAATTCGATATCGATATAGAATTAATATATCGTACATATCGCGATATCGAACTTGTGCTTAATAAGCTAATTTATACAAAAAACCGATTACGTATCACGTCACGCCAACCACACCATCGCTGTTTTGTGTGGATATTTTACAATTTGAATAGTACAACAAACAAATTGACACACATTGTAAGACATTTCAAAGCTAAAATATTACTTTACGTAATATTGTTTAAAGAATGACCTCTAGCTGGCCTGTAAATCCTAAAAACAGACGAGAAAAGTTTTGATGTGGCGATATCGCCGATATCGATACGTCCACTTAAAAACTTCGATATCGCCACGCGATATCGATATTCCTTCCCGCGATATCGATATGATTTTTTTTATCGTTGGGCAGCCCTAATAGATATATCTCGCGTGGTTCTAATTAAACAAGCAAGAAATTGGACATTTAAATTTTGTTTGTATTCAGTATTTTAGCATAGAACAAATCATAATATGCCATTACTATCTGAAAATTTTGACCATAACTTAATTTGTTCACGTGTTTGAAAGCTTTGCTTTAATTTTTTGATTATAATTTTACTGGTTTATTTAAACGTGTCCATCTTGCTTTTCTTCAGAACAATCGACCAATTTCACTTAATAATTGCGATTTTTGCAATATTAAGAGTAAAAATTACCTGATCAATTAAGTCTGGAATCCCTGTTGTTCCAAATTACCATTCTTTGCCCACCATAGCACACATACAAAACTCAATTGTAAGTGACAAGTTGTCACAAGTTTTGTTGTTAGCAAACCTGGTACAGTACCGGTAGTGATATATCAATGATGATGAGGAATCCTCCCATGTGCTGTTCAAACTTCAATTCCATTATGTATTCTATAATAATAAATTCATATTGGATACAAGAGTATCTTGCAATCTTTCCTATAAGATTGTGTTGTAATTTGTAATACTATAATGGATTACATGATTTGTTCGTGCCTATGTCTTTCTGCGTACATTTACCTTTAAACATAACTTTTAATCGTATTATATGACTAGTTATTTTTTAATGATGTCTTATTAATCCATTTTATATTTTTGTACCATAATTATAGCATCAATAAAGCAAACTTAATTGCACTAAGTGTTGAAACACACTCACTACCCACTCACTCACAAGTCAAGTCACACACTATCCTATTGAATAAAAAGATAAATGCTAAAAAAAACGTTCCTGCTCGTATTAAACTCAAACAACTGAAACTAGAAACTGAACAGATCTTCTGTCTTCTAGCCGTAAAATAAACACTATTTGATTGATATGTTGAAGCGTTATCAAGACGTCAATAAAAAAACTTGAATTTACCCATGCGAGTCGCATATATTTTATCATTATTTCTATTCTATGTCAGTTGGTGACTGGTGCGTTATTCGAAAACCAGTCTTTCATCCAAAGGTATTACCATTGAGTAATAAACTCAATGGTATTACTTTATCGGGCCCAAGTGATTTGTAATTTTATTCTTGCAAATGTGTATCCAAACATCTGGGTAAAAAATCAACTAAATTATTACTCTCCAGCCTTTTCTATGAAAATCTTGATTGATTCCTACAAAGTATTTTTTTACTTGATAATTTGTTGCCTAGCATATGTCTGTATGTGGAATAAGAATACCGGTACCCACACAAATAAATTCAGCAATTACTCCGCCAGGAGTAAATCCAGTAGACCTTGAAATAAATTGTGTTTTATGAATTAATAGGTAATACTTATATATTTTTTTGCCCAATATTGGACCCTGATTACTCCTACCCGACTAGCCTTGTTTATTGTGAGGGGTCGGTAATTAATTAATATTAATATATTAGATTTCTATACTTGGTTTTCGAAATGTAAAAAACCCTAGTGGCTAGTACCATCAATGCTAGTACGGTGGTCGGACTCGGATTCACAGCTTTCTATATAATTCAAACTTTTGACAGTTTGGAGTTCGGCCGTCGGCGCTCTGTTTACTACCAAAGGCGGTGTAATCTGAGATAGTACACAACTTTGAAATAAGACATTTTGACGCGTGAGTTTTAATTTAATAGAAATTAGTGCATTGTACCGAGTTGTGAGTTTTGGAATGACAAGTTATGTTTTAAAATAGTTATTTTGTGGATTTGGAATTAGTTGGATAGTCTTAACAAGTCTATCCAAGAAACTGCTGAAAACAACAACCCGCCGAGTCCAGACATAACCTCATAAACGAAGGCTTATTGATGAGGCTAGGTATTTCTCAGTCGATCTCCTTTATACCCAAGTTTGGGTAGAGCGTAAAAAATACAAGGAAGATATTTGTGTATTATGCGATTGCAGAATACGCTGGTATCTCGCCTAGGCCTAGGGACACACACGTACTTGACACAATCTAAACCTGGCCTAGGGGGTCGATGTGCTGATTAGGGTCTAGGCTAGATAGGCCTACATGCTTTATTATTCTAAGGATAGGCCTAGGCGTAGCAATCATACCATGAGCCAGAGTAAAAAAGCCCTGGCACGAGCAGCAGTTGAAGCTGCTATTATGCTCCTCGTTGAAGACAGTGACTCTTCGTCGGATTCAGATGATGATGTTGAAATGCTCGTAATGAAAATGTACCTCAAATATAAAGCAAAGAGAAGAAAACTTAGGCCTACTTCTAGTAACCATTCAAGTTTCACAGATGAAAAACAGAGTGATAGTAATGACCAGAGTCTGGCCAACATTGAAGAATGTATGCCTGATAATGAAGGCCAGACTGGTAGACCCAAGTCTAGTGCAAAGCATAGCCCTAGGCAAGAAGAGGATACAGGCATAAATAGTGCTTCTGGTGGGTCTAATTCTAAGGAAGTATTCATGTGTTGGATATGTATCATGTATCTTCAAATAATTGTATCTAATCCCTATGAACCTAAATATATATTTTATTGTTATTTACATGATTGCTTGTTTAATCAGAAAAAAATTGTTACATAAATCATGTATCCACATAGATAATGGTGAATAAACTTACTTTACTTTACTTTACTAAATTCTTCCCTACTACAGTTTAATGGTTGATTCAGATGGTTAAATACAGTTTTATAAATCAATAGGAACAAAAGTTAATGATAGGCTCTACCTAGGACATTTATGTCTAACTGATCTGAATTAACTCGATAAGTAGTATACTCTCGCTCGTCCCTGCGATAGAGAGAAAGAAAAAGCTTTTGATCGAGTAGCTTGGATCAGGTTCGTGTAAGTAGCACTAGATGATGATTTGTTGCCTACAGTTTTTATGTTGTATAATATGGGTACTTAGGCTATAGTCCTCCCAACGAAACTCTTCTCATGCTTTCATCACAGGCCATGTCCAGAATGGCAACTTAACTTGTCATTCCTCCGTGTGCTTGATGGAAGATTGCGTCGGATTGTTCTCAGTTCGTGAGTTGGCCAACTTGTCCGATGTTGATAAATTGTAATTCTCTCATTTGTGTAAGTTGCTATTTATAACATTACACGATGAATATTTTTAAAAATTAGATACAAATATAAGTTTGTAGTAACAAAACCAATAAGTCATGTTTGAAGAGAAGTGATAATTGAAAATAGATCACGGGCAGCCATTCACAGCTTTCGTTTCCAAGAAAGGGTGGAAACGCCGGTGTTTTTATTTCATAAAACTAAAGTAGGACGGACTATACCTTTACAGTTTAGACCTACCTCTAGAACACAGTGGAATATTAGAAAAAATACTTGCTGCGAGTACTGTTACTCTATGGATCTACTCAGTAAAGTGTGAATTTTTATAGGCCTACATTTTGACAGGCTTTCAATAAAAACAAAAGACTGCCAATGTTGCTCAAGCTTGCTGGGTTTTAATAGTTCCTGTGAACTTCTTCAAATTCTCAAACTCTTATTGGCTACACAACAAGATCAGCGGAGGCTCGTCGAACTCGGGAGTTCGACGAGCCTCCGCCATGGCGGAGATCAAGTAGACCTTGGCTACACAATAACGGTTTCAACGTTAGCGATCAAAGTTACATTATTTTATTATTATTTTTATTATTAATAGTTTATTGTCATAGAATCTACATTCTATGATTGCAGTGCAGGAGCTGCTAATTTCGTCGTGCGCCATCTTAGTATTCGGCAATAGTGCGCGCATGAACACAGGCAGTAAACCGTTTGCGGAAGTTTACTTCGAGGCCTCGGGGGTTATGACGAAAGCATCAGAATACAATCGTTGGGAGGACTTTATGTTACATAATTTAGATACCATACAATGCCCATGTATGCCGATGTATCAAGCGATTAAATAAAAAAATTTACATTTTGGTATGGTAACAATGCTAATGCTAAACAAGCCATGAAGAAAGAGAAAAATATGATGCTTGACATCCAAGCCAGAATTCGAATCTGAAATGTAGTAAGCATGGTTTACCAGTTCAATTCTGGGCTAGCTAATGTTTTATGTCCTTTTCTGTAGTTGGATCGGACTCGAATATTGAGCTGGTGGTACTTGACGGAACTAGTTCCACAGGTGGCTCTCCGTCGAGAGCGTCATCAGTGAGTCCACCCTTCCAGCTACATGTGTCCAATCTCTTCTGCTTCATACCCCACAGTTTGGCTTCAACAATATTGACAGACCAAGACTTCAGAGTCCATTTCAAACTTTCTCGTTCATCTGTTGAGGTTTGTTATTTAATAGCTTGCTAGGGTATGGTTGTATTTAATAACTGATTAGGATTTACATCCAATAAACAAGTAAAATTACTGGTAGGTACATAAGGTTGTAAATAGTTATTGAGCATGCAGCCAGAATTGTGATTGTCAGCATGGAAATAAACCACCCGCTTATTCATAAATATTAAATAGCATCGGGTTGAAGGATGCAAACGAGAATGGGTACAGGTAATTTCATCAACTTCTAATCATTATTTAGAGAAGGACAAATTGTCTGATTCCTAAATTGACACATTTTTTTATTTTATTTATTTTGATTTATGAAGTGCTGTGTTTGTGCTTGTAGGACCTAGTTCGCGCCATCAAGAACAACAGGGCAGCCGGACGTACCGGGCGGCCAATGATGCCCCCCGAAAAGTCGATCCTCATATTCCTGTGGTTCTTGGGCACCCGCGAGTCTTACACGAGTATATCCGAGCGGTTCGACATCCGTAAGAGCGTGGCTTACGCGGCGTTTTCTAATACCTGCCAGAAAGTCTCCGCGCTCAAGGAATATCACATTCAGTGGCCCACAGGTACCATAACTGTCGTTTCCATAATGTTTGGTGTTGAATCAGTTTGCAATGCTGGGACAAAGAAATTTCACTCCCGTGCAATATGCATACAATCAACTATACATGTTTTTATCTCATATATTATTACCTTGATATCTTCTTTTATAACATCTTTATTTATAATAAAAACACTGTAGGACTTACACAGTTAATATTTTCTTGATGTTGGTCAACATCACGTCACACAATATACGCAATATATATGTTGAACAACATCAAGAATATTTTAACTGTGTCAGTCCTACAGTGTTTTTATTACATATGTGCCAGTTAACGAGAGTGTTTTTTATAATCTTTATTTTTATAGTAGGTACTTAAATTCAACTATGTAATCAAATATCTACTTTACACACACTTTACAATAAGGAACATGATATTAAACATGTATATTGTTGTATAGTACACTAGAAATAAACACAATTAATGTGCTGAGAGAGATTCTTTCATCATAGACAAGGAACTCGTGGCCAATCAGCGATCAGTAGGCCTACATGAAAATTGGTCGGCCACGCAACACTTGTCTATGACTAAAGCATCTATAGGGTTGCCTCGAGATGTGTAGGCCTATATGTGTATATGTACTAAACTTTCTCCCACGTGTGAGCGTCGACACGAACAAAGTAACTAACAGCTAAAACTCGTCTATAGGAGACGCCGCATTGAAAGTAATCCAAGGTTTCGACGCCAACTCGACGTCCCGTTTCCCCGGCGTGATGGGATGTCTGGGCGCGACGCACATCGCGATCTCCGAGCCCAAGGACGCCAACTTTCTCAACCGCGCCGACTACAACTCGGTGATCCTCCAGGCCGTTTGCGACGCTGACGGCGCCTTCGTCGACGTGTTCACCGGTTGGCCGGGATCGGCGTCGCACGCTCACGTCTGGCTCTACAGTCCTCTGTACGCCGAGCTGCAGACTAGGCCGGACTTCCTACCTGTCGGTACGCACCTGCTGGCCAGCGAGGCATATCCCCTTTCTCAGGCAAGTGCTCGAGGCATATCCCCTTTCTCAGGCAAGTGTTCGAGGCGTACCCCCTTTCTCAGGCAAGTGTTCGAGTGTATCCCCTTTCTCAGGCAAGTGTTCAAGGCGTATCCCCTTTCTCAGGCAAGTGTTCGAGCGTATCCCCTTTCTCAGGCAAGTGTTCGAGGCGTATCCCCGTTCTCAGGCAAGTGTTCGTGCGTGTAGGTGTAATATTTTCAGGGGGATAGAGCCCAACAGCTTACCTGAAGTGTAGACTTACGTGGTAGAGGGATTAAATATTCATCATCATCATCTGTTGCCACGTCCAACTCTGGGTTGGGTCGGCATTGAAGATAAGCCTCTCCATCTTCTTCTATCCTGCCACCACTCTTCCCCCTCAACTACATTCCAAAAATATAAAAGATAAATATTCTGAGATGTTTCAGTACAAGACCTTGATCACTCGGGCCTCTCTTAAGCCCTGTAGGCCTATATTTAATATTGATACTATAATATAATGGGTAGAGGGAACAGGACTCCTATCTCTACTGGCTGACCAGAAAATACATGATGACATGAGATGTCAGGGTATAAGAAAAGAAGAAAGAAGATAATGGGTAGAGCCACATCAAATTTGCAAATGAATGTAGCACCAAAATGTGTACTAGGCCTATATAAATGATTTTACTTTACAAAATGACCTGACAGTGACACCTCATCAGTGAATTGATCAATCAACGATGAATCAACAGCGACCGAAATCGGTTTAGATTGGTGAATAACATATTAATATAATCATACTAATTCGTGTTTTAAATCAAGCAGTACAAGACTAGACCACGCACCTCATTTATTGGCTTTGAAAGGCTAGTTTAGCTTTAACATCAATGATATTAACTTCTGAACATCGACCTCAACAAGTTGTCGTTTTCAGGATCTAATGGTTCCGTTCCTAAACACTACGGAATTGACGGCCGCCGAGACTCACTTCAACGAGGCGCTCTACTTGAAGAAAGCCGTCCTACACAGAGCGTTTGCCCGTCTGAAGCAGCGTTTCCAACGGCTCAACTACCTCCACGTGCACATCGTGGAGAACATCAAGTTCATCACGCTGGCGGCGTGCGTGTGCCACAACATTGCCACGCGCGAGGCAACGGACGACGACCAAGACGAGGACGATGAGGAGTTGAACGCCGACGATGGGTTGGACGTCCCTCAGGTCGACGAGGAGGAAGAGTTTGCCGTGTGCGTGGACGCTCTCGAGGCGAGGATTCGTCTTTCCGAGGAGATGTTCGCTTGCCTGGAAACAGAAACCACAGAGATACAATAGTGAACAATGAATAGTGACCTATAATATAGTAAACTACATGTAGGCAAACCAGTAGACATATTTGATCTTAATTGAAATTTGGCAGCCATAACAAAAAATATTTGTTGGCAGTTCCCGTCATTTCAACGCACTCATACAGTGGAATGCAATTTGAAGTGTGGTACCAAAATAGAATAATAGAAAACGCCAAATATACTGAGAGACCTTAATTTTAGTCGCATTTTCATGCGTGGAAAAATAAACATGAGAGTGGGAGAGGGTGAGTGACGCTGTCAGGTGGTTTGAAAGCGGTTTCATTGCGTATACATATATGGTTTACCGTATTATAGGTTGTTGGATACAACTCTACTTATCACATTATGAATATATGTTTTATACCTGATACATTCTGCTCATTATTATTCTACTTCAAATAAAGATACAAACGTAATTTTTTGTTGTTTACCGTATTACTATACCATGTGTGATTGAACACTGTAGTCGAGGTTGCAGGTTGGAGATCGACACACAAGTACATTCTATCACATCTGCTGCAGGTTTCATCCTACTGGGATTTTTTAGGAAGATAGAATGGAGAGCCACCACGTATGATCAAGGAAGGTGGGCATTAGAGGCAGTGTAAAGACAAGCTGCTATCGGAGGGTGCTTAGGAGAAAGAAAATTTGAATGGAAGGTATTTGTGATAATGGTAGAAAGAAAAGTATGAACTAGAGTGTGATGGCTATGGTACAACAACTGAAGTGAGACAGCTTGGAAAAAGATGGAGAAGGGTTTGATTAGGGAAAATACATAGTGACAAGTTTGCAAAAGGGATGGGAAGAGAAACATGGTTAAAGTGGTGATCAAGCTATGTGGGGAGGGGGGACCATAATTGGGGACTGAGAGGGAAGCGCGGACGATGAACGTGGGTAAGTTCTCCTTCCTGGGGTGGTAGACTGGAATGGACTTGCCGAGGGTCCAGTATGAAAAGTATGAAAACCAAAACTCTTTGGTGAATCAAAAAGCCCTGCTAAAGGGGGAGAAAACCGGAAGGGCGAGGAGGGGAGAGTGATTGTGAATTGTCACTGAGAAATGGAGCACGAAGGGTGCAGAATGTCACCACCAACAGAGGAGGTACTATTATGTATTAGTATGAGTTGTGTGTATATATACATATATACTTTATACCCAATAGCTTTATACTTAATAAACACGATTTACTAACTTAACAGCAGTGAGAAGTCAACACACCCAAAGTTGGCAATATGTGTTAGTAATATGTAGTAGAATGTATTGGTTATTAGTATAATGGCCGGTCTTACAATCTCCTAATAAGAAAGTTATTTGTAGCAATTAAGCTAACCAAACAAAAATGCAAAAAATTTGCAAAGAAAAGAGGCCAAGCTCAAAACGGAGAAGACAAACCATCACAAACCAAAGAGGGCACATGTACAAAAAACGCCAGTTTCAAAAGAGGCTCAACTTATAAAGGGGTGATATCTAAAATTGTGGCCAAGCCAAATATTTTATTTCCAATACACAAATATAGTCATTATAATTAAATACACAAATATATAAATGTTTACATCACTTGATAGTTAATAAATAAATATATTAACAACAATTACAAAATTAAATTAACTTATTGAAACATTTCTAGGTGGGAAAAACAAAATTAACACACTGTATTTATAATTAAAAGCTTGACCGATGAATTTGCATTCTCAGTTTTATTTTCCAAATCCTGCAATGTTTCTTGAATTACATATCAAATTGATTTTAAAGGTAATTAACTTGATGAGTTATTACCATTATTGCTTTATAGTACGTAACCCAAAGCCAAATTACAAATTCATCGGCCAAGCTTTTAATTATAAATACAGTGTGTTAATTTTGTTTTTCCCACCTCGAAATGTTTCAATAAGTTAATTTAATTTTGTAATTGTTGTTAATATATTTATTTATCAACTATTAAGTGATGTAAACATTTATATATTTGTTAATTTAATTATAATAACTATATTTGTGTATTGGAAATAAAATATTTGGCTTGGCCACAATTTTAGATATCATCCCTTTATAAGTTGAGCCTCTTTTGAAATTGGCGTTTTTTGTACGTGTGCCCTCTTTGGTTTTGGGCTTGGCCTCTTTTTTGCAAATTTTTTGCATTTTTGCGAACTTGCCGCAAGTTGGGAGTTCAACGAGCCTCCGCTAAGCGGAGATCAAGCGGACCTTGTCATTTTGTTGGTGATTTTCTTTCCCGCAATTAAAACTAATTATTTTGTTACGTGGTCACTGTCCAAGATATGATTCTGAAAATTTACTCAGTTGTCTACATCGATAGCAAGAACGTTGTGACACAAAATTATTGTTTTTCGTCGGCAACTTTTAATAATAACTATTTTTTGGGGAGTTTTTATTTTTTTTCAGGTTGGCATTCTGTCCAATTACAATTTTGTGTGTGAAAGAGGATGTGGGAGGTGAGCAAAATTGGTGAAAAATTTGGTTTTTATCATCTTTATTTGTTGGGGGCCCACAGACCGACAAGGAATTAGCCAGTAGTAGTAAGTAGTTAACTGAAGAATTTTTTAATTTTGTATTGATCTTTACGACTTAATATCTTCCATACGAAATATCCGATCGAGATGAAATTTGAAATGGGTAGTCTCGTGGTAAAAGCCCACTGATTAATGAAAATGTGAGGTTTCCATCTATTATGGTTTTGCGACGGCAACATCGTGTTAAGTGCACTTCGATGCTTGCAGTAAGAGTCGCGTAGTAGAAGCTCGCACATGGCTTGGCCCGGCGCTCTCCCGCGCGCCTAGATTTGGGGGATTTCAAGGGCTTTGATTGGTGGTTGCCATGAAGAAAACAAACTATTTGAAGAATAAGGGCGCTTTCATAGCAACACGTCAACACGTTTTTTCCGGACCGGCAGATCACGTGAACCAATCAGAAACTTGCCGTGCCTGCCCTGATTGGTTCACCTGACTTGCCGGTCCGGAAAAAACGGGTTGCCGTGTTGCTATGAAAGCGCCTTAAGTAGTTATTGGGACATTGTAATGGTGGGTTTACAGCTACGCGTTGGGAGCGAGGCGAAGGCGCGAGCTCCAATCAGTGGCCGAGTTTGCGTGAAACTATTAACTTCTTTGCGTGAAACTCGGCTGCTGATTGGAGCTCGCGCCCTCGCTTCGCTCGCAACGCGTCGCTGTAAACGTACCATTAGGGTAAAGAAGTTAAGAGGCTTATACATAAAATATACACTTGTGCTATTATTATTTTTATTATTAATTTATTATCATTAATGCTACGTTTACAGCTACGCGTTGCGAGCGAAGCGAGGGCGCGAGCTCCAATCAGCGGCCGAGTTTCATGCAAAGAAGTTAATAAATTCACGCAAACTCGGCCACTGATTGGAGCTCGCGCCCTCGCTTCGCTCGCAACGCGTAGCTGTAAACGTACCATAAGGCCTACTCAGGGCCAGCAGCCTATCTGCTCAGGGAGCAGTTATAAAAAAAAATTATTATTATTTTTTATTTTTTTTATATCTGCTCCCTGTGTCCAACAATGAAGTCGGGTAGGGGATAGGAACTTAATCCCATCATATTCTGGCCCCTAGGTACATCGAAGCCGGCTGGCCATGCCTGACGCTTCCCTCATGTTAACTTCCTCCGGCTCCTCCTCTTCACTTTCTTCTTCCTCTGCTCTTTCTACAAATTCTGTCCATACTTTTCTATCTTCCCACCATCGTTCCTGATTGACCTCTTCCCAAGTTGCATTTCTTCTTTCCACGTCCATTGCTATCACTTCTTCCCACCTCAGTCTTGGTCTTCCCCTCTTTCTTTTCTTTTTCCCTGCTTCTTTCTCAAACTCAATTTTCGGGATCCTGTCTTCCTGCATTCTTTTCATGTGGCCAAACCACCGCAATCTTTCTTTTCCCAGCTTAAAGTTTAGACTCTCCACTCCAAGTTCCTTCCTTATCTTTGAGCTCCTTATCAATCTTGGTCACTCCTGCCACACTCCTTAGGAACTTCATTTCTGCTGCTTGTATTGCTTTTTCTTCTTTTCCCCCAACTGGCCAAGTCACCGCTCCATACGTGAGTACTGGTACAAAATTATATTATTATATTATATAATAATAATAAAAAGGTCATTGCACCTTCCTTTGCAGTGAGAATTCAAATGCAAAGCAAAGTGTGCTATACTAGCCAATCAAATTATTGGTTGATTCCTGTCGCGAGCTGTTCCACCAACCACAGCTGTGTTCGTGATGTATTGATTTCGTGTTTCCCGCCACAAAATGGCGATGGTGTGTTTGTAGTCGAGTGGTTTTGTGGTGATTGTGAATGCAGTCCCCGTCTTGATCCAGCTATGAATAGATTAAGTTTATCTAAATCAAATACCTCAAAAATTGTTCATCCACCCCATCTAAAGGATGTTATGTCTACTACAGCGATCGATGCAGGTGCAAAGTATGTAGCCAAGACGGCCTACGGCTGTACATAACCTAAAATTTAGGCTTGACACTTGGGCCCAAAGATACTAACATTATAACTACGTATAACTACGTATAACTACTACCATAGGAAATACATTTAAAACATTTCTTGTAATTATATGAGATCTTCTTAAAAGTACGCGTTTGTGTAGATTTGATTCTAGCCGCAGAAGAAAGAGCTACTAGGCCTAGGCCTAGGCCCTACTACTAGGCCTAGGCCCCTAGCCTAGGGCCTAGACCATTTTGAGATTTTTGTAGCTTTTTGTTCCTCGTTCCAAGCCAAAATGCTTAAGAACCTCTGCTTAAATAAATGCTCGAAGTATTGATTTATTCATGTAGGCCTAAGTGTATCCCTTTTTTTTTACTGTTTAGATCAAAGTCATATTCGAGAACCACCATGATAGAAGAATCCTCCGACGACTCAACGCCAGAAGATTGTGATTCTATGCACCACAGCATGAAAACCTCTGCAAGGAAAAGTATGCATAATTTTACAGACCTAGAACATGTCCAAATAGGCCTAGGCATAGTTCTCAATAGCAATTAGACTTCGTCATTTAACTAAAAACTAGATTCGCCTGTGATGATTTTTGATAACAAATCAGAGGCACTCTACTTTTCATGCAATGCCAAATAATGTGAGCCATTTCCCTAATTAGTTTTCATTTATTTATATGTACGGTATTTATAGTGATTCTACTTTGAAATTCACTTCTATGAACTAATTTGATGGTTATTCTAGCAGATGCCAAGGTTGACAATCAGTCAACTACATCTCACCAGAGTGTAAACAAGCAGCTACGTGCATGGCTAGCAGACCATGAAAGCCATCCAGCTTTTACTACAACTGAACCGACGGTGAGTTGATTTTCACAGTACGACACATGTACATCTAATGAAGCACCTATTGTGGTTTATTGATGATGATAGATCTCGTTTATGATGTGGTGACGTTTGTTTCAGACAATGCCGTCAGTCCTGAGCACAAAAGTAGAGAGCCTGAAGGAACTAGAACACGAAGTTCTTGACAAATTCTTTTCTATCGGAGATTCAATCTCAATAAATGTGTTACGATCGATACCCGGCTTCGATACTGACTCATTCCTCAAACTGAAGGTCTTGCGACAGCGAGTTCGTGCCAAACGCAGGCTGACGGAAACTCTTCTTAAAAAGTCAACCGAAGTATTGAATAGGTTAAATTCACCAATGAAAACCCATCAGGCTAATTCTGGTGATGATGAGTTTCCTAACTTTTATGATTATGAAGAACAAGTCTCAAATGACAGATATGATAATGAAAAACACTTTGATAGTGAATATGGGTTAAAAACACCATTAAGCAACTCTGCCGCTTTAACAAAACCGTCTCCTTTAGGCTTAGATAACAACTTGAGCAATCTTCCACATAATTCTGATCAGGATTATCCAGATGATGATGATGACTTCCCTATGAATGCTCATGCACAAGTTTCAAATGACTCAACTGATCGATACTTACAAAGTAAATATAGTACATTGAAAACACCATCAAATTTCTCAAATGCTTTAACAGGAATAGTTTTGGGAGAGGAGGGGAGGAGAGGACAAGTTTCAAATGACTCAACTGATCGATACTTACAAAGTAAATATAGTACATTGAAAACACCATCAAATTTCTCAAATGCTTTAACAGGAGTTTTAGGAGAGGAGGGGAGGAGAGGACAAGTTTCAAATGACTCCACTGATCGATACTTACAAAGTAAATATAGTACAGTGAAAACTCCATCAAATTTCTCAAATGCTTTAACAGGAATAGTTTTAGGAGAGGAGTGTAATACACCAGACGAAGCAACTTCACCATCAGATCAATTCTGGGGTAGCCAATCACCCACTTCAAGCCCCCCATACAATCTGGATAGACCCACTAGCACAATATGCAAAAATGACTCTGTTCCCGGAAATCCAAGCACATTGCGTTCCGACTTAAATGCACAAACTCTAGGTGGGAGAAAAAGTCCAATTCTGCCTAGGTACAACTCGACATCGAAAAGCACCAAGTTCACTTTTCGACAGCCCCGTTTACTTCCGGGTGCTACTGCCAGCCCATTGGCTCAAACCGCCAAGGACTTCAGTCCGTTACAGCGGGAAACAAAGTGCTCTTTGTCTACAGTGAATAGCACCACTCAAAATAATGCTTTTGACTCTTTTTCGAGCAATAACTACGATGTTGGTTTACATTCTTGTGATTCTTATAACCCAAGTACATTTAAAGATGCTTCAAGTTTTAAAAGTCGTACTAATACTAATTCCTTTAATGTTGTAACAAGTCCACACAATAATCCATATGACTCGCACCAAAATACAAACAGTTCACTTCCGCAAGAATCGTTGACTACACCAAATAAAATGGGTACATCTTCCTACAAGAGTGCAGCTCGTTCGAATGAATCGACCAACGCCTCGAGCTCGTACGACAAGAAATCCGTCGACGTGTCTGCGAGAAGCAGCGTTGCATCTCGTGCACAGCCTAGTCCACTGTTCGGCATCACGAGTCTCTCGCCTTGGAACTCCAATCCCAGCAGGCCGGTCAAGGTCGTACTGCCGATGAGAGCCACGGAGCAAGTGTCGTCAGGTATGTACGCTCACGGAAGTATTCCCGTCGGGACGTTCCTTCTTGTGCACGCATACATACAGCATGCATGCCACAGGATGCACACTGCGCTATCAAGTTGGTATTACCATTGTACATTGCAAGTAGCAAATTAATTCATGCCATAACTTATCAAGTATGTTGGGTGTCGACCTAGTCTTAGCAAATCTACCAAGACTTCTACTCGGACAAGTTGCAAAGTCATGCTATAGGCTACGTACTGTCAGGTATGTTGTCCCTAAATTCTACTCTAGGTCAAGGTATTGACTACAGGCTGTGTTAGATAAGCTTGTCGGGAGATGGCAGGATACAAATATTGGTTTTGTCAAAGTCTTATAAACGGATCTATACTAATGCTACAAACACACACAAGTAAATGGAAGTGGAAAATATGTACAAATTTATGCAATAGAAATTGGAAATGGGTGCTAGATGTTTATTGCTGTCCCTCCAGAGAAGTTTTACCATTATCATATATTCATCATTTCATATGCGCACAATTGGTCTATCTGACCATGGACTTACAACTATCTGGATGTGCAACATAGTTGGAATACGCGTCTGCGATTCTCATTTCCGGTTTTTGACATTCTCGGACATTTTAGATAAATTTAATAAACATACATATATCATGGATTGGATAATCCATTGGATTATTCTTTTCTCATACTGCTAACAATAAGATTTACAGTAAAATAGTTTTGTACCCACCTAGTATTATGTTCTATACTTTTCATATTAAAAATGTAGTAAGCCACCTTATAGCTAAATTAAAAAATTGTCATATGTTTATAATAATAGAATATCATACTATGTACCAGTATGCTCCACCTCAAGATTCTTCTTCTAGGAGCATACAAAACTTCAAACATCAATTTGTATTGTAAAACAACTGGAAAAATAAAGAAACTGAAACTGAAAACTGAAAAACTATTGCTAAGCAATTACACATCAACAGTCACAACAACAATGTGAACAATGTCAAAATCCGAAACTTAAGGGCTAAAATGGCTGCCCACCGCCTTCTTTCACGGCGATTTAATTGGTACATTCATTTGTTAGCTGATTCAGGTTCAGTAACAAAGTTACTAAATAAGTCCATGATCAGACTGGTCATCATGCTGGATCTCGTCAGCCAATAGAGATCATATAGCCTATTGTTCATAGGAGTAGACATCATTATTATTAGGTACTAGGCCTATTTATTTACCCACTTAACCCACCCCCCCTTACCCCTTTACTATTTACCCCTTTAACCCACTTCTGCTACTACTGTACTTTTAATTATTAATTTTTCTCCGTGGTGAAACTATTGTGTTCCAAAGTAACCTTCATAATGGCATGCTCACACAAGGTTGCCTGTAGCCCAAGCCCTGCTTATGACTCGCATGAATCTAGAACACGCTGTGTATATATTGTTGCACAGAGATTCCCTGTTTCGATGAGGATTTCACTATCGAGGAAGACTTGTTTGAGGATGACGAGGACTTTGGTCCACCTACGAGGAGTCCACTGCGAGACTGGAACGGAGCAAACTACAGAAACAGTTAGTAGCACCGTATTATGCATATACTATATACACACATATATTTCATTCTTATGCAGCACATCTACATACAAGTTTAAACAGGTAAGTAGTAGACCTATGTACTACCCTGTGGATTGATTTGTTAAGACTTCGAAAACTGTTTTTCATCTTAGTGTGGAGTAGATAGTAGGTGAGGGCCTACCCTAGAAGTCAAGCAATTTTGCATAGGGATGGGCAAAAGCGTGTACTTCACTAAACGTGTACACTGCTGCTTGCAAAGCCGTGTACAAGTGAACACGTCCGTGGGGTCCCGCTTTCGAAAAAAAATCATGTTCTGTCTAGACCAAAAAATTATGTTGTTCCTGCAAACGGTTTCAAGACGTAATCCAGCGTGTTTCATGGTTCTGACCTCGAATCACTTGCCAGGTTTAGGCCGAAATTATTCTTCAACACGTAAATATTCCGTTAGTAAAAAATACGTCTTGAATATGTTTTTCGGGCGTATGCTGATGCACGTCCATGTTCCTGGCAGTGACTTCTGATTATATGTGACGCCTAGGCCGAAATTATTTATTAACTTGAGGCTATATAGTATACACATTTTGACTGCGATGTTGATTTAGGGGGAACGAGAGATAGGCCATGCGTGACCTTGGCAAAAGTAGAGCCACAGTGTCGCTTGGCCATCCCGGGGCTGGCCCCTTGGAGGGAGGGAGGGGGGGGGGGGGTTAAGTGACAACTGAGGAGTGAGGACGGTCGCACATCGCATGAAACCACTCGTCGGTGCCAAGCCCTCCGTGGCGGTCACACACAGTATAGTATTACACGCGGCGGGTTTATTGTTTCGAGAGAAACAGTAAAGGTATACACGCATTAAAGCGTTTACACGTGTACACTATCCCATCCCTAATTTTGCATACGGTTTCGTTCTTGTATTCACGTCGGGGAGTTTTTTTTTTTAAAGCTAAAGGCCACTTGAAATGCCACAAAGAAGAGAACAACATTTATAAATGATATTACTGTACTTATAATTTGCATATACATTTCTGTACTCGTGTTTCCAGCATGTTGGGTCAGCTCCACGGCCTCCACTCCTGAATTTATAATAATTAAGAATAAACATTAAATTGGGTTTAAGTTGTAGATAAGCATGAAAACATGACAATAATGTTTCAATATTGTTGGGACGGACATTGACCCATACTTTTGTACTTCACTGTACTGTATCATTCTATTCTGTTCTCGCAGATAGTGCAAAGGTCAACCAAGTGCAACCGGGATACAGCGGTGGTATAAAACACAGCGGCGGTACAAGCAGAGAATCATTGGAGGCCTGTAAACAATCTAGCGTGGGAATCTTCCGCGAGAACATCCAGAACGACGGGATAACGGGAGAGTTCGACGGGAAGGACTACTCGCATTCGGACGAGATGATGCGGGTACGTGTGTCTTGCACTTCCTAGTACTATCCGCTGGCCATTTACGTGTACGTGCCATCCAAGCTCGGATCTCTGTCCTCCTTTTAACAACTCTTTACCTGCCCACTTTGCCTCTCCAACACATCAAAAAAATAAAATAAAGAATAATATGATAACATCATATTAACAATTAACATAGCCTAATACAAGACAAAATACTATAGAGACAAGATAACTTTGAATAGATAGATACCTATCTATTAGGGGTGGGCAAACCCAGGATTTTTAGGGTCGAACTCGAACTTCATTAGAAAAATATTCGAACTCGAACTTCAAAGGAAAAAAAAAGGAAAAATTGCCACATGACTAAGGATGTAAATCAAATTCTAAATTTGATTTGGGAAGTAGGATACAAAGACAATTGGGCACCAGATTAAGATTAGAATATTATATTCTAATCTGTACGGGATAACGGGAGAGATTTACTTATAATTTTCAGTTTTAAATAGGCTTGAATATAAAAAAAGTGAAATGAAATGCTCATTAATAATATTTTACAAGCCTAACCTCGCGGAATTTCCATGAATAAATTAAGAAACTCATGCTCGAAAACTGTTGTTCTGAGTGTTGTAATCACGTAGTGTTGGCGACATTGGTTTGTACTTTTATACGTGAGCACCATCTTGCGGGAATTTAAGGAACTCTTTGGATAAAGAACGCACGACGGTCGGTAGTACTACTTTACCGACCTTGCGTCACACGAACGACGGGGACGTGAACGGGAGTGCTATCTTGCGGAAAGTGAGTGAACTCGTTGCTTTAAGATCGCGTGTACAAGATGTGATTGGTGCGTTCATTCAATAGATCGATTTATTCCCGGTTTTGACTTTTTCGTTCATGCGATCTGGCGGAAAGTGCGGGAACTCGTTGGACGAAGATCGCGCGGCGCGCGTTTTGAATAACGAACTCGGCAAAATGTCGAACTTGAACTTGATTTTCGAACCCAAACTCGGTTCGAACTTGAATCAAGTTCGGTTCGAGTTCGAAAATTCGAACGTTTGCCCACCCATACTATCTATACAAGGAGTAAGTAGTTGGTGAGTATTCTGTTGAAAATGTTCTTAAGTGTCAGTATCCATGCACAGCTCTAGCATCGGCTCACATGTAATTGTAGACCGTAGTCTCCATTTTGACTTTTTGTGCAAGTTCTTGTTCTGTAGATGACATGAAGTGTTTTTGTAAGGTAGGCCTATGTCACACTAGTATTGTAGATTTATCTGACAAATCTTATACCAAGTGTATGTATCAAGTCTATGGATGCTAATAAACCTTACAATATAAGGGGAACGGCTCCGTTTCACCGGCCTCGTGTTTCCCCAGACGTTCCGGCAGAAGTTCGGCCTGTACACGTTCCGCACCAATCAGCTCCAGGCCATCAACGCCGCGCTGCTCGGCCACGACTGCTTCGTGCTGATGCCGACCGGAGGCGGCAAGAGTCTCTGCTACCAACTGCCGGCGATTCTCTCCGAGGGAGTTACCATCGTCATCAGTCCGCTCAAGTCCCTCATCCTTGACCAGGTCAACAAACTCAACTCGCTGGATGTAAGCTATACCTACTTACCTACCGTAGTTGTTACTTGGCTTAGTTTAGGATAGTTACAACAAGAATGGCTGAAAAAGCCATCTTGGCATTTTATATCGCTACTCTTTATTCCAACATCATTTAGTTGGGTAAAGGGGCGTTCCCACCATTGATCTTGGGCATCCCAGAAATCAGTATCGGCATGCCAAGCATATGTATATTTTAAAAAAATTAGTTGGTTTCGGCCTAAATTACTTGGCCAGTACAGATTACACACCATGATAATAATATCATTGTGTTGCTCGTTTCTTTTTGGGGTTTTAGCAGAAGGTAGGCCTATGTAGATTTAAAATATTGTGTGTGGAAATAAAAACCTTGATAATTTCCCATTAACTACATTCAAATATTACCTACAAGCATTGGAGTTTGGATTATATTGGTGCCGGCGCAATTGGCCGAGGTCGATTAGGCGTTGGTCTAATAAACCGCGGTCTCTGCGTTCCACGTTCGAATCCTGGCTTGGGCATGGATGTCATGTGGCGTTTTTTCATCCTCATAATCCCGCACTCATCGTCTCGATTAGCCTCGTTTCAAAAATATGGGACGTAAAACCCCAAATATCATCATTGGATTATATTGGAAAGTTAAACTGAATCAGTGAATACCCCTTGACTTGTGGTGGATGGAAGGGAACCTAATTTGTATTGTACATTAACATAGGTATATTTTTATGAACCAAGGATGGATTAAGTTTAGCTCCAAGTAGTAGTAGGTTAGTTGGAGAGAGAGACAGAGAGGAAGAGACTTTCTCTGTTTGTTGCATTGGTATGGATTACATATAATAACCTATAATGTTTATTTGTTCCAATGTAGATTCCTGCGGCACACTTGTCTGGCACGCTAAACCCCAATCAGACGGACAATGTATACATGGAGTTGGATCAGCGAGACATACGTGAGTAAACGGGAAAACAAAACAAAAGTTGTCAGCCATTGATGCCCCATTGAATACTAGAGTAGAGATACCTACTGTAATAATTAGAAAGCAATGTGGTTACGCATGATGCTTAGAAAATGTTTTAAATAGTACCTATGGTTAATTTAAATTAAATTTGTATTGTTATGCTCTATAATAAGATATTGTATAGTATGATTGACAACTCGAGTATTCAATGTATATCATGTGTACCACTGGATTTTAAAGGCTAATAAATGTACATCTCCATCTACAGGGCTGAAGCTGTTGTATGTGACGCCTGAGAAGCTGAGCGCCTCGTCCCGCCTCGTGGACGCCCTGGAACGTCTGTATCGCCGAGATCGCCTGGCTCGCTTCGTGATCGACGAGGCCCACTGCGTGTCTCAGTGGGGCCACGACTTCCGTCCCGACTACAAGCGGCTGTGTTTCCTGCGGGAGAAGTTCCGCACGGTGCCGACTATTGCGCTCACGGCCACGGCCACCCCGCGCGTCCGCAAGGACATTCTGCAGCAGCTGCAGATGAAGAACCCCAAGTGGTGAGCTCACAAATTTCATGTACAGTAGTTGCCTTTACTAAAATAAAGTTAAAAATTTACCCTAATAAGTTCCCAATTTTAATTTAACAATTTTGATTTAAAAGAACAATTAACATTAAGCCAAATTTTCTGCTGGGAGTTCATCACTAGTTTGATTTAGGGTATGTGTAGAAATTCAAATGAACAGAGCTTAAATTAAAGAGGGATTGCAATTCGAATAAGAGGTCAGTTCGCGTTATCATTTTCGAATACAGGTGCCCGTTTTAGTACCCAGATATTCAACAGCAACAAAAAGACGAGTTTGAGTATTCCCGCCATTTTATTTGGCGGAAATATAACTGCTACACATACACATGTAATTTTGCGAAAATCACGATTTTTAAATGTTGTTTTGTATCCAGATGATGTATATCGTAGACAATAGACATTACTTTATTTTAGGCAATAAAGTTGGGAAAATTTCACAAATTTTGTGGGGAGCATATTTCGCTATGCCGACCTCCAATAATAAGGGGTTTTCAAGACTTACGAGGCTATATGTTACACCTACATATTCTTAAATCTGGTCTCCAGGTTCCTGTGCAGCTTCAACCGGCCGAACCTCAAGTACTCGGTGCTGCCCAAGACGGGCAAGAAGATAACGCAGAGCATCATCACGCTTATCAAGACCAAGTTTGCGCGCGACTCCGGCATCATCTACTGTCTGTCGCGCAACGATTGCGACACGGTGGCGAAGGAGCTGCGTCAGAGCGGCATCAAGGCAGGGGCCTACCACGCCGGACTCGTTGATAAGGACAGGGAACAGGCCCAGCACAACTGGATCACGGACAAGTACAAGGTCAGGCATTTTCTGTCTTGGCATTATTTTCTCTATCTTTTAGATGTAGATATTTTTTCACTATTAAACAAATGTTTAAAACAAACAAAATATTGAATAATTTAATAACAAACCCTTTTTTGCCGCACATTCCTAACTTAACCCTTATCATGCAATTTAAAATGACTTCTTCCAGTCGTCTTAAACTCACATTATAAAATTAAGTTTTCTTTTACTATGTACGAATAACAACAATTCAGCTCCAAGAACATGTGAGATTCGATTTAGATGTAACATTTAGTAAGATTATTTTAGTAAGACCATTGGATGTCTTTAGACGATTACTCTGCTGAAAAACCATGAGGCTAACAGGCGATGGTAGTCTATTGTGTCTGTGTCTCTAAAAGTTCATTTTTCACTGCTAGATAGCATCAGGATGCATGTTTGAATGTAAAGATAGATAGCACTGGGCATGTGTTTTTTGGATGTTTTGTCTAGGCCTTTTAACTTAAAAAATCACAACAACGAAAATAATGTGTGAAATTAAAAAAAAAATCTGGGTTGGTTGTGGCGATCTCTTCAAATTAGGGATGTCATAGGGTACCCGGGTTACCCGGATCCAGAAATTACCCGAATCCATTTTTAGGATTCGGATCCTTATCGGGTAGTATTATTTGTAAAAAAAGTAATATACGCAACGACATTTCTGCGACTACTTTCCTTGAAGCTACAGTGAATTCCTGCTTGTGGGCGTGGCGAGCTGGTCGCTGGTTAGTACGCGCTGTCATTACTGTGGGTGAGTTCTGTGATGCCATATACACTCCCCTCCCCCACCCCCCTCTCGCCTTTCCCGAGCCCAGCCCACACAGCGGCCGGCAGCTGACACGGGCAGAGAACGGCCTTCAATCGCGTGGTGTCGGGGGGGGGGGGGGGGGGTTGGGTGTAACCAAGATAAGATAACATAATTTAGGCTTTTAGGATTCGGGTAACCCGGTTCTTGGAAAATCTGGAACCGGATCCGAATTTTCCTACCCTATGACATCCCTACTTCAAATAACAATAAAAACTATTTTAGGTCTGTTATCGTCAAAGTTGTGACGTGTCAAACGTGATCCGTGACCGACGTTTCCTTCCAGGTGGTTTGCGCGACCATCGCGTTCGGGATGGGCATCGACAAGCCCGACGTGAGGTTCGTGATGCACTACTCGCTGCCCAAGTCCATCGAGGGTTACTACCAAGAGTCCGGTCGCGCGGGCAGAGACGGAGACCCGGCCACCTGTATACTGTACTTCAGCCACGCAGACATGCACCGACACATGAAGATGATCATGCGTTAGTATTTTATATCGCTGGCAATAACTCAAGTAACCATGGCAACCAAAGTCAAAGCTCTTTGAAAACAAGAATCAGCACAATTCAATTCAATTCAATTTTATTTTACTTTAAGGCTGGTCCACACAGATTTTGAAGACAAAATGCATAAGGTTTTAAGACGTTTTAAAAAAACAATGAAAACAACGTCTTAAAACTAAAACTTTGTGTGAACGCCAGTACGTGTTTCCTATGATCCAACTTTACGACTACGCGTTAAACCTTAAATCGTATGTCTTAAAAATCTGTGTGGACCAGCCTTTAGGCTATCATTGTTCTTCTTAAATCTTACAAATACAGCATTTTATTTTTAATAAATATACAAGTTCGAAGTTTACATATAAATATAACAGATACATTTTCTATTTTAATCTTTACCCACTTACGATGGAGCATCCTGTGTGTGGGAGCTTTCACATATAAATGACTGTTCGCGCCTACCTCTCTAGTTTGTAATTTCATATATAGGTTTAAGTCTCTTCCGGTTGTTTACGTCACGTCCTTCTACGCCCTTCGCTCTTATCTCGCTTTCCCCTCCCCTTGTGACGTATGCATGTTTTCGTGTTTGAGCTGCAATGTGCAGTCCCCAGTCTGGTTTCATCTCTCGCACGGCACGTACGAGTGTCATCTCTCCTTCGAACCGCTTGCGGACTCCGAGCGTCGAGCTCAACTTTGTCTACCCGCTGCTGCTTGTGGTTCGAGCCTCTCTTGAGGCGTTTTTCTTACTCTTTCTTTCTTCTCCTTTCAACCCTGGGTTCTTTATTCTTTTCTTTACCTAGCAAACTACTAGGCTAGTCTCTGCACTTCGGCATCACACTATTCTCCACTTCACTGCATTCTCGGTAAGTTCATTTCAAAATATACAGTCCACTTTCAGTTCTTATTATACAATCTTTTCTCTTTACTTCCCCGCGCTAACATTTTTTGGTCCTCCGTCGTCCGAATCTTCAGCCAGTTATTCCATCAGTCAAAGCTATCTTTATCATTTTCTTTATTTTTTCTCTCGTCAGTTGCGTCGTCCCGCGCGGACACGTCACTCTCTTCCCTCGCGCTGCAACTCGTCATACAAGTGACGTATTCAACAATACACGTTGTTGTTTTGACAGTAAGGTCAGTGTGCTCAACTACATTCAGCTGGGTTTACATATAACACTGCTTGTGTTGACGGATTTCTCTCGCGTTTTTTTCCTTCATAATTTCTTGTGTTTTCCCCTCTGTTCATTATGGATGATCTTGTTTCTGAACAAGAAAAGCTTGTTGCTCAGCGCGAAGTCATTTTTGCGTCTGTCCAACGTACGTACAAAGCCTTCGCTAATTTAACACCTGATAACCTACACTTAAATAGGCCTAGGTTCGAGAAGTTGTCGACATTTGACTCGAGTTTTCAGCAGATACAATTGGCCATCGCGGCCATAAATTCACAACTTACTGCTCCTGCTAAACCCGTCGAAGTTGACAAGGTGTTTGAAAGTTTTGAGACAGTTTTGTACGCAGCACAATCTCGTTTTCTTGCTGCTGTCAAATTAAGTGAAAATAGCGCTACACCCGCGGATGTGGCTACAGCTTCTCCTAAGAATTATATTAATCTACCCACAATCGATCTTCCCAATTTCTCGGGAGATATTTCGCAATGGACCGAATTTTATTCTCTTTTCAAATCCCTAATTGACGGAAATGATTCACTCGACAACATACAAAAGTTTCATTACTTGAGAACTTCGTTGTCAGGCGCTGCTCTGACTACTATTTCCGGTTTTCAAATCTCCAATGAAAACTACCCTCTCGCCTTTCAGGCGCTGATATCCCGTTATCAGAATAAACGTTTGCTGGCTAGTTTGTATGTGCAGCAACTGCTGGACTTCACACCTCTGAAATCTGCGTCACATGCTAGCTTGCAAAGTTTTCTCAGCGTGCATCGTAACGCGATTGATGCATTGAAAGCATTAGAATTACCCGACCTAGGTGATTTTTTGTTACTCTCGTTGACCTTGGCTAAGCTCGACAGTTCAACTCGTAAAGCATTCGAGAACAAACAGTCTTCCCACACTACTCCTAATTACAGTTCGGTGATAGAATTTATCGAAGAACAGTCACGCACGTTCGAATTATGCTCTGTAGGTAAACCTATTGCCAGTCCTACCAAGGTTTCTTCCCCTGTGAAGAAACTGAATTCATTTATCGCTACTAAAGAAGCCACCCCCTCTTCTGGCTCGGGACGTGAGCGCTCTGAACCCTCGCGCTCCGACGCCAATTCATCTTGCCCCGTGTGTAAATCTTGTCACACGCTTTATAAGTGTGAGACATTCCGGAAGCAATCCATTGATGACAAGTATCACACCTTGCGCCAATTGCGACGCTGTTTCAATTGTCTCGGCGCTCACATGAAGTCGCAGTGTAATTCAAAGAACGCCTGCTCCACCTGCGGAAGTAAGCATCATCACTCTTTTTTACACTCCACGAGTACTTCCGCGTACCAGGACAATTCATATGGCAGTGTTCCCTTAGATCGTGACGTCAATCCCTCTCATGACGTCAGCTCATCCTCTCAAGAAGCCGGTTCCTCGAATCGCGTTCTCTCCTGTCATCTCCGAGACACCACGCGCAGCCAACCTACTGTGCTGTTAGGCACCGCACGCGCTCTCATTCAAGATTCTCACGGACAATTTCAACCCTTTCGCGCAGTGCTGGATCCCGGCTCGCAAGTCTCTGCCATATCTCAGTCGCTGGTCAGGAAGCTGGGCCTGAAAGTTGAACCTACACACTTCGAGTTATCGGGGATAGGCCTTGCTGCTACTCAAGCACGTGGCACTGTACAGTGCTCCATTACCTCGCGCCTCTCCTCTCTCAAAACACTCATGGTTCGAGCTCTGGTTCTGCCGAACTTAACCAGTCACCTGCCGACCAGTGAAGTATCCTGTGACGTTTTCCAACGTTTCCAAGGAATGTGTCTTGCAGACAACCGTTTCTGCTCCCCGGACCGAGTAGACTTTCTGCTGGGTGCCGATCTCTACCCCGAAATCTTGAATAGGTCAGGTGACACGATCCGCGGCAACAACCCTACGGCCTTCAACACCATGTTTGGCTGGGTTGTCATGGGACCAACTCAGTCCAAGGAACCACCTTCCGACCCTCCTGTCTCTCTCTTTGTGTGTTCCTCTAGCCTCGAGCGCAACTTGCGCTTATTCTGGGAGGTAGAAGAAGTTCCTCGTCCCCCTGAAGAAGATCCTGAAGATCAATGGTGTGAACGTCACTTCAAGGACACCCACTCACGTGACGCGTGTGGACGCTACTCAGTAGCTCTTCCCTTCAAACCGTCGCGTCCCTCACTCGGAAGCAACCGTGAGGCCGCACTCCAGAGCTACCTGAGTTTAGAGCGACGTTTGCGACGCAACCCTCAGCACAACGCTGCTTATCAAGTGTTCATGCAAGACTATGAACATGCCCAGCATATGCAGCACGTCTCTTCCCCTGCCAGCTATATCATTCCACACCACTGTGTCCACAAACTCACGAGCTCCAGTACCAAGCTGAGAGTTGTTTTTAACGCCTCTTCACCGGACCAAGATGGCGTCTCTCTGAACCAACTCCTACTCAGTGGACCGAAACTCCAACGTGACCTATCCAGTGTAATCACTTCTTTCCGAACCCATTCTATCGTCATCTGTGCGGACATCCGTCAAATGTATCGCCAGATCCTTGTCAGCTCCTCGGATCGGGCCGTCCAACACATTTTTTGGCGACCTTCCCCCAGTTCTCCCGTCCTAGAATACGAGCTCAACACAGTCACGTACGGGCTAACCCCCTCTGCCTTCCAAGCCCAACGTGTTTTGCAGCAACTGGTGCGTGACGAAGGAGAACAGTTCCCTCTGGCTGCACATGCCCTCACGTCGCATACCTACATAGATGACATCGTGTCTGGCGCTGAAAATCTCTCTGAAGCCATCGCCCTCCAGAAACAGTTGCAAGCTCTCCTTGCGCGCGGCGGCTTCGAGCTTCGTAAGTGGGCGAGCAACAATCGTATTGCTTTGGCCACTCTACCTGAAGACCATCTCGAGACTCCACTCGTGTTCTCTAACGAAGATGAAGGCATCAAGATCCTCGGCCTACTGTGGAGCTCCAACTCGGATGATTTCTCTTTTCTCACCGTACCTTTCCAAGGAACTGTCACAAAACGTACGGCATTGTCCTACATCGCACGCATCTTCGATCCCCTGGGGTTTCTCACACCCTTCGTTTGCTCAATGAAGATCTTCCTCCAACAACTATGGCTGTCCCAGGTGCAGTGGGATGATACGCTTCCCGATCATCTCTCTCACGACTGGCTCTCGGCAGTCGCTGAAGTTCCCGCCCTTGCCAACTTTCATGTCCCTCGCGCCTTCCCTCGTGTTGGCCACTCTCATCGTGTCGTCGGCTTCTGCGACGCCTCCGAGAAAGCCTACGCAGCTGTGCTGTATCTGCAATCACAGACCAGCCCTTCCACCTGTGAAGTTCGTCTCGTGCGCGCGAAAAGCAAGGTCGCCCCAGTTAAACCCCTGACTATTCCGAAACTGGAACTATCGGCTGCTCTCCTGCTCACTCGTTTGCTACGTGACACCTTGCCCTCGCTGCTCCCCCTCGTCTCAAGCTCTGTTCATCTCTTCACCGACTCACGAATCGTGCTTGCCTGGCTGTCCACTCCCCCTCATCGCCTCAAGACCTTCGTCGCCAACCGCGTCGTCGAGGTGCTTGAGAGCACTTCTCCTGTCGACTGGCATCACGTATCGTCCGCAGAAAACCCTGCCGATTGCGCATCTCGTGGTTTGACCCCGACTCAGCTCCTTGAGCACCCTCTGTGGCTCTCTGGTCCCAACTTCCTGCATGCTGTTCAAGAGTTGTGGTCTCGGACATCACCCTCATTCGACTCCTGTGAGGAGTTGCCCGAACTGAAGCCTTCAGTACACGCATTCGTAGCGCACGTCGACGCTTTGGACCCTCTGCTAGAGAACTTCCGGAAATACTCCACACTTCTTAAAGCACAGCGTGTGTTCGCCTGGGCGTTTCGCTTCGCTCGCCTCCTTCTCGCGAGACGCTCACATGCTTCCCCTCTCCGTGGTACTGTCACTCCACTCGAGCTCAAGGACGCTCTGGATCTCTTTCTACGTCTCACTCAACATCACTTTTACGCCCCAGAAATTCGCCAGTTGAGCCAAGAGCGTCAAGTGTCCTCCAAGCTCGCTTCTCTCAAGCCCTTTCTCGACCCCTCCGGGTTTCTCAGGGTGGGCGGTAGACTACGTCATTCTTCCCTTGCTGAAGAAGCTCGTCACCCCCTCCTTCTCCCTAAGGAGGCGCACTTGTCGGTACTCATTTGCGATCACTACCACAAGATTTCTCTCCATTCCGGCCCTAGAACTGTTCAAGCGCTGATTCAACAACTTTATTGGATCGTGTCTCTGCGTGGCTTGCTTCGACAGCGCATCCATCGTTGCCTCTCGTGCCACAAGTTCCGTGCAAAGCCCTTGCAACCTCAGATGGCTGATCTTCCCGCCCCTCGCGTGCAGTGCTCCAGGGTCTTCTCCCATGTCGGGACTGACTTTGCCGGGCCCTTCATGGTCAAAACCAGCATGCGTCGGAACGCACCACTCACCAAAGGTTACTTGTGCGTGTTCGTATGCATGGCTACCAAAGCGGTGCACTTGGAGATGGTATCTGAGCTATCCACTGAAGCTTTCCTGGCCTGCTTCGATCGTTTTCTTTCTCGGCGAGGCCTTCCTGCTCATGTGTACTCCGACTTCGGGCGGAACTACGTGGGAGCAGCCAGACATCTGCGTGAAGTGCACGACTTTCTCTCTCGCGCGGAAGAACCCCTCTTCAGTGCTCTCGCCGTCCGCCAAGTCCACTGGCACTTCAATCCTCCCTACGCTCCTAACTTCGGAGGCCTCTGGGAGGCGGTGGTAAAATCCGCGAAGTCTTTATTGTATCGTCTCATTGGAGACAGCTCCCTTACACATGAAGAATATGCCACCCTCTTTGCACGCATTGAAGCCGTGCTCAACAGCCGCCCTCTATGCGCCCCCTCCGCGGACCCCCTCGAAGGTGTCGACTACCTCAGCCCCGGGCACTTTCTGATAGGCGCTCCCCTGCTTGCTCCTCCCGAGCACCTCTCTGACCCTGACGTCAATGTCAGACCCCTTGCTCGTTGGCACCGTGTTCGGCAAATTCATCAATCGTTTTGGAACCGCTGGAGCTCGGAGTACCTCAACACTTTAATGCAAAGGAACAAGTGGGTTCGTGGTAGTCCTAACCTCAAAGTAGGAGATGTCGTATTCTCACTCTCGGCATCTACTTCCCCCCTTTCCTGGCCGATCGGCCGAGTGGAAGCTCTCTTTCCCGGTCGTGACGGTGTTTCCCGCGTCGCCTCTGTTCGTACGGCGTCCGGGGTTCACACTCGACCAGTCAACAAACTGGTCACGCTCCCCTCCACCTAGGTGCGAAGGAGCTTTTCGTATCGTTTCTTCTTTCATTTTACTTGTTATATCAGTTTCGTTTTGAATTCTCGTTTTCTAGAAAAAATGATTTTTTTCATTTTTTGGTGGGCGGTATGTTCGCGCCTACCTCTCTAGTTTGTAATTTCATATATAGGTTTAAGTCTCTTCCGGTTGTTTACGTCACGTCCTTCTACGCCCTTCGCTCTTATCTCGCTTTCCCCTCCCCTTGTGACGTATGCATGTTTTCGTGTTTGAGCTGCAATGTGCAGTCCCCAGTCTGGTTTCATCTCTCGCACGGCACGTACGAGTGTCATCTCTCCTTCGAACCGCTTGCGGACTCCGAGCGTCGAGCTCAACTTTGTCTACCCGCTGCTGCTTGTGGTTCGAGCCTCTCTTGAGGCGTTTTTCTTACTCTTTCTTTCTTCTCCTTTCAACCCTGGGTTCTTTATTCTTTTCTTTACCTAGCAAACTACTAGGCTAGTCTCTGCACTTCGGCATCACACTATTCTCCACTTCACTGCATTCTCGGTAAGTTCATTTCAAAATATACAGTCCACTTTCAGTTCTTATTATACAATCTTTTCTCTTTACTTCCCCGCGCTAACAATGACATATAACGTCATTACAATACCTAACAATATTACAGTGATCATAAAACACCGTTTCCTTTTCGTCGTTTCCGTAAGTTATTTGGAAGACTGCACTGGTCAATGTAAATTCTTAAAAAGTGGCGGTAGTTTTGAAAACATTTGGACAGTGGACGTGGATGTAGGCGCACTCGCTTATCAATGAGTGATAAGAGTGCTAGAGTGCTTTCCTAGTGTATTTTATGTCCTTCTATAGTGGCTTACCATCACTACTCAGGCAAGCTATTGACATCAGGCTCTTTCACGGAGTGACATTGCCTCAGCTTTTTGACACCCTCCTATAACCCAACCTGACTACAGTTGTGTATGTTTGTGTAAACGCAGAGGACAGCAACCGAGCTGCGCAGAGTACCCACATCGAGAACCTGCGTCTAATGGAGTCGTGTATGTTTGTGTAAACACAGAGGACAGCAACCGAGCCGCGCAGAGCACCCACATCAAGAACCTGCGTCTAATGGAGTCGTGTATGTTTGTGTAAACACAGAGGACAGCAACCGAGCCGCGCAGAGCACCCACATCAAGAACCTGCGTCTAATGGAGTCGTGTATGTTTGTGTAAACACAGAGGACAGCAACCATGCTGCTCAGAGCACCCACATCGAGAACCTGCGTCTAATGGAGTCGTGTATGTTTGTGTAAACGCAGAGGACAGCAACCGAGCCACGCAGAGCACCCACATCGAGAACCTGCGTCTAATGGAGTCGTGTATGTTTGTGTAAACACAGAGGACAGCAACCGAGCCGCGCAGAGCACCCACATCGAGAACCTGCGTCTAATGGAGTCGTGTATGTTTGTGTAAACACAGAGGACAGCAACCATGCCGCGCAGAGCACCCACATCGAGAACCTGCGTCTAATGGAGTCGTGTATGTTTGTGTAAACACAGAGGACAGCAACCATGCCGCGCAGAGCACCCACATCGAGAACCTGCGTCTAATGGAGTCGTGTATGTTTGTGTAAACGCAGAGGACAGCAACCATGCTGCGCAGAGCACCCACATCGAGAACCTGCGTCTAATGGAGTCGTGTATGTTTGTGTAAACACAGAGGACAGCAACCATGCCGCGCAGAGCACCCACATCGAGAACCTGCGTCTAATGGAGTCGTGTATGTTTGTGTAAACACAGAGGACAGCAACCATGCCGCGCAGAGCACCCACATCGAGAACCTGCGTCTAATGGAGTCGTGTATGTTTGTGTAAACGCAGAGGACAGCAACCATGCCGCGCAGAGCACCCACATCGAGAACCTGCGTCTAATGGAGTCGTGTATGTTTGTGTAAACACAGAGGACAGCAACCATGCCGCGCAGAGCACCCACATCGAGAACCTGCGTCTAATGGAGTCGTGTATGTTTGTGTAAACGCAGAGGACAGCAACCGAGCCGCGCAGAGCACCCACATCGAGAACCTGCGTCTAATGGAGTCGTGTATGTTTGTGTAAACGCAGAGGACAGCAACCGAGCCACGCAGAGCACCCACATCGAGAACCTGCGTCTAATGGAGTCGTGTATGTTTGTGTAAACGCAGAGGACAGCAACCGAGCCGCGCAGAGCACCCACATCGAGAACCTGCGTCTAATGGAGTCGTGTATGTTTGTGTAAACACAGAGGACAGCAACCGAGCCGCGCAGAGCACCCACATCGAGAACCTGCGTCTAATGGAGTCGTGTATGTTTGTGTAAACGCAGAGGACAGCAACCGAGCCGCGCAGAGCACCCACATCGAGAACCTGCGTCTAATGGAGTCGTGTATGTTTGTGTAAACACAGAGGACAGCAACCATGCCGCGCAGAGCACCCACATCGAGAACCTGCGTCTAATGGAGTCGTGTATGTTTGTGTAAACGCAGAGGACAGCAACCGAGCCACGCAGAGCACCCACGTCAAGAACCTGCGTCTAATGGAGTCGTGTATGTTTGTGTAAACACAGAGGACAGCAACCATGCCGCGCTGAGCACCCACATCGAGAACCTGCGTCTAATGGAGTCGTGTATGTTTGTGTAAACGCAGAGGACAGCAACCATGCCGCGCAGAGCACCCACATCGAGAACCTGCGTCTAATGGAGTCGTGTATGTTTGTGTAAACACAGAGGACAGCAACCGAGCCGCGCAGAGCACCCACATCGAGAACCTGCGTCTAATGGAGTCGTGTATGTTTGTGTAAACGCAGAGGACAGCAACCATGCTGCGCAGAGCACCCACATCGAGAACCTGCGTCTAATGGAGTCGTGTGTGTTTGTGTAAACACAGAGGACAGCAACCATGCCGCGCAGAGCACCCACATCGAGAACCTGCGTCTAATGGAGTCGTGTATGTTTGTGTAAACGCAGAGGACAGCAACCATGCTGCGCAGAGCACCCACATCGAGAACCTGCGTCTAATGGAGTCGTGTATGTTTGTATAAACGCAGAGGACAGCAACCATGCCGCGCAGAGCACCCACATCGAGAACCTGCGTCTAATGGAGTCGTGTATGTTTGTGTAAACACAGAGGACAGCAACCGAGCCGCGCAGAGCACCCACATCGAGAACCTGCGTCTAATGGAGTCGTGTATGTTTGTGTAAACACAAAGGACAGCAACCATGCTGCGCAGAGCACCCACATCGAGAACCTGCGTCTAATGGAGTCGTGTATGTTTGTGTAAACGCAGAGGACAGCAACCATGCCGCGCAGAGCACCCACATCGAGAACCTGCGTCTAATGGAGTCGTGTATGTTTGTGTAAACGCAGAGGACAGCAACCGAGCCGCGCAGAGCACCCACATCGAGAACCTGCGTCTAATGGAGTCGTGTATGTTTGTGTAAACGCAGAGGACAGCAACCATGCCGCGCAGAGCACCCACATCGAGAACCTGCGTCTAATGGAGTCGTGTATGTTTGTGTAAACACAGAGGACAGCAACCGAGCCGCGCAGAGCACCCACATCGAGAACCTGCGTCTAATGGAGTCGTGTATGTTTGTGTAAACACAGAGGACAGCAACCGAGCCGCGCAGAGCACCCACATCGAGAACCTGCGTCTAATGGAGTCGTGTATGTTTGTGTAAACACAAAGGACAGCAACCATGCTGCGCAGAGCACCCACATCGAGAACCTGCGTCTAATGGAGTCGTGTATGTTTGTGTAAACGCAGAGGACAGCAACCATGCCGCGCAGAGCACCCACATCGAGAACCTGCGTCTAATGGAGTCGTGTATGTTTGTGTAAACGCAGAGGACAGCAACCGAGCCGCGCAGAGCACCCACATCGAGAACCTGCGTCTAATGGAGTCGTGTATGTTTGTGTAAACGCAGAGGACAGCAACCATGCCGTGCAGAGCACCCACATCGAGAACCTGCGTCTAATGGAGTCGTGTATGTTTGTGTAAACGCAAAGGACAGCAACCATGCCGCGCAGAGCACCCACATCGAGAACCTGCGTCTAATGGAGTCGTGTATGTTTGTGTAAACGCAGAGGACAGCAACCATGCCGTGCAGAGCACCCACATCGAGAACCTGCGTCTAATGGAGTCGTGTATGTTTGTGTAAACGCAAAGGACAGCAACCATGCCGTGCAGAGCACTCACATCGAGAACCTGCGTCTAATGGAGTCGTGTATGTTTGTGTAAACGCAGAGGACAGCAACCATGCCGTGCAGAGCACCCACATCGAGAACCTGCGTCTAATGGAGTCGTGTATGTTTGTGTAAACGCAAAGGACAGCAACCATGCCGCGCAGAGCACCCACATCGAGAACCTGCGTCTAATGGAGTCGTGTATGTTTGTGTAAACACAGAGGACAGCAACCGAGCCGCGCAGAGCACCCACATCGAGAACCTGCGTCTAATGGAGTCGTGTATGTTTGTGTAAACGCAGAGGACAGCAACCATGCCGCGCAGAGCACCCACATTGAGAACCTGCGTCTAATGGTCGCGTTCTGTCTCAACCGGTCCGAGTGTCGTCGAGCCCAGCAGCTCAACTACTTCGGAGAGATCTTCCACCGGGAGCAGTGTCTCGCGCACCACAACACGGCCTGCGACAACTGTCTCAATCAGGTGAGCGACTGTCTCGCGCTCGGAAAAAGTGTTAATTTATTTTTTGCTTTTGCTATTGAATTTTTTTAAAAATGTTTATTTTTTTATTGTATTTTTTAAATGTTGTTGTTTATTTTTTGTCTGGCAAGCTCAGTATCTACAAGCCTTATGCCCTAGACATCTCATAGCAAAGCGTTTAAAGAACAGTATCGATGTTCCCTATTGGAAATCACTGATGATCAGTTTTTGAGCTAGGGGAGGATAGGAAGGAACCAACAGCTTACCTTGTAGTAGTTGCGGCCTTCGGAGTCGATAGAAACACAAAAGATATAAACACAAAACGTCGAGACAGTTTCGGCCTGACGTGGCCTTGATCACCCGACGAAGGTGGAGGAAAGAGTTTTTGTAACTTTTCTTTTCTCCTTATGCCGAGATTACTTTTTGAGCCATTCTTCTGTTTTGCTATCCAGTATAAAAGGGCTTTCTTTTCTATCCTGCTCATGCCATCGGGCAACTGAGTGTAAAGACAATAAATACAAATGTATGTTTATTTTACATAGCCTACAGTATGCATTGGTGTCTTTATGGCTACTGTATCGAGTGAAAGAGAGAACGAGCTCCGAATGACAAGTGTCGACGTTTACAGGAGCAGGAACACTACAAGGACACCGACGTGACCTTGGAGAGCGTGGAGATTGTCAAGTGTGTCAAACAGATATGCATCGGTCGCGGCAACGGCCGCTGCTTCACTCTCCTCCATCTGGCGGATATCTTCAGAGGGGCCGCCAATAAGAAGATCAGGGACCACGGTAAGTTTGCCGTTCGAACATTACCGACAGAGAAAAGCATGAAGGAACTAACGGTTTAAGGGTAGGCTATATAAAAACGAAACTTTGTTTCTTTTAATTATGTTTTTTCCAACTCAGCTACATGTTAAAGATTCCACTTAAATTTACTCTCCTTATAACCTTTCTGAAGTAACATAAAATACTTAGCACAAACAAAACTTTTAATAACGTTTTCGGTCAGCGTGACCGTTCTCAGTACTTGTAGAGAGAGACCTGAGTTAAACTAAACTCAGGTAAACTGAACAGTAACTAAGCTGTTTGCATCCTATCTCTCTCGTGAACACAATTACGTTGCCCAAGCCTTTTAACACTTTCTGCTTTGAATTGAATGCAAACGTGTAACACTTGTGGTCGTGTCCTGTGGAATTCATGCTCTGTTCAATGTTCCAATCGTTACAGGTCATGACAAGTTGTCACTGTATGGGCGTGGCAAGGACTGGCAGAAAGGGGACACGGAACGACTTCTCCACAAACTCACCAACGAGCAATACCTGAAGGAGGAACTTTCAATCAACAACAACATTGCTATCGGTTATCTTGTCGTGGGACCGAGGGCCCATACGTTGCTTAAGAATCCCCCAGAAAGAGTGAGTACTTTTGTGCTGTTTCTATACCTTTTCCTTATATAGTAGCTTATTTACTCACTATCTCTACAAAGGAATGAAAGGTAGGACTAAAGGAAGCTCACTAAATAAATTAACTACCCAAAGCTTTTTAGCGCGCAAAGATTTTACATAGCGATAAGAGGGGAGCAGCAGGGGAGCGTCAAACTTAGAAAATCTCAGGTCTACCACAAGAGGCTTCAATTGTTTCTCCATGGCAACGGCAAAGTTTGGTCGCAAAGATGGCCGCCATGCGCGTAGATGTGACGTACATACGTTAGGGATGGGCAAATACGTTTAATTAGGGATGTCAACGATTACGATTAAATCGATTCGATTAATCGATTATTAATTTAAATCGATTAATCGATTATTTAAAAAAAAAATCGATTTTAAATTTTCGCGCTTTTTTAAATTTAGTTCTCAAGATCTGCCGCCTATTCGAGCGCGAGCGCTAGCGCTAGCATCGCTATTGCTCAGTTTCATTTACAGTAGGCCTAGGCCTAGGCCTAAGAACAGCAACAGCATAACTTTGCGTCATAATTTGAGCCGAATTTCCAGTCATATTTTGAATAGCTGTGTCTAGTCGCCTACCCTAGACCCAGCATTCGACGCCTACGATCTATAAAAATACGAGTTGTTATGTTTGTTCACAAATAACAAGAGAAGTAAGGTTAGAAAAGTCGCTACGATTTTAGTTCACATCACGTAAATTTTAATTACGCTGCACATGAAAATAATAATATTACGACGCATATTCAACATACTTAATTACTTATTGGTTAAAAAAAAAACGGGAAGTGAATAACTATAGCCCTTCAGGCCTAACTAGGACAGAAATTATCGTCGAAATCTTGGACAGAACATAACAAAAATACTCCGTGACGTAAAATATATCGATAGTCGAAAAGAAGTCGAATTGCGAACTCGTGGCTTGCGCGGGCAATTCAAACTAACCGAAACCAGACCGAAGTTTGGAAGAAACTTGCTACTATACCGACATTTAACAAAACGATTAAAATCGATTAATAATCGATTATGGAGGTGAAAGTGAATTCGATTATCGATTATAATAATTTAATCGTTTGACATCCCTACGTTTAATAGTCTAAACGTTTAACCGTTTTTAAAACTTGCGTTTAAACGTTTTATTTGCTCTTGCCCCTGCCACGAGATGAATAAAATGATCTTTGCAGTAAATTACCGAAAAGTTCCGAAACATTGGGTATAATTACAATTTGTAGCTAGAAAAAACTATGATAGTAGACTAGTACTGCAGTACGCTCCGTTGTTAAATATTTGTTTCTTATCTTATATACAAACACTTCTGTACACACGTTTAAACGAGGCGTAAAAAGTACAAACGTTTAAAGCCACTCCCACGTTTAAACGTTTAAACGTCCCATCCCTAACGTACGTGCAACCTATATGAATAATAACTAAACGTTTGTGTTGCACCACCAGGTGACGTTCCCCAAGCTGAACTCAGCACCGCGGGCAGACAGCGAGTCCACTCCGGTGGTGCCCAAGAACCCCGCCTACGTCGAGATCTCGACCAAGTGTCTCAACGACCTGAAGGACGTGTGCACGGGCATCGCAGACTCCCTCCACATACCCCCCTCGTCGATCATGAACCAGCAGGTAGGCCCCAACTGGGTTTTACTTTTACAACATTTATTATTTTTTAGTTTACAAAAAGAAATATAGTTTTACATTTCAATACGCCCCTGTGCAACATTAATCGGGCCAGGGGGTGATTAGAAATCGATGTATTCTTGGACGTGCAGAGTTTGTTAACTTGCCAGGCTTCACATGTTTTCAACCATTTCTTCTTCTTTCTTCCTTTCATCGTCCTTCTAGTTCACACCATCTTTCTCTGTGCTCCCAGTATTTGTGCTTCTATTTCTTCCCCGCCTCTGTTCTAAATAATTTTTCGGTTGGTCCTTTCACTTTTCTCTTCATCTACTGTACTAGCTCTTGTAATGTTTGAAACATCTCCTCTTTCTAATTCTGCCCTTTGTATATTATTTGTTTATAGACCTGTATTACTTCCCTATTATTTTCACATGTTCATACCATCATACCACAAATAATAACTAGGAATTATGTTTATCAAAATATCAGGAAGGACTAGTAAAATGCTTCACCCTAAATACGTATCTGTAAGAAACGGATGAAATCCATTAAAACAACATCCCTGACAAGTGGGTATGTATGTGGATATAGACGACGCTCTGTGTTTGTGTTGCAGGCCCTGAAGGCCATGTCAGAGAGCCTACCAGAGTCGCCCGAGGAAATGCTCAAGATCTCGCACGTCACGCGCGCCAACTTTGAAAAGTACGGCAGTATGCTGCTGGAGGTCACACGTCAGTACGCCACGGAGAAAGCAGGTAGGCTGATTGGGAACTCGTGATTATGTCCCTATATGGAATTATTTTTAATTCTTTAATTAAATTAAATTGACACTTCAACAGTTTCATCAAATTTGGCATACAAACCCTGATAATTACAATAATTATTCATGTTTTTTTAGTTTTTATGCAAACTTAAATTGAGCCTGGTTTTCAATTTTTTAATGTGCAATTTGTGTTTTTTAAATGCTTAATTATTGAGATATGATTGAAAAACAGTAATTTTGTGCTGTTTCTTTTTAATATTGACGGTAGTCATTCCTCTTAATATTAATTATTACGTACTTGCCACTATTCAAGTGTGAGTAGGCCTTACTACATCTCGGTGGGGTTGTATCGTTGCAGTATTGATGATGTTCGAGAAGGAGGACGAAGCCAGCGATGACGCAGATAACGACACCGTCTCATTGGTCGACTCTCCCGTGGTCTCGGCAGGCCGGGGCAAGAAGCGAGCTGCGGCCGGTTCCACCGGGTCTAGGAGGCCCAAGAAGGCGGCGAGAACCGGCTACAAGACCTTCTCTCCAAAAAGATCCAGGTCAGTTGACGAGTAAATGTCGAGAGAGAGAGAATTGTATTTGTGTGTGGCTATGAAGATGCCACTGGTTCAGGTTTCCTTAATTTAGAAATTTTTAGATACTTGAGGAAACTAAACTGAATAAATGAGTACCGGTATATAGGCCTACATATATATATATATATAGATTTCAACAGTTCATCGTTGAGTAAGATAACAAATTTTAATTTGAGAGTTAAGAAATTACATTTCACATGAATAACTAACTGGCGATGCTTCGACGGCTTTCCACTCGGACCCTGTTTATGTTACTCGCATTTAATGTGGGTTGATTTGCCATCTTACTTGAAGAACTTGCATGCTGTAGGCCTAATGACGTAATGTCAAAACTTGCCATTGTATCCAAACACAACTTTAGGTTTTATATGGATGTAAACTATTATAAATTATAACTATACTATTATAATATTCATATAATAAAGATATAATTGGAACTCAGAACAAGATAAAACATGTTCTAGTGAGGGGAAAGGTACAGAAGGACGACAGCTTACCTGAGAAAGTAGATAGGCCTAGGCCGCTTAGAGAAACATATAGATGAGAAGACAAATAAACTGAGACGTTTCGGCCAACTAGTGGTCTTGATCACTCAGCGTGAGTAGAAGAACTTCTTTTTTTTCTTCTTTTTTCTTCTACTCGTGAACGCTGAGTGATCAAGACCACTAGTTGGCCGAAACGTCTCAGTTTATTTGTCTTCTCATCTATGTGTTTCTCTAAGCGGCCTATCTACTTTCTCAGGTAAGCTGTCGTCTTTCTGTACCTTTCCCCTCACTAGAACATGTTTTATCTTGTTCTGAGTTCCAATTAACTCAGCCTTTTGGCCTCTCCAAGTATACACTATATAATAAAGATATAGATAGATATATAGATATAATAAATATATAATATGGAAAATAATGTAACTGAGACTAAAATACTTGTTGTTTGACTGTTGCAGGGCCCCAGGTCGTGGCAGGAAGAGGCCTGCGAGAGGGGGCGGCCGCGGGGGTAGCAGTCGCGGGGGGAGCAGTCGCGGGGGTAGCAGTCGCGGGGGGAGCAGTCGTGGGGGAGGCAGTCAGGCAGGTAGCGGGGGCGGCTGGGGGTCTGGCCAGGCAACGGGGGGAAACAGCGGGAAGTGGCTGACGACAGTTGGTTCGGGGGGGCCAGGTTTGATGCCGATGCCATCGAGTAATACACGACCGATGCCCAAGAACACGAGTCACTTGCCGACCCCAAAAGTATCTTATAGGCCTGCGTAGACTGCAGGCGTTGATTCATGTGATATATTGTATAAAGTTTAAGCATAGCATTTCAATGATTTAATTTTAATATATTTTAAGCTCAAGATAGGAAATGAATTTGATACAATTTTTGTGTCCTCGAAAAGCATAAATCAACTTGTACATGGTATATGAGTCTGAAGGCACATTCAAAGAATTGGCAACACACTTGTTTTGTCCAAAAGGTCACACGATCTAATCAGAAACTTTCCGGTGCGGTAGTATAGTCACTTATTAATTGCTCATTTTATTGTTTTCTGTCACGGCTAACTTACTGTCGCTGCCGTCTGAAGACACTCAGGTAACTAATAAGAAGAGCTGTTTTAAACCAATCCATAGATTAATAATTAATATGAAGGGAAAATTTGCTCAGGTAGCTAATAAGAAGAGCTCTTTCAAACTAAGGCTGGGCATCGATGTAAATCGACAACATCGACATCGACGACAAATAATCGATGTCAAATAAGCGATGTTGGAATATTTTCGACATCGAAACGCAAATAATTGACATCGTTTTTTTAAAATTGATAATTAATCAATTATTAATAAAAAACTTTGTCACCTGTTAAATGGAGCAATATTTGTTTGCTGCAAATCATATGTTCGACGACCACTAATAGCTATCAATACTGCAACATGAGGCATATTGTTGCCGAGGGGTGGAATGAAGTAGCCGCGTATGTGCGGGCCCGCACGGACTCGTTTCCCAGCGATCGTTGCCTCTCCGTCGGCCAAGCGCCAACCCCTCGCCCGCGCTGCCGACTGCATATTACTCGATGCCATCTCAAAGATTACGCGGACGGAAGGGGGGGGGGGGGGGGGGGGGGTGCTCTCCCGTGACAACAATTATTAATTGAAATGTGAAATTAAAATTATCGCGTTGAAGTGAATTTACGTTTTTACAGGAAACCACAAAAATTGACAATTGATTAGTTATTTAATTGACGAAAAAATCGATTAAAACCAAAAAAAATCGATGTCGAAAATCGTCACCGACATCGATTATTAATCGATTAATAGATGTCGATGCCCAACCTTATTTCAAACCAATCCATAGATTAATAGTTAATATGAAGGGGAAAGAACAGAAACAGTAAATGACTAAGTCTGTCATCTGTTAATTGAGACAGGCAGCTGTCACAACAAGAACTAATTAGGCTAGGCTTTATGTATATTATTAAAACTATTTAAATTTGTTTAATTACTAATTATCAAATTCGAATGAAATCGAATTATGTAATTATAAAATTAATTTAAATTGACAATCAATAACTAGGGATGGTTGTTTTTCGCGATGCGCGATAAAACGAAAAGTGTAACAATCAATTTTAACACATTTTTTTTTCGTTTTCTTCATGTTATGACTAGTCAGGAGTCCAAATCAAATCGCGAAATAAAACCATAAAATGGCAATAAAACGAATTATGCCCTTATTCGCGAAATAAGACCATATTTAATACTTCACACCCCAAAATAATGCCACATTTTGTATTTTTGTCAATTTCCAATTATTTCCGTGAATTAGGCCTACTCCTTGAATGAAAAATAAAACGGCGAAAATAAATTCCCACGAATTTCTATCCCTTCCTTCGCCTGCCACAGGAATGTTTCACAAATTTTTTTTGCAACCCCGGCGCTGACCATTCTTTACCCCTCCCACCCGCCCTCTGACCTACTTTTCTCGGTCATTGACACTCGACAGACGTCTTCGTCTTTCAGTTCTTGTTCGTTTCTTGGTAAGAAAGGGTCGTACAATCTTATTTTCCTAAAATCATGCCGAAAGTAGCAGTGAGTGCGGCTCAAGGGGTCGGCTAAACAGCTGACCGCGCGGCGACGAGCGAGCCACAAGGCAAGAACCTACGTAGTCGTAGCGCTAAATGCATGTTGACGTCAACAGCAGGTACGGGTACAGTAAGTCAAAATAAGCGATTATGTTAATATTTGACGGGGCAGCATTCTCTAAGAAACAAATATGATTTGTTTCACTGAGTGATAATGATATGGCTAGGCCTAATATTAACATTGTTTTACATAACTTTTAAAGTTTTGATGTTGATGTCAATAAGTTGACATTTTTTACATTCACCTTAGCATAATCAACTCTTTCTTGAGTAGGTAACATAATGTAGACCTACAAATTAGGTAGATATTAGACATTTAACCTACTCCAAAATGATAATATAGCAGATTTCAACAAGTCAAAAATGCATTACTTACATAACTCCGTTTTAGCGCGCGTGTACATACGATTTGTATTTAAAAAAAAATAACACCACAAAACACCATAATTTGGATTTATTAAAACGAAATTTGGAAAAAGATAACACCATTTTCAACCATCCCTATCAATAACTGTTTAAATAATATATAATGCTGTGCTAGATTACCATGTCCTGTTAAACGATGTGTATAGGTTTAAAGTATGCTGGACGAGCAAATTGCAATACCTTTTTGTAGTATGTACAGTACAGCTATATTTTATGGAAATAAAAATGGATTTGGCATTTTTTAATATACAGAGTTACTTGCCTGTTACCTAGTGTACCTTGAAAAACAGAGTTAAAAAACAAGTGAAGGAACAGTAGCCATTCTAAAGCTCGGTGCACAATACGCCTGGGAGGAGCTCTTGAAACGGGAACGGGTAAGTTCGCTGTGATTTAACATTGGCCGGGAACGGGAAGCTCATTCCCGGGGTATTGTGCACTGAACTTTAATCTCGACATATTGCATAGAACCCCGAGAACTTCGCGATTGCAAAGTCTTCTCTCTTCTTCTTCTCTTATGCCCACATTGACACTTTTATGTCATCATGCGTCTCGCCAACCAATAGAAACAAGCCTCCTGCTCCTTCCTGTCCAGCCCTCCTGGCATTCCTTGCAAAGTCAATTGATCTTTGTATGCATTGCTTTATTTGATCAATTGTTGTTGTTGGCATTTCGTGGCAAGATGAGTTGAAAATATAGGAAGGAAATGAAATGCAAAATTGGCATGATAACACTGAAAATTGCAAATTCCGGTCTTCCACTAAATAACCGCAAAATCTTGCCCAATTTGATAAGTCTTCATGGCCATCTATTTAGCCTTTTTCCAAACATGCACAAAAATTGTCTTGTTTAAATTAACAAATTTAAGTACCAAATTAATTTCAGCTCATTATATTGTTGTTTCTGTACAACTAAGTTAATAAATTGTAACACAATTGCCAGTTCTATTCATTATAGGTCTACACAGACAAAAATAATAGCACCGCTAAATCATGAATTTTTTAAACAAAATTCGGAAAAAATATAAACTCAACCAAAGTTTTAGCATTACATGACTTTACTAGTCGTTTTGCAAGCTGTATTCCACTCCTTCAAAAAAAACTTCAAGCTTAAGCAACATGTCTCGTAATGTCGTCTCCAAAGCCGTTAGCTTTTCCTCCTCATGACGGAGTCGTTTTTCAAACTGCGTTACTTCCATTGCCGTCTGTTGTTCTGTGTCGCGTATCTCGCTTGCCAATTGTTGGTAAGTGTCGCATTGCGTCAGAGCCAATCGTTGCAATTGTGAGCACCCAGTGCGAAGTCGATCGTATTGCTCGGGAGCGGTCCTCCTCAGTCTGTCGATCTTTTCAAACGTCTCGTCGAGCTTCTTCAGCGCTACTTTTAGTTCGTCGTTTGCTGCGTTGATCCTACTTTGCTGCCTCTTGAGCTGGAGAACTTGTTGCTCTACTAGCATCATGTAGTGCGCTTCCAGATGGCTCCACTCCCTGTCGCTACGCCGCAATCTTCCCAGTTCTTTCTGACGTAATGTACACGTTTCCTGGAGACTCTTATTTTCGCCTGTACAGTATTCTACGTTGAAAAGTAATTTGTTTTTAGTTTCCTCGATATCTTCACGGCGAGTTGTTACTGCTTTTAACTCATCTTTTGCGTCCTGAAGAATGGGTATTAACATGTCTTCTTGAAGACACAAACTCTGCAGGCAAGTTGATGTTTGTTCGGTTTGGTCCTTCAACACTCTATCTCGAATTGCGTGTGCCTCCATGGTATCACAGTGCAAGCACTTGGTTGCATGATAGTAGTCTTGGAGCTTGCTGCATGCCTCTCTAAGCTTTTGCTTTCTCTCTGTCTCTATGCGCACTTTTTCTTCCAACTCCTTGCCTATCTCATTTAAGGCCGCCAGCTTTGTCGTTAGCGCCGTCTCCGTTTCGAGTGTTTCGGATAGAAACGCGGTGTGAGCGTTGTGAATGGACGTGGTTTCGTCTCGAATGGAACCGATAATGTTGACTGCGTTTTCGCTGTCGCCTTGAACACGAACTCTCTCCGAACTCAGCTTGGACAAATGTTCTTCTTGAACTCTCTCAGATGATGAAATCAGCTCCTTGCAGTGGTTCAGTTGCAGGTTTCTGTTGGCAATTGCTCTTTTCATATCTTCCACCTTGTTACTCTGTTTCTGTAATTTATCCCTCTTAGAGTTGAAGTTATCCTTCCATTCATCTAAACGCTTTGTCTCGGCTCCTTCCAACAAATCGACTTCCACTAGTTTGTCGTGCAGTATGATTTTCACCTCCTCTTTTATATTCTTTTCCGTCTCAATCGAGTAAATTTCGTCGTCTAATTTCTCCGTTACCTCCAGGAGCTGTCTTTCCATTTCGTCGTTTTCATCCTTCATGAATTGCGTTTTCTCTAAAACGTATTTGTTTTCTTCTTGGAGCCGACTCAGTGCCTCGACCTCTCTGTTCCGCTGGCTACGCAACAGCGAGATAGCGGTGGCGATCTCTGCGATGCTTCTTTCTAGTCGCGTCACTTCCTCCCGCTTCCCTTCTGCCCGGTCTCGAAGGTCAACGGCCTCGGAAGCCACCTTGTGTAGCGACTTTGAGAGCTGCACGTTCCTCTCCGTTGTTGCACTTAGCTGATTGGATAGTTCGCACCTTCCCGTTTCGTAGTCTATCACGCGCTGTTCATGCTCTAGCTGTTCCTCCTCCAAGTCCAGCCTTAGGTTCTCTAACTCCGTCATGAGTCTATCGCTGCAACTCGAAATGTCTTTCAGCCGCAGAGTTGCGTTCGTCTCTCGTTCTCGACGCTTACCATTTTGTTCCATCAGCACGTTAAATTTGTCGACGGAACGTTCGAACATTCTACTATACGTAGAACGTTTTTCTCTGGTGCTGCATATCTCTTGTTTCAAACGGTGAATATCCTTGTTGTTTTCAACTACGCGTTCTTGCACTTCTCTGACCTGACTCTCCAAGATGGAGGTGCTCTCGATACTCTCGTTCAACACCGTCTGACCCTGCTTCTGCATGCACAGGATCCGTTGCGACCGGCAGGTCTGGACTTGTTGCGCCAGCTTCCTGTTTGCGATGTTGTACCGTTCCAGATGGCGCAACAGAGCTCGATGTTCCACCCCAAGGCAAGTAAAGTGACGTTTAAGATTTGCTAGCAGAGACTTTGGTATCATAACTCTATGAAGTTGTGCTATTTCTTGTAGCTTGTTGATATCTAAGAGAGCGACGTTGATCGCTTCGTGATGTGACAGCAGCTCTGTACGTTTGCCCACACTTGTCATTCTGGCTTTAGAGACAACATGGTTTTAAGAGGTTAGGGAATTCTAAGAAATGATTGGCAATGAAGCAATGAGTGCTGGTTAAAACTAGCAATATACTAATTATTGGTTACTTACATAAAGCTAGCTGCAATATAATATAAAGCTCATAATAACTAGTAGTAGTTTTATTCATTTGTTTGACCCGTGGAAACCAATTCCAATCAACAATTAAAAGTGGCCTCTGACTTGATAAGACTAACGATGATTTAGAAGGTGGTGAAAATCTGTGCTGATCTCTTATGATGGAAAGATAGTCCAGCGTCACAATTGCACGAGATAACTATTTTTCATTCAGATCTAAGAATTTAAAATTGAGAACACAGCACCCCATGTATTTTAAGTACTGTACAGACTGTATAGTAATATATTTAATATATTTCTAGTATTGAAATCAATAGACTGTTGTTATTTAGCTTTTTAATTATTAATCAAAGTAACAACCATTTAGTGATTATAATACTAGAAATATTTATTATGTAGTCTGTAGTGCTTGCAAAACCCCATAGCATTGTGTTCTCATTTTTTTCTATGTAACGTAGTATTCTTGAGATACGATTAAAAACTGGTGATTTCTCATGGCTTAGTACCGGGACTATCCCTCAGAGCTTAAATTATAATACAGACTTCAATCTAGAGTATATAAATAAATCTGAGCCAGCCATATGTCAAGTTTTGCTTCACGTGGTTCGCGGGTCCCGGTGTTGTTTGTAGACTCGTACAAAGTAACAAACAAGCCTCAAGGTGAAGAAGTAGATGAGTTCTACACCGCTTAGAAGAGAACACCCAAGGAAGAGAGCAGCTGTCCCACCAAACGATACTGAAACACAGTGACAGCTCTTAAGTTCTGTATTAAAACACATTATAGACACATATCATTCATAAATGTGATAATAAAGTGATGTGTTTGAAGTCGTAATCTAATTGCACTTGCATCACGACAAATTGCGATAGATAATACATAGTGGATGATGGCTTACCCAACAAGTCTGCAAAGCTGAAGACAATGTCACGGTTTAGCCGGTATTTGGTTAATTCCAATATCCTCCAAGTCACAACAGTTGGGTACTTGATAGGTTCCGATGCCATTATCTGATTATCCGACATGCCTTTCCTAAAATGACACACATTGCAACATAATGGCTTGTTTTAAATGTTAACATTCATTCCTCTACTTCTTAAAAGTCAAGCTTGAGTTATAGTAATTTGTTGAACATTTATTAAGACAAAAACAAATTGTTTCCAGACATATTTCACTACCTTGATACCCATTCCCCCCCCCCACATTCTCCCCCAAGCACTCCTCCAAGCACCAGGAGTACCCCCCACCCCCCCCCCCCCATATTCTCTTGACACAATGTATGTTTGAAAGGATACTTTTAATGGATCTGCATTATTGTTTTCCTTCATCACTTGTGCTACAGCATTATAAATTGTATGCTTACTGGTGGGTACCTTTCATATATATATAATATATATATAGTTGTCCCAAGACTACCTTACACATGCTTTCGTCACAGGCGACTGGTTCGTAGCCAATCAGCGATCGAGTGTGTGTCTCGGGCGGTTCGCCGGTTGGCTACGACTGCCCCGGATGTGACGAAAGCAGGTGTAAGGTAATCTTGGGTCCACTATATATTTATTGTATGTAGCATGCAATGTAATAAGTCAAGGGCTGGTGAGAACAAGTATTTATTCTAGCAAACTCTTCGGCACCCATTTTTTCTAATCCAATATGGTTACTGATCATTATTTCTCATCAACGTACGTTGCCTCTTTATTCGTAAATTAGATTGAGCTAGAAAATAATAGGGTGAGTGCAGGAGAATTGTTACAGGGTACCGGTATCACACATGTTCTGCCCTGGACTTCATATACTTATATTGATGCATGCAGTTTTAATTTTGACACTTTAAATGACTGCCAGTCCCAGAGACATATTAGGAAGAAGTTGAGAAGATGGAATATTTGGTTGTGACAGGCAATAAAGTTGTAAGCCAAAGTGGAGTAGCGTGTTGTTCCCCTAACCGTATTTGTATTTGTATAAGGGAATGTGTGTTCTACTCACCTAGATTTGAAAACCATGGAGTTGGAGTAAAATATTACGTCCTCGCAAAGTGGCAGACATTCGCAGGTAGTCTTTGTCAGCCGTAGTTTGTAGCTTGAGACGCATGCCAGACCAGTAACATTACAAATGGCCGCCAAGCCTATGGACAACAACGCTGATACATGAGGGATCCAACCCAATAGCTAGGGACAAGTATTTTTGGTGAACGCATTTTACACAAAATTTCTCAAAAATAATCTTTTTTGAATTTTGTTAATTTTGTTCTGTGTCCGGTGTGGCCATTTTATCCCCACAAAACTGACATTTATTTAACCATTTTAAGCAAAACCCATTTTTCTAGCCAAATTTACAACAAAATTTTTGTTGTATTAGTTTGGAAATTAACATCAAAAATATATTTCTGGGAAGAGTGCTAACACTGAATCGGCATTCATGCGCAAGTTCACTGACCTAGTATTTCTTTATAAAATTGTCAATAACTTTACAGATACCAACCTCTTGGAACACATTAACTATCATGTACCCACGAGATCCACTAGGAAAAACTCTACATTCTACGTACCTAGAAGTCGTATAGACATGCATAAATATTCTTGTTTAAACCGAATACAAAATTTGTACAATACACTAACCAATGACACACACATTGATATAGATATACACAATATCACAGTTGAAAATTACAAATTAGCGATACAACTTGCGATATCTAATGTAAATGCCTAGATACACACACACACGCACACACATACACACACTCACACTCGCACACCTACATATTCACTATATTTTATCACAGGTTTAGTTATAGTTAGTACATAGTATAGTACAGTTAGCAAGCTAGTTTATTTAGTAGTTGTTAGTTATTAGTTTATTTAGCTTAGTTTTAGACCTATTGTTTAAGTATATTATATTGCACTTGTGGGACTTGAGTCCTGTTGTCAATAAATAATAAATAAAAAAAAAAAATATCATAAATCTCCAATGCCAACACTCACCGCCCACCATTTTGTAGAAGAATGGAGAACACCCGCACAGTTTGACGGCCGCGCTCTGTCGGCAACGCATTGCGCACAAGTTGTACGAATAGATGGGCGGTTCTGCGACGCCCTCCACCTCGTCAGAGAAGCGACAGCGGCGTTGTGTGGGCGTGAGCTCGCTCCGTAGGGACGCCGCTGCCACGATGGTCATGTACTTATAGTTGGCGGTGAGTTCGCCGTTTTCCTCCACCGCAAACAATCTCGTGGTCATGTCGGGCACTTCGTATGGCGAGTGAACTCCGTACTCGAACCCCTGAATTTCATTGAATATTATTAATATTCTATTATTAATCGAACTAAAAACGGCTAAACAGTATCATGTATCTTATACTATGTGTGTAAAACAATGTAACAAATTACCAATAAACAATCAAATACAAAATACAATAATAATACCAAAGACTGATCCGATTATGACGATATGACTTACCAAGATACCCTTCTTAATGTCAACCTGTGCAGAACAGAATGATTCTAGCACGCACGTAGTGTGGGTCCCGTTCCTGCGAGCCTCTTCGGGCATACTGAAGTGATCGGCAACCGCCGACAGAGTGGTAAGACAGACTCCCAGTTCGGTCAGCGTTTGCACCCTGTTGGCGTCCACGACGCTGTTGTATTCCAGGGTCATCTTCTCGGGATTTACAATCAGCTGAAAGTTTTATTAAACTTGCTCGTATGCACTTGCCAACATGTGTAAACGATCAAATAAGGTAAAATATGAATAACGCTATCTTCTGTATCAACACCTCTCCGAGTTTGTGTCTTCCATTAGGCCCAGTATTAGGCCTATGCACTTCGAATAAATATTTCGTAATCTACTTGTTTTCACCATGGCAACCAGGTTTTCCGTTGGTTGTTGCCATGATGAAAACAAGTTAGTAGCCTTCTTATTTTGAACTTCGGATACATTTTTAGTCGGCTACTAACTTGTTTTCACCATGGCAACAACCAATGGTAGGTAAGCCTAGTTGCCATGGTGAGATCAAGTTAGTAGCTTACTAAATAGATCCAAGCTCAAGTAACTAGCGCGAGTTACTCTCTAGTAGGCTTGCACTTGTTTACAGCAACTCGCTGCCTCACAATCATACGGCTGAGCCAGCACACAATAATTATTCAATAATGAATGCAGCCAATAAAATAAAATATTAATTAAGATTCTAAACACAATAACAAAATAAAATCAACTAGTGTACTGAAGAAAACAGAACATTGTTCAATACAAACTAAAAAAAAGATATTATACATTATTTTTTATATTAATACTTAGTAATTTACTCGGGTAGCTACTTACTTCCAAGATGATTTTCTCCATGTCCACTGTCTCAAGAGATTTCTGATTTACAAACTCCTTGAATCTATTCAGGTTATTGAATGACATGTTCACTATGGCGCTGAGCAACCTCAAATAGTACTGGACCATGGTGTCATTGACTGACCCCCAAGTTCTGAAATAAGTACCGCACGAAAAAGTTCCTTATTGCAATTGGCAATTAGGCCAAAACAAGTCTTCTAAGTAAAATGAAATATACATGCAAATGAACTTATGAAGAGTGAACCTTAGATTTTGTTACGGAAACATATAATTAGCGAGCAAGATGAGGGTGAGAAGGTTTATATTTCTGTATTCATAGGTTATACGTATACGTCACATCTTTGCGCGTGGCGGCCACATTTGTGATCAAACTTTGACGTTGCCATGGAAAAACAAATTGAAGGCTGTTGTGGTGAAACAAATACATTCTTAGTTCTTTAAAAAAAATCCAGCCTGTTTTTTTAAATAAAATTAGTATGGGCAAAGGTATGGGTGATGGTAATTTTTTTTTGTATTACTTGTTGACTTTTTAAATTCTAAAGTAGGCTTATTTATTAAATTTGAATAGTATTTGCCAATGATCTAGGATTTAGTCCTCCTAAATTGTGTCGCAATCATGGCCGCTGTGACGTCACGTGGGAACTATGAATAGTGCTTAGGGAACTTTCGTTTGTCTATCTTACCCGGCACCTCCACCAAAATACTGTCTTCATACTTCATGCCATAAACAAAGACAAATGAACCTTCATACTTTCATTGTGCTACTTGATGCACGTTTCGTTTTATAGTTAACTTAAAAACTGAAAATAGTAGCTGGAATAATTAAAATAGACGACCAGTGCAAACAAATTATTTGTTTAGGAGTGCTTATGAAATTGAAGTGCTATATTGTATATCTCCTTTAAGAGATGGCTCAATGCAAGCACGCATGGTTTTAATCCAGGAGGTCACCGGTTCGATACCGCTGCCGGCAATCCTGACTGAAGTTTCAGAGGTTTCCCTCAGTTTCAAGGTTAATGCTGGGATTGAGTCATATTAACAGCCCTCGTAATTTCCTTCCTAACTTTCCATATACCACAATATCGTTAGTCTGAAGAAGCAGGTTTCCAACGAAGAATTGTTATCTTCTTTGACTTTAGTAGATGGTTCCATGTTTTATTCAAATTTTTGCATTCAATATTCAATTTATAGTATTATATACATAGCCTATAAGGAAGCGTGCGTTATAGTGATATTTGTGGGGCTACTAGACTAAGGCACTCATTGACAATGCCAACTAATTAGTAACCAACCCACTGAATTCAGGATTAAATTAAAGAAATGATAGTAAGGCGCCGTTTATAAATGATGTCACACAATTTTTGAGCAAATTAGACCCCCCCCCTGTCACAGTTAGTCACAACAAGTGTGACACCCCCCCCCCCCTTTAATGATGTCACACAAAAAATGTACTGCCCCCCCCCGACATGCCAACATAAAAAAAAACTGGGACAAAACCAGTCACATCGAGATCAAATATTTGTATTTTCTTTATTTTTTACATTTGCACAGCTGCTGGTTACTGGTCATTCGTCCATGGCAAAACTCAGCAGGTGGCGCATTCTACTGGCTAAAAACTAGTTTTGGAAATGCGTGAAATTGCAGGATTATTTGAAAAATGTAAAATACTAAAAAGAGTCTCCACTAAAAAATGGCATTATATGCAGTGCATGCATGGATGTCACAGAAAGACTGACCCCTCCCTCCCCCTGTCACATATTGTCACAAGTTGAAGACCCCTCCCCCCCCCCCCACAAAAAAAGTGTGACATCATTTATGGACGGCCCCTATTGAACTGCTGTATCTTTCAACAACGAGCAAAACCAACATTGAGCAATCATACACTGATTGAACCTCGCCAGTTTTTGTTTGTATCCATACATATATGTATTGTAATAACAAAATGAAGGGACTACTTCTTACTGAACTATGATCCCCCCTCCCATCCCCACCACCCACCTGCTGATATACTCCAACGCCTTGGTTTGATTGAGGCGATCCTGCAAGCAGAAAGTGCTCGCCGGGAACTGAATCTTCCAGTTACGATAATCCTTCTCCAGAGACTCGACCGTTGGGTTCGCCGAGTATCGGAACCAGGAGCTCATTATGAGTGAGGCAGCTCCGTAGATCGACATTACAATCACCAACACCCACAGGAACCTGAAACACAACAGCTATTTACAAACCCAGACCCAAAGACAGCTTATAAAGTCGTTCCACTGCAAACTTGTGAATGCTACGTCATAGATGAGTGAGGCAAATGTAAGGATTTGAAAAAGCCACCCGCTGATTGGCTCCGCCTCACGCATCTATGACGTCAGCATTCACAAGGTTACTGTGGAACCACTTCACCTTACGTTTGTTCGTTTGTCCTGCCTCAACAGGAGTATTTTACGCCAGGAGTAATCCGGAAATATGTCATTATAACGGATATGGGAGTAGAAATCACAGTTACTCCCACTTGGACAAAAAAACAGAGTTGTCACAGTTGTGATCGTTTCAGTTGTTCCTCCTACTCCTACTCGGGAAGCAGGTGTAAAAACCTTACTCCCATTACAGGTTGTAGTAAGTTACCACTGGACAAAAGAACTTGTCGCAGCTTCTCCCATCACACTTACTCCAGGACAGAAAAACGGGGTTTTCGTAATACCGTACTCCTGGAGTAGTGATCACAGGACAAACGAACAAAGCTCATATCGTGTATGGCAGGTTTGCGTGGTTTGGCGATCCCCGAGAGCTACGCTGGTAGCTGCATGGCCACCCTACACAGTGACGGTATGCACTAATGCTGTGTAAAGCAGACAAAGCGGGTATGTCGGGTTTAGCCACGCAGAGATTTGTTTAGGGTGTTTTGTCTCGAACACGTTTAAATTACTCTGGAGATGAGTCTACGCTTGTTTTGACGTACATTTATGTTGAAAAAATAAAAATGTATCAAAACATTGGATAAGAAAATATAAATACGAGTACCTACAACAAAATGTTCTACATAATTCGTCAAAATGTTTACAATCGATACAAATTAGTGCTGGTATAGTATACCGTCGGTATTTTTAGTAACGGTATACATACCGGCCCATACCGCCCCACTATAACCACTACCTACACGGATGTCATGTCGAGGAGGCGGAGCCAGACGAAAGGTAGGTACCGGTAGTTCACGTCCTTCCCCCTCCCCTTTCCTCCCCGTCCTCTTACGTCTTGCCCCTTTTCTTCCAATAACTCCCCGACGTCATATAACCTAGATGCGTCGAGTAAACCGCGCACTCCACTCACAGTTCTGGTGGGAGGACCGTAGCACATTTCTTTGTATAGTCACAGTTTCAGTGGGGTCCTCTCATTTCAATTTCAAAAGGCTTATTCATAGTTCTAGTGGGTGTCACGCTCCTTTGCTTTTTTCACAGTTCTATTGGATAGCACACTCCTACACACTCACAACACACACATACGCTCACAATTTTAAAAGTTCTATGTGCTGCTGGCACGCTACTTTGTATACTCCACTCACGCAGTGCTATAGGGTGGCACGCTTCATGTCTACTCACAATTCTAATCGGTAGCACGCTCTTTTTTGGTCACAGTTCTAGTGGATGTCACGCTCCTTTTTACGTACAGGTTTAGTGGGTGCTACGCTCCTTTGTATACTCACAGTTCTAGTGTGTGGCACGCTCCTTTTTACGTACATGTTAAGTAGGTGCTACGCTCCTTTGTATACTCACAGTTCTAGTGTGTGGCACGCTCCTTTTTACGTACATGTTAAGTAGGTGCTACGCTCCTTTGTATACTCACAGTTCTAGTGTGTGGCACGCTCCTTTTTACGTACAGGTTTAGTGGGTGCTACGCTCCTTTGTATACTCACAGTCACAGTTATAATAATGGGGGAACGCTCCTGTAGGTATACTCTAGTTCTAATGGGTGCGCTCCTTTGTACTCACAGTTCTAGTGGGTATAGGCTCCTTTATACTCACAGTTCTAGTACTCCTTTATGTATACTCACAGTTCTAGTGGGTGGCGCCCTCTTTGCATAACGTGGCGCAGGCCATGGATAGTTGTTATCTCCGTGAAGCTTCTGGCGTATTCTTGAAGCTTGTCAAGACAACCCTTGGCCCACTGGCGATCCTTGACTTTGTGTGGTGATCTGTATCCATACATTTCGTGAGAAGATGTTAGTGTAGAAAGTATTGGTTCCCTCGCTGTTGACGTCTCTGCTGTGTAGACCTACTGCGGGTGGACTAATGCACAGGGGATGTTCCCGCGCCCTTATCGGCATTGCCATCTGAACGCCGCAGCTAATGGCTAGTCACATTCTAATCAATCGATTGAAAGACTGATTAAAGTGATTTCATTTTGCACTCAACGGCCGAGAGTCACGACCAGCTATCGTGACTATAAAACATAATATAAATACATTTAAATTGTATAACTTTATTGTGATGTTCATAATGGTATGCGTTGAACGTAGTGTTATCAATTAAATTTTGTTGGTGAAAAATAAGCTGAGAAATGTATATTTTTTTCTTTCTTTACAAAACACCCTTGGTTATGTTCTACAACATCTCAATCAGAAATAATTTACACAGGCTCTTGGGGGCCGTCCATAAATGATGTCACATAATTTGGGGGGGGGGGGGGGGGTCTTCAACTTGTGACAATATGCGAAAAGGGGGGGGGGGGAGGAGGTAGAGGTCAGTCTTTCTGTGACATCCATGCATGCACTGCATATAATGCCATTTTTTAGTGCAGATGCTTTTACAGTATTTTACATTTTTCAAATAATCCCGCAATTTCACGCCTTTCCAAAACTGGTGTTTAGCTACTAGAACACGCCACCTGCTGAGTTTCGCCATGGACGAATGACCAGTAACCAGTAGCTGTGCAAATGTAAAAAATAAAGAAAATACAAATATTTGATCTCGATGTGACTGATTTTGTCCCCGTTCTTTTTTTATGTTGGCATGTCGGAGGGGGGGGGGCAGTAAATTATTATTTTGTGACATCATTAAAGGGGGGGGGGGGGGTGTCACACATTTTGTGACTTACTTTGACAAGGGGGGACGGGGGGGTTTAATTTGGTCAAAAATTGTGTGACATCATTTATGGACGGCCTCTTGGGCAAGTTCTTCTTTTCACCCCCCCACCACAAACGCCGCAGGGCTAGCTGGGAGAATCAAATACAAATTAAGAATGTTAATAATCCATTTTTATACGATACCTACCTACTAATCGATTATTTTGCAAAAATAACCTAGAATGTGCAATTTCGGCGTACGGTTGGCCGTGAAAATACGCACCCTGCATATTAGCAGGCCTATGTATGTATGTATGTATGTATGTATGTATGTATGTATGTATGTATGTATGTAATGTATGTATGTATGTATGTATGTATGTATGTATGTATGTATGTATGTATGTATGTATGTATGTATGTATGTATGTATGTATGTATGTATGTATGTATGTATGTATGTATGTATGTATGTATGTATGTATGTATGTATGTATGTATGTATGTATGTATGTATGTATGTATGTATGTATGTATGTATGTATGTATGTATGTATGTATGTATGTATGTATGTATGTATGTATGTATGTATGTATGTATGTATGTATGTTGTCTACTCTACTTGCTATGAATTTTCGTTGTGTATTTGTGTTACGAGATATAATGAACTGCTTGGAATGTCGATAAATAAACTTACTGATTGATTGATTGATTGAGAAGGTGTACTTATTTCTTGTCCCACTTGTCAGATGCATATTTGTCATGAGCTCTCATCCAAATTTGAGATGGTCATCAATTAAAATACGTTTTGTTGAATTTTCTATGTTTGATGCGTGGATTATCATAACAAGTACCTACTGCGTCTATGATGTTTCAATTGAGAGGGTTGTGACAATGTCACAACCCTCTAGTTGCCTAGAAACACATTGTCCACCTGTGATGTCATCACAGGTGGACAATGTGTTTCTAGGCAACTGAATTGTTGTATCTTTCTTTGATTGGTTCATGTTCAATATTTGTCCGAAACAAAACACGGCAACGCGGCTATTTTGGGAATTGAGTCTTGTGCTATAGTCGTTACATAATATTAGGGCTGTGCGAGCAGCGATTTTTTGAAATCGAGCGAGTTCGAGCAGAAATCAGAATTTCTGCTTGAATTTCGAGCGAGATTCGAGATCGAGCAAGAATTGAGATCGAGCGAGACTCGAGATTAAAATCGAGCAAGTTCTGAGATCGAGCGAGATTAGTAAAAAAAAAAAAAAAAAAAAAAAAAAAAAAAAAAAAAAAAAAAAAGCAGCTTAATATCGGAAATTAATGGGTATTGGTTAATGATTGGGTAAATGGGCATAGAACGGGAAAACACCAACTGATAACTGAAAATAAAACAATGTTATAATTTTTTTAATGGTAGGCTGGCTTGCACAATTGCCACAAGCTCATAATTAAATTGTGCCTATGCCCTACACCAGTTTTTTATTCAAGTAAACGAAAACGTTCATACAAAAACAAAATATTGCATGTAGGGCCCAACTCTGAAAAATAAAAAACACACTTTATAGCACCAGAATAATTTAGGGCCTACCCTTTGAAAAAAGTCAATAAAATAATCACTACTTAGTAATTACATGATTGTATTAGAATATGTATTTGTACAAATAAAGTAGGTATAGGCCTATATAGCCTAAGTCTAGTCATATATTGCCAATTTACTTCAATCAGTCAATATACTCTTTCTTTGGTCAGTCTCATTAATACAATAATAAGCGTACTAATTATTAAAAATAAAATATCGTATGTCTTTACTCTACAGACCTACAGCCTAAATCTACTAATGAATTCGCAATTTACTTCAATCACTAATCACTAATCAGTAATCAGTCAATATTCTCAGTATATTTTAACCTGAATCTTTATATCACTAATCAGTGCAACATAATATAACATAACTATTAACTAAGGATGACTAACAGGCAGGATATTCTGTAGCAAATTAGTCTTAATTCCACTATTCCAGTCTCATTATAAAAAGTGTAGGTCACAAATCAAATCATAAACAAAACAAACCATTATTATTGTATCTTTGGAATTGGCAACCCACCCTATCAATCTATGTATTATGTTACATGTAATGTAAAATATACCAAAACTGTAGCATATGTCAACATCAATACATATGTAATATGTTATTGCCTGGCATTGCTATGCCAAAACTCAGACTGGGCGTTATAGGTATATTAAATATTGATGTTAGCATGCAAGAAGCAAAGCTGGTCCACTCTTTCAGGATCAAGGCATTCCCGCCTTGTGGTAACAATATTTCCACTCGTAGAGAAGAGACGCTCGCTGGCAACCTGTGATGCAGGAATACCTAAAAACTTACGGGCTACATCCTTCAGTGTGGGGTATTTCAAACTATTTAGTTTCCACCAGTCAAATGGACTGTCTGTCCTCGGAATAGGATTTGATGTTATGTATCCTTTTATTTCATTAGCGATGGCATTTTCTTGATCATCTTCACTTGAGTGGGCTACGCGCTCTTTCAAGGATTCGAAGTCTTCCCATAAGGAAGTAGACTTCGAGCTAGATGGCCCTGCAACAGGGTCTTGCACGAGTGTAGGAAGATCGAGTTGGTTCTCTTTTACTTTTTGTTGGACATGTTTGCATTCTATTGACAATAGATTTATTGCCCATAACTTGTCAAATTCTTCCGTAAACAGCAACAGCTTGAAACGTGGGTCCACAACCATTGACAGCATATTTACAACATTTCGCTTGTAGTTAGGGAACCTAGCTTTTAATTTGCGGTCAATACTTCGCGCAAATGTAATCCCATGCTTGTCAGCGTTGGTAGCTGTACTGGTAATGAATGACAAGATTTTCTTCTCGATGCAATGGAGGAGAGGAATTATCATCGACCTAGTTGGATACTCTTCAGAGCACACCTCACGTGTTGCTCTGTCCAATGGCTCAAGCACATCGATTGATCCCTCGGCCAGCATCCACTCAGAGTTCGTCAGGTTGTCGATGTTCCTTGAACCATCCGCTAACTCAGCAGAAATGGCCGGTCTCTGCTCGACTAGCCGTTGCAACATTGCATACTGGCTGTTCCAGCGTGTGTCGACGTCCTGGATCAAGGAATGTGCAGGTAGATGAAGAGCCAGTTGGCAGGCTTCTAGACGATTCAATGCAGACGAACTGCGTTTGTAGTGTCCTACGATTGCACGTCCTTTTTTGCAGACGTTTACAAACCCAGCTACCTCTTGCAGTGCATCGACAATGACCAATTGCAGAGTATGTGCAAAGCATTGGACTGGTTCCCAATCCGATCTACATTAAAATTTAAAATAAGTTAAAGTTAAGTAGTTAAGAATTAAGATATTTAAGTATTTTCAGATAAGAATGCCAAACCTCCTCAGGTACTGCCTAACAACCTACCTGTTGATGGCTGCTTGTATGTTTTTAGCATTGTCTGAAACGACATATATTGGGATAGTAGTATGGTCATCGATTCCCCATTCAGTCACCAAAGACTTTAGTTTGGCAAGTAGATGTTCGGCTGTATGGGTACCTGGCAGGTGGCTGTTTGCCAAAACAATGTGAACCGCTTCAAAATCTTTACTGATATAGTGGGCTGTCAGCGAAATATATCCCTGGTTGGCCCGGCTTGTCCAACCATCAGTAGTAAGTGCTATTGAAGCCAATCCTTGTTCTTGGTGCAAGTTAATGGTGTCTTTTACCTGAACCTTGACTTTATTATATAATGCAGGAATTATCTGCCTCGAAAAGGTCGTCCTGCTGGGCATGTCATATCTTGGCTCGGCAATCTAAATTTAAAACATTACAACTTGTACTTATAAAGTTGTAGGGGTACTACTACTATTAAATTATCGTTCAACTCACAATTTGCATTTAACACAGTAGGATTGGTTGATAAATACATATTTGGTTTTACGTGTCATTGATGCCTTGCGCTAACCAAGACAATGTTAATAGTAGGCTGTTACCTGGCATGCTTAGTTATTGCTTAGCCGATGGCGATTGCTCACCTTCATCAGATTTTTAAATCCCTTGTCAGACACAAGAGAGTAAGGTTGGTAATCTACTGCCATCATTGTACCAATGGCTTGGGTAAGAGCTAATGCCCTGGTACTCTTAGGGTCGAGTCTCGTTTGTTTATTAAATAGGGAAACAATATCCGGTTGGTTCTTAGGTTTTTGTTTTGAGTTTGCCTGTTTTTTCTTATCCTCCAAATACCGCCCATAAATTGCAGCATGGGACGATAAATGGCGGATAAGGCCGGTAGTGGTCCCAGTTTTACCAGTTGGTATAACTTTCCGACAGCATTTACACGTCCCCCCTACATCACTCTTTGTATAGTATTTCCATACTACACTGCCGGAAATTTGGTTATCAGGTCCTTTATTATTTGGCCGCCTTCCTTGGTGGCCCAAGGTTACTGTTTCATCATCATCGTCCATCAAATCAAGATCATCACACATCTCTTCTTCAACCATTTCCCGTAAATCCATACCAATTCTATATCTAGCCTACTGGAAAAAACATTTAAACAATGATTTATTTTATGTGACTGACGATATCCAAATAGTAGTTTTGTTTCACAACTTGCCTAAGTTCCAATTAGGCCTAAACCTAGCTAAACGTCTACATGGTCTAGCCTTATGTCAATGTAGGTAGGCACTAGGCCCCAAATCATGATGTAAAATGACAGGTTTAGCATTTCTCAAACACGCAGGCGCTACTAGCCTAGGGAGGTAGGGAGCCTCAATGAGGTTTGATATTTCTACACAAAGTAATAATAAAAAATTAAAAAGTAAACACACAGTTGAATTAGCAAATGCTTTATTTCCACAAAACAATGTATAATGTGCATAGGGCATAGGCCCCTACATATTACCCTTGGCCTTAGGCAAGGGTTAAGGCAATAATTTAATTTCAAAGTTGCAGCGTACGTAGACCTAGGCACCTAGGCCCCAAATCATGATGTGAAATTACAGGTTTGGTACTTCTTATTCTCATACACGTTGGCCCTACTAGCCTAGGCCTCAAGAATAAAAAGTGAACACACGAATGAATTAATGCTTTATTTCCACAAAACAATGTATCATTTGCGTAGAGCATAGGCCCTTACATGGTAGGCCTACACTTAGGAAAGCGTTTAGGCAAAAGTTTAACCTCAAAGTTGCAGTACTAGGCCTAGGCATTGTGCAGTAATTTGTCAAAATAACCCGAGTGTAAGGTTATAAGTTAGTTGAGTATACACAAGTTCCCAAACATAATAATAGAATAGGTAGCCTATGATGAATGCTTTATATGGGTTTGTTGATGGGCCCGCATATTAATCTACTTACTTTCTTGAGTGCTCGCTGTCTTCACGTTGACGTTTCCATGACGTTTCGGATTCGTTCGATGTCAAGTATTTTCTGCTCACGAAACACACACGGAAGCACGCACGCACACCAACGTTGACAATTTACACACAGGCGATGATAACTTATTTGGCCTCGTTATTGTGATATTTAATCATACATGACATATTCCTATTTTATAATAAACAAATTAAGTATTTAGCATTTACTATTTAATGCCACCGAGATAGTCGTATTGATTTTAGAATGTGGTTTTTCACCGTTTTTGTCTGCGGTAAAGGTTATATTTTTATGCCGAAACAGTGGTCATAATGCTGAGCGACAGTGCTGCGATCCTTTGGTTCGTGGGTGAATCTCAAGCGTTCTCATCGGTTGGATGCTCTCTCTCGGAAGTGAACTAAACCACGCGACGCGGTTTGCCATCGCTAATCGTCACTGTTGTCTCAAATCACAATGAAGTAGTGGATTGTGAATTTCTGTTATGCGCCGTGCAAAGGATTTATTGTAGTACTTTTCCTACATAGTAAATAAAACATAAAACTGCGGTTAAAATTAGGCCTATAAATTCGCGAAGTTGGCGGTGAAGTAGGCCTATAGGCCATCCCATGGCCTAGCCTAGAATTAGGTAGATTTGAGGCCTAGGCCTACTAGGCCTATCACTTCAAATGTTGATTGATGAAATTGATTCGGTCTTCTTCTTCGAAAATAACAAAACAATTACAGTTTACTCAAAAATTAGTACCTCGATTCCAATCTCGTGACTCGAAATTCCCGAGACCCGAATTTTTCGAGACTCGAATTTTCGAGATCGTCTGGTGACAATTCGAGCGAGCGTCGAGCAGACATTCCTGCTCGACGCTCGCTCGAAATATCGAGTCTCGCACAGCCCTACATAATATGTATACTAAATTTTATGCTTTCATATTATAAATTAAAATCAATACAATAACAGGTGTGTACCACGCAAACCATGACAACAAACCTCGCTCTAGCGCTTCTCGCTTTGTCCACGTGGAGCGCGTCGTTTCTTTTTAATGAAAATTCAAAATAAGCGGTCATTACTGTCCCACATTTCAACAGAAAAGGCGGTGGGAGTTCAAACTTGAAAGGCGGTGCGACGTACGTTCCAATGGCTGACCCTGACAGTATCCAACACCAGACGACGTAGAATGGATGTTTCGTAATATTTTGGTGTGAAACAGAAGCAGTGATGTCCTCTGACGCTGCTAAGAATCCATCAATTACAAATGGATATTTTGTAAAGCTAACTGTGTGAGTAGTGGTAGGCCTAGATCTTGGACTACAATCCTGCTTTGTAGGCCTACGTGGGCTCCTAGGCATAGGCCCTAGGGTTGGGTAGCCCTAGGCTAGGCCTAAGCCTACATTTAGACCACGACCTAGGACTAGGTAGGCTAGGGCCTAGTATAGGCCTACACTTAACAATTCAAGTTTGCTGTAGCCTAGGGATAACTTAGTTCCAAGAGCCTAGGCTACATCCACTAGGCTAGGCCTAGGCCTACACTGACCATCCTACACTTGGTCTAGGCCTAGGGGCCTAGGCCTCGGTAGGCCTAGTAAATACACCTTTACAAATACCCATTTTCTTCTCTGTTAATTGTAGCATAGGCCTAGGCCTAGGCCTAGACCTATACATGTACATTGTATTTACCACAATACAAACGTCTCTGTATGTAGCCTAGGCCCTAGGCCTACCACGTGTAGGCCTATTATTCATTCCTCCTCATCTCGATTGGCAACAATCTGTAAAGATGTGCATCTGGACACAAAAATCATTTTAATTTTACCATCAAAGTTCAGCTCCACGCAAAAGGGTTCCACCATTTATAGCTCATACCTAGTAGGGCCTATATATATTAAATACATACCACTTGGTTTTAGCCTAGGCCCTATACAAAAAGAATTTGCATCTCCAAAACTGCATGGTCCAAACATTTATTACATAGGCCCAGCATAAGGGAAAATAACTAGGCCTAGGCCTAGGCTACCATATAGCAAAATAACTTCCAGAATCTTGAAAAACATTACATTTAAAAAAGATAATTTACCATAACTTACCACATTAATAACATGTTGGGAAAATAATCGAGACTATTAATTTTGCTAAATCGCTACACACAAACTGCTAAGAAACATTTTGAACTGTGTTTTTTACATTATAGTAATCGGTTTGTAGATAGTCAGTAGCTAATATGTAATTAATTGGTAATGTACTGCACCAGTATGGCACTACTTCACACGAGATTAAACACATTTTTTAGAAAGATATAATAACAACTTCCTTATTCATAAATTCCTTAATTGTTGATTGTTTATTCTTTACAACAGCTTAACAATCTGAATAACATGACCAGATTATAACAAATCTTATTTACAGCTACTTTTCTACATAACATGATGCAGTAGATTATCACACATAGGCCTACTTTCCAAACACTTCATTTACAGTAATAAATTGATTTAATGAATATAGTACAGTAGTTGGACACAGTGCATCTTAACCCAAATAATTTTATAATAGAACATCTAAGCTTTGCTTATTTTTGGTCCCGGCTCCTAAATATTAAAATATTTTTCAAACCTGGTTGTCAAATTTACGATATGCCTAACTGAGAAATGATCTTTCTTTCCCCAGATATAGAAAGTAGGCCTAGCCTCGAGACATCGCTATCACAATGATGGAGGACTCACAAGGAGCCGACATCTGCCGCGTGTGTCGTTCAGAAGGACTACCCGACCGGCCTTTATTCCACCCTTGTATTTGCACGGGAAGCATAAAATGGATCCACCAAGAATGTCTCGTACAGTGGATGCGCTACAGCCGGAAAGAGTACTGCGAACTGTGCAGCCATCGCTTCTCGTTTACGCCGATCTACTCGCCGGACATGCCACGAAGGTTGCCCCTACGAGACGTCGCGGGGGGTTTACTATCGAGCGCGGCGACAGCGTTCAAGTACTGGCTACATTACACGTTGGTCGTGTTGGCGTGGCTGGGGGTCGTCCCGTTGACGGCGTGCCGGATCTACAGGTGCCTCTTCACCGGATCGATGGAGTCGGTGCTGACGTTGCCGCTGGAGATGTTGTCGACGGAGAACTGGGCGTCCGACATCTTCCACGGCTGCTTCGTAGTGACGTGCACCCTCTTCGCATTCATCGGTCTCGTGTGGCTTCGGGAACAGATCTTGCACGGGGGCGGACCCGACTGGCTGGAGAGAGACATAAACCCTCCCCCGTTGGTGGAGATGCCGGTTCCGAATCCCCCGCCACCGCCTCCCGACAACAACAACATTCCGGATCTACTCCAGCAGCTCGGCATCGGGGAACAGCCGGGGGAGCCGCAGGAGCCGCCCCCGCCCCCCGTCGACCCGGAGGCGGCGGACGGGGAGGAGATGGGGGGTGGCGACGCCCCCCCCGCCGACGAGGGTAACTGGAACCCGATGGAGTGGGAGAGGGCCGCGGAGGAACTCACGTGGGAGAGACTCCTCGGTCTGGATGGTTCGCTCGTCTTCCTCGAACACGTCTTCTGGGTAGTCTCGCTCAACACCCTCTTCATACTCGTGTTTGCGTTTGTGCCGTACCACATTGGCTACTTCACCGTGTACTGCTTCAGCATGCGCGACTACGCGGCCGCGTCGCACTTCGAGGGACTGGTGACCACTCTGTGCGGCTACTGCGTCATCGGGATGCTCTTCGTGGTGCTCCACGGGTTCGCGTCGATGCTCGGACTGAAGAAGACGAGGAGGATATTGGGCCTCTGCTACGTCGTCGTGAAGGTGTCGCTTTTGTCGGTAGTGGAGATTGGCGTTCTTCCCCTCATCTGCGGTTGGTGGTTGGACATTTGTTCCCTGTCGATGTTCGATGCCACCCTTCGAGATCGCGAGTCCAGCTTCCGTCAGGCTCCCGGCACTTCGATGTTCATCCATTGGCTGATCGGAATGATCTACGTTTATTACTTTGCCTCTTTCATACTTCTACTGAGAGAAGTCCTGAGGCCCGGAGTTTTATGGTTCTTACGGAACTTGAACGACCCAGACTTCAGCCCTATTCAGGTATGAAATTATTCACATAAGACTTATTTAAGATAGTAAGGGAATTCAGTCAGAAAATGTACGTCAATAGTCGTAGACCTTGACCTAACGTTTATTCTTTCCAGGAAATGATTCATCTTCCGATAGTGCGCCATGTTCGTCGTCTGATTGCGTCGGCCGTCATCTTTGGAACTGCAGTTTTGCTGATGTTGTGGCTTCCCGTTGGGATGCTGAGAGCGTTGTGGCCAAGTTTTCTGCCCTACACGGTTGCGCTTCACACAGAGGCACAAGTAAACGAGCTGTCGCTGGAGCTACTCTTACTTCAGGTTTGTTGTGCCAGAAACTTTTTCGAAGTATCGTAGGCCTACATATGTAGGGAAGATCGTACAAAATAACACTTTTATCTTGTATCTTTATTTTGCTTGCACATTTCGTGATCAGATTTTCTGCAATCATTCTAGCAGCATTGACTTTGGTTCCTTTTATTGTTTTGTTTTACTTTGGAGATTGTCAACATGAGGGTAAACCTGTGGACACCACACCACCAAAGTAAATTGTTTAATAAGTTAAATCTGTATAGTAATATGCAGAAGTGGAGATAGTAGCTGGAATTGATTTTTCACATGGCAGCTCTGCCCCAAATTTCCAACAACCCTGTGTTTCTTTAATGCTTCATTGCCTACCTATATCATTTAATTTTTTTGTAATACATGTAACCGTACTAAATGAGTATTAAGTGGTCTTGTAAATAACGATTTTTGATTAATTAACCATATTTTCCTCTGACAGCAGAAAACAAATTATCAAATGCTCGATGTTCACAAAAAATAGAATACTTCTCTAGTTAGGCTACGATTTCGGCCTCTGGGCAGTGTTTGTGTGCTTTATAGTGCTGAATAGACATGTGTGTTGTCTTATTCCAGGTGATCTTGCCAGCGCTGCTGGAGCAGTCGCACACTCGTACCTGGCTGAAGGGACTGGTTCGCGCCTGGTGTCGAGCCGTGGCCTGGGTGTTGAACCTGCACTCGTATCTCCTGGGCAACGAGGCGGAGGCAGAGACTAACGGGGTGCCTGCGGACGTGGGGGGGGGAGGGGCGGGGGGCGGAGACGAGGACCCCGCCCCCGTGGGGGGCCTGGCCGCAGCCCACCAGGCCCTGCTGCAACGCGAGGGGCCCACCGGCTTCCAGCCGTACGATCGTCCGCGATGGTTCCCGGCCCGGCTGGGCGGCCTCCTCCTCGCGGTGTGTGTCACGCTGGTAGTGGCCAGCCTGGGCGCCCTCACCCTGCCCGTGTGGCTGGGACGCAGGGTCATGGCGTTCTGGCTGGTGGGGGCGCCCCCGGCCAACGCCCCCCTCAAGACGGAGCCCGTGGCCTCGGTCCCCGACCAGATAGGCCGCGTGCACGAGCTCTACACGGCAGCGTGCGGGACCTATCTGTGCTGGCTTGCCGCGCGCGCCATGGCGCTGGTGCTGGGCTGGCTGCCGCAGGGACGCGCGGCCATCGCGGCAAAGCTCCGCACGTGGTGCCTGCTCGGCTTCAAGTCCGCCATAGCGTTCGTCGTGTTGCTGGGCGTGTTGCCGCTGTTGTTCGGCCTCCTCCTGGAGCTGGTGGTCGTGATCCCCCTGCGCGTCCCTCTGGACCAGACGCCGGTACTGTTCGTGTGGCAGGACTGGGCGCTGGGCGTTCTCTACACCAAGATAGCGTGCGCCGTCACCATGATGGGCCCCAACTGGTTCCTGAGGCGCTCCATAGAGCGGGCGTACCGCGACGGCATACGCGGCATGAACCTGGTGTTCATCCTGCGCAACATCGCGGCGCCCGTCATCGTCGTGTTTGGACTGGCGCTGGCGATCCCGTACGCGGCCGCCTACGGCCTCGTCCCGGTGTTGGTGAGCAGCGCGCAGACGAGGAATCTCGTCGCCAGACGGATATATCCGTTTCTATGGCTCGCCTCGTTGGCCGCGGTGATATGCTACATTCAAGTTAGGCAGTTTAGGAAATTGTACGAACACATTAAGAATGATAAATACCTTGTCGGGAGAAGGCTCGTTAATTACGATCATAGGCGACAAAAATCGGCTACAACCCAAACCTCTATCCAGAATTGACATGTAACCTTTCTGATCCCGATTCGGGATTTGGGGTCGTGAGCATCCCTAGCTTGTTACCAATAACAATGAGCTTATTTACCCTTTTATTTATCATGGCATATCTTCTATTTGAAGTACATTGAGTGTGTGTGCAACTTGTTGCGGCTATTTTTTAGAGTAAATGCTAATTTGCTCACTGTAGACCACAGCTTTGGATTATCCATTGCTAAATACTAAATAGCATTGTAAAACAAAAATATGAATGTTCTATTATAAAATTATTTGGTTTAAGATGCACTGTGTCCAACTACTGTAAACTGTATTCATTAAATCAATTTATTACTGATAAATGAAATGTTTGGAAAGTATGTGTGATAATCTACTGCGTCATGTTACGCAGATAAGTAGCTGTAAATAAGATTTGTTATAATCTGGTCAGCTTATTCAGATTGTTATGCTGTTGTAAACAATCAACAATCAACAATTAAGGAATTTATGGATAAGGAAGTTGTTATTATATCTTTCTAAAATAATTTGTTTAATCTCGTGTGTAAAGTAGTGCCATACTGGTGCAGTACATTACCAATAAATTATATATTACTGACTATCTACAAACCGATTACTATAATGTAAAAAACACAGCTCAAATTGTTTTTCAGCAGTTCGTGTGTAGCGATTTAGCAAAATTAATAGTCTCGATTATTTTCCCATTGCTATTAATGTAGTAAATTATCTTTTTTAAATGTAATGTTTTTTCAAGTTTCTGGAAGTTATTTGTTGTATGGTAGTTATTTTCCCTTATGCTGGGCCTATGTAATAAATGTTTGGACCATGCAGTTTTGGTAGATGCAAATTCTTTTGGTATGTAACCAAGTGGTATTTATTAAGCGAGCGTCTCCACGAACTCTTATGGCACTTTGTTCTGTTTTTTTTTTTATGTCTGTCGATAGCGGTCGAACGGAAAGTCTGATCAACTTGAAATTTGGACGATCCACAAGCCTCGATGTGGATTGAAGGTGTATAGTTTTGAGGCAAAATCGTTCGAAAAGTTACAATGTTACACCATAGTCCATAGTTACTGCAAAATATTTTTCTGAAACAAAATGGCGGCAAAATGTGAGATAGCCATACTTTTTTAAAGCTTTTTCCGGTCACGAATATGTTAATTTTATGGCGATCTGATAAATATTGCCAAAGTTACACTAAAGTTACTCGAAAATATTTTTCTGAAACACAGTAACATAAAAATGTGAGGTGGCTATCTTGTAGTTAAGTTTCGTCCGGTCACGAATATACTAATTAAGGGGTTGCCGTTTTTGCGGAGTTTATCCTCTTTTGCGGATTTTTAGGGTGCCTCGCGGACATGAGGATTAACGGTCAAATTGGCGGATTTTCTACTATCATTGTAAAAACCGTGAAATTTACTATAATTTGAAAATTCCGCCATAAAGGACGATTTAATAACGTAAAAAGTAAAGTTGGACAATCTACACTTGAACCTGCCGCATAGACACGATATCTCAAAACACGTGTGAAATATCGAGATTTCAACTGTGTTTTTGTAAGTTGTCTTACTATAATAGCAAGCAGAGGGTGGAGCTTGTGTGGGAGACAGCCAATGCGGTACGTAAAGCGTTGTGATTGGTCTAGTAGTAAGTAGCGTCCTCTATCGTCAACTTTGCAGAATGTGTGTGTTTGTTTTAGTGTACGATAGAGCGCGTTGCCTGTGCCTCGTTGGTAACAAGCAGAACCGTGAGCGTGAGCCCGTGACGTGACGACTGACTTCCCTATGAGTCTATGCTGTTATTTGCCTGGTTTCCACTCGTGGAAAATTACGCAGACGGCTGTTTGTTTAGATTTGTACTCGATTGCGTCGCTTGTTTCTTGTTTATATATATATATATATATATATATATATATATATATGTATAAATAAATTTATTATTTACAGTATTTATATATAAATTATAATGGAAAGGCATATTCTTAAAGATCATCTGGCATAACGCATAACCTAAAATTTTTTTTTATTCTTTCACACTTTATAATATGCTAAGTTGTTGTAGAATAAATGTGTTTTGGAGGATTTTTGAGGATTTTTTTGGTATCTTCAGAGGATTTAAAAAATTACTTGGTAGCAACCCTGTACTAATTTAAACACGATCGGATACGTATTAGAGGCAGACATTACATTTCTATTGCTGTCAATAACTGTTAGTAACGGTGGCGGACCGCGCCGAAAACATTACAACGAAAATTCTTAGCAACGCACATTGCACTGCATTCAACAATGTCGGAAGTATAATATCTATGGCAATTAGAAAAATTTTTGCAATGCGCATTCTTGAATTGTTAATTGTTGTTTCTATTAGCTTTGAGATCTTTTCGCCAGAAAGTTCGTAGATATTGACGCGCTCGCTTATCAACGCGTCAAACAGCGTTTTCCTAGTTTAATCTATATACTAGGTATGAGCTTTAAATGGTGGAACCCTTTTGCATGGAGCTGAACTTTGATGATAAAATTAGAATGATCGTTGACCGTTGTGTCCCGATGCACATCTTTACAGATTGTTGCCAATCGAGATGAGGAGTAATGAATAATACACGTGGTAGGCTTAGGCTACATACAGAGACGTACGTTATTGTGGAAATGTAGCCTATATTTATCCATTTGACGACAGAATTTTTCTCTAATTTTTTAAAAAAATTTTCTATTTTTTCATGACGGATGAAACGCGCTTTGTAATCAACAATTTGGAGATCTTTCGTATATTATTTACCCAGGTATGCCGCCTTCCTAAGCAGTCTTACACTGGAGTAGAACTAACACTGTTAACATTTGTTTATTAATTTGTTGTAGACCTATTTCATTTTATTTGTGGTTTAACGACATACTTTGACCATGGATTTATAATACACAACTCCATGCTTTGACATTCGTAATTTGTTTTCCCAATCTGTACATTTTGTAAATTCTTTTTAATAAATTATTTGTACATTTTTTTAAAGCAACACACTTAAAAAATGTATGATGTTCCACTTGTAGTATCACAATCGTCAATTCTTAAAAAAAATAATAAATACGCAGTTTCAACTGACATAGCTGTTATTTAACCATTATACTCACATGGCGTAATGGACATTGATGGTGGCCATACTCTCGTACATTAGGTAATTGCAATTCCATTAAATAGCAGACTGGTATTGCTCATCATCCTGTATGCTGTCGTTGTAGACAAACAAGTGAGCATATTGTATACGTACTAAGAATCTATTTTTTTTATTTATTTATTTCATATGCGGTCGTTTGACCATGTACACAATACATTGGTTGCATATACGGTATTGACCATGTCAAGTTTGAAGAATAAAAATATAAAAATACAGACTTATACACAGACATTAAAATCGTTGTAAAATCGTGTAAACTCGTTAAAAAATATTCATGACTTAAAGCTGTCATATTAACCATGTTAACCTTCTCCCAGGAAGTCCTTAGGTACCATATTCAAATTACCGATTGTAAATACTAAATAGCTCAAATAGTTATTTTTCCATATCCAATTGCCATAATGTACAGTTGTTGATATGTTAATGCATGTCAAAGCTAACAGGGTAGTTGGTGTAAAAATAGTGTAAATACTAAATAGTGTAGATATCAGCAATACACATAGTAATCCCTTGTTAAGTCAAATGTAGGCTATACATAACTCAAACTAGTAGTGTGATGAAGTTTGGGTATGAGATTAACTGGTAAAACACTACCAGTAGCTGAAGTGTAAAATTTTTATAATTCAAATTAGGGTTTTTAGGGTCCCTTTATATCTGAATTGAAATGGGATTGCTGTACTAGGTTGTGTAGGAGAGTGGTCGTATGTATATAATATACACATATTACTTACAAATGAAAGCCAGAATGTAGTTATCATTAAACATATGTTAAACCGTTGGTGTAGATGTATCGTAGTGTAGATGTATCGTCAGATCGTCGTACAATGATTGCTCTGTCAATCGGGAAGGTGCCAGCGAGCTCAGAACCTATACAGCTGTACTACGCTTTAGAAGAAAAATGCAGCAGAGCTTGCGAAGGGAATCTAGTAGAATAGCTAAATGTTTACTATTTTTTTCTTGCATTGAAGCAACCTATATCAATTTTATTTTACACATAACTGAATTTCATGTACTTATAGGCCTTATCACATTAGGTTCCGAACTGACAATTGCAATCGTAGATTCGAGCTTACGATTGGCGGCGCATGCGCAGTAGCTCAGTTCGGCCAGTCTACGATTGCAATCTTTTTATAGACCGAGCTCTAAAACAAGATTGGGAATCGTAGATCCGAGTCACGTGAACCAATCAGGAAGGAGAACGGTTAAATACATATTGAGCACTGTGACAACATAACCTCAAGCAACAACTACTTTAATGAAAACAAAGAGCCAATAACTTTAATTATATATTTGTTTGTGATTAAACTTTGTCTTATTAGTTATTATTATTAAATTTATTTCCTAGTTGAACGATTTTAGGATTTTCAGCTGGTCAAGTGTGATTGGATAATTGTAGATTGCGATTGCAATTGGCGACTCCAGTCTACGATTCCAATGGTACTGTGATATGGGCTTATGACTCATTATTATTGGTGATTTTTTAGTTTTTTACCCGACTATTCCTTTAAAACTTATGCGGGTTTCGAACACACGTCCCTTCCTAGTTGCCATACGCTTATGACCTGCGCCCCAACCCCAACCATACCTACTATATAACGATGAGCTACAGTGGATGGCTATAACGTAAGAGATTAGATAAATACAGGTTTAATCAATTGTCTCTGAATACTAAACACAGTGGCGTAAAGGAGATCCCCACCGCCCCCGCAAGGGGGGGGGCCTGCTGTGGAGGGGGCCCGGCTCGCCCGGGGTACAGATCTTGTTTATTCGTCGCCAAATTTTAAATGTTGTCAATAGGGACCTATTCTTCTACGGGGCCATAGGCCTACGGGGGAAGAAGTTGGAAGAATGGGACAATTTTGAAGGAATATATTTAAAAAGGCTTATGGATGGAAGGGGTCAGTGGTTCCTCTTTTCTCTTGTCTTACGATCGGCATTAACTATATTGAATCCTAAATATATTCTTCTTATTCCCTAGGGCGAATACTACTACGGGCCCGGACGGAGGAAAACTATCATATTATATTTTGTATCATTGTCCGATTTTGAAACATGTTTACAGGCGTGTAAAATGTCATATATGACCAAAAAAATTCGTCTTTGGCGAACTGACCTCCCTTGCCTGGGACTTTCGCCCCAGACCCCCTTGTGAATTCCTCGATACGCCACTGGCCCTCATGTTATTCCTTATTATTTTGATCACAGTCAACATACCGAAAAGTCATTTTTAGATTTTATAAAAATAATTTAAAAAAACTATTTGAGGAGCAGCACTGCAGCGTGCCTCAAGACAGTCTTAAAGCTCTCTCAGTATACCCAATATAGAGTGTGAACTGTGAGCAGGCCAAACAGTTGAACACGGACGCCACAATTGACAGCTTTGATCGCAAAATGCTATTAGAGCTCAAGTAAAATTCTATTTCGTTAATTAATTGATTTGGCTCTTAATTAACACCATATAGGGGGCCCGTAACGATTCTTGCGGGGGGGGGGGGGGGGGGGGGCTGGGCGATTTGCGTTATGCCACTGACTTAGGGTGACCAGACGTCCCGGTTTTACCGGGATCGTCCCGTTTTTTTGCGGCCTGTCCCGGTGTCCCGAAAATAGTTCTCGGGACGCCAAAATGTCCCGGTTTTAAGAGTTCGTCCAATTAATTCGTATTCTCCATTTAAATTTCCATTAATAAACAATATAATGTTTCATACAAAAGCCAATACTAGTTATAATTCAAAATACTCCACATAAATACTACAAAATACAAATCTCTCTGGGCTACCGGTCCATTTTGTTGCTGCAGTGACTTTACAATGACGCTTGGACTTGCCAAGGCTTGATCCAATAGGAGTGGGGGGGGGGGGGGGGGCTACCGGTTCGTGCGCGGCTTTTGTACAATTTTTGTACAATTTTTTACAAGTTTTTTTATTTAATCTGAAAGATAAAACAAATGTTGAATCCTAAGAAATAAACACCTATTGCCAAGTTTACAGTAATTATTGCAATTGCGCGTACTTATCTTTTCCTGGAACCTGATTCTTCTCTTGCGCCACACCCTCAAGGCAAAGGCCAGCCCCCAGCCCAACCCAACCTGTCTCAGATCTCACTACAGGCTATCTTGAGATAAAAATTGCCCAAAAAATTTTGCACCTCCGGCGGCTGGGGCTACGCCCCAGACCCCTTGTGGTCCACACAAGTCCATACAAATCAAGCCTCCATGTGTCCCGGTTTTTGCTTTTGTAATTATGGTCACCCTACACTGACTAAACATACATTTTAGATCAATAAAACTAAAATAATTTTTCGGTGGTCATGACTCCAAATTCACCTTTTGCGATGATTTGAATGTTTAAATCCATAATTAAAACATAAGAATTGCTTATTTCTACATATATTTGAGTTATACTATTACTATTACACTATTATAATTTTATTATATACTCCATCTCTATCTGATAACGATAGGGAAAGCTTTTATTAGTAGGACGTAGGGCTTCTTCGGCAGTTCGAGGAATAGTTGGGAAGGAATTAGGGCTGTTTTAGTTATGAACACCATTATTCGTCTTACGACTGAGGAAACCCTCTAGAAAAGTAAAGCCAGGATCGCCGGTGATGAAAATCGAACCAGCGACCTCCAAAATAGAGTCTAGTGCTAACGGGAAACCCTTTTATCATTCGTTGTGTAATGGATGCTGGGAGCATTATTTCGTTCACCATAAGGAAAGGGCGTAAGTATTCAACAGGTTGCTTCAACACTGTTTTATTGTTATTTCGACAACGATTAGAATAGTGTTCTGAGACGTTTTCATCATAATGACATAATGATTGCACATGGCTGAAGCAACATTGTTTAAGTATGAGCCGGTGTACAGAGAACGGCAGTTGGCTAACGGTGCAACCTCAGCAGTGTTGACCATTAAGCACCGCTGATCGGGCTAAACATGAGTCATAACTATCGGAACCGAACCCGGGACTGTCGTAAGTGTATAACAATTACGTCATGTCCACGGGTAGGTAGTAAATTGACTGCCGATATATATAGCGGGGTTTCGGCCAACTGGGGCTCTCTCTGGTGTCCTCGACCTACAGCTAGTGCGTCCTGTTGCCCAATACAGGAATGTTCGACGATCAGCACGTCACCGGGTCTGTCCGTGAGTAAAACCTAAGCATTAAAGACATAGCATTGAATTGGAGTTATGAGTTAGCCTCTTTTAACTCCTCACCTCCGTCTGCCTCCTACTCGATCTCCCTCTAGGATTAATAGTCTGTCGGCGGTATTCTCGAGAGTCTTCATTGGCTTTCGGGGCATTACATTTGGTGGCAGCGTTATGGAATTTTTGTTTATTGCAAAAATAAAAGAACCCGTGCAGACTATTTTTCTTGAGTGATATCGGTTTGGGAGGTAGATTGAGAGTGCTTGCTTTAGGTGAGTGTACATTTTAGTCATTGTGTGTGTGCTTGTTACCACAGTGGTGTATCTTTTTGTACTGCCTGGTATCCGACCTGTTGATTTAAGTAGTTGTTTTGGGTCGAATTGTTACCACTTAGTGTCCACATCATGCCGGTGACACGGGAGGTATTTGATCAGCTTGTGGCTGAGCTTACTGCTCTTAGAGCAGAGGTAGTTCAGCTAAAGAAGACTGGGGTTAAGTATGAACCCAGTCAACAAGCTACTTCAACAGGCGGGATCCAGGGAGGGATTCACATAGTGAAGGACCTCACTGTGGGGAACTTGGTCAAGCCTTGGAGAGGGGAGGCTTCGGACGTTGCGGTCCCGACGTCGAGCGAGAACTAGCCAAGTCGATAGTGATTCCTAGTGTAGCAGCTCAGGATGGTAGGGTTCGTGGAATCCTTTTGGCTGTCAGCATAGATGGACAATACAGGGAATTGTTAGTAGGCACAGGTGCTACAGTTTCTATGCTGCAGTCTGGAGTAAGTAAGACTACACTTAGGGCTAATCGTACGACGGCTAGAGGCGTAACAGGCACCGGGTTACAGCTGGTAGGGCTGCAATTTGTTACGTTCGATCTGTTGGGTGACCGGTATAGTCACCACTTTCATGTGGCCGAGTTAGATTTACCGTACGATGGAATTTTGGGCATTGATTTTCTGGCGCGAAAACAGGTGTTGCTTGATTTCGCAGCGCAGAAACTTACGATTGGTAGTAGCGAAGTACCAGTTACTGGGAAGTCCGCAAGCGCAGCAGGTTGTCATCATGGACATATCTGCACATCATGTTCTATAAGATCCGTTACTGAGAGGGAGGGAGTCGCGACCCCAACCGTTCAAGGATCGCACCGGCGACGTCAGGGATCTATAATCTCTGGCCAGTCGGCCTCGCCCAAAGCCCATGCGCATATGGCCACGCGCAGGGGGCGAGAAGGGCAGGGAGACGAGCATGAGTGCGCTAGTGAGTCGGTCAACGCTACAATTACCAATTGGAAGGTGTATGCGCTCGAGTCAGCTTGGCTGCCTGCGCGTAGTGAAGTCATTGTCTACGGTAAACTCGGTCGGAAGGGTGCACGGTTGCCTGTCGAGGTTGTGATCGAACCTCAGGACGTGAAGATTCACGGTGTGTTAGTGGCGCGCATAGCGGCTTTCACGTGTGACAGCTTGGTGCCTCTTAAAGTCATGTACATTGGCTCTGACGCTATTCAATTGCAAAAGAATACCTTGTTAGGTGAGGCAGAAGCGGTGGGGTTGACGCCGAAGGACACCCCGGAAGAAGTATGCGTAGTGCACCCTGGTGACAAAGGGCATGTTTCGATGCGGGTAAAGCACGAACTAGAGCACGTTGACGCACTTCTGGAACAGAAACTCGCCCACTTGAGCCCAGAGGATAGGGCTAAGATGGGGGCTGTACTGGGTAAGTACAGGGAATTGTTCGTGGACTCGGAAAATGAGTTGGGGTGTACCAGTTTGAAGGACGCCCCGGAAGAAGTATGCGTAGTGCACCCTGGTGACAAAGGGCATGTTTCGATGCGGGTTAAGCACGAACTAGAGCACGTTGACGCACTTCTGGAACGGAAACTCGCCCACTTGAGCCCAGAGGATAAGGCTAAGATGGGGACTGTACTGGGTAAGTACAGGGAATTGTTCGTGGACTCGGGAAATGAGTTGGGGTGTACCAGTATGGTGTGTCATACCATTGATACTGGTGATGCTAGACCAGTTCACAAGGCTCTCTATAGGAGGCCGCACGCGATTAAAGAGGTTGCGGAAGAGCATGTGAAAGATATGCTCCGTAAGGGAGTTATCGAGCCATCTAGGTTGCCGTGGAATTCACCCATTTTGATGATACCCAAAAAGTTGCCTGGCCCTGATGGTAAGGTCAAATATCGACTTGTGACAGATTTTCGGGGGTTAAACCAGGTAACCAAAGGGGATGCATACCCTTTGCCGAATATTACGGAAACTTTGGATAATCTGGGCAACTGCAAATATTTTACTACGTTGGATTTACGTAGCGGGTATTATCAATGTAAGATTGACGACAAGGACAAGGAGAAAACTGCTTTCTCTTTGCCGTCAATGGGTCATTGGCATTATAAAAGATTGGCGATGGGTCTGGGAGGCGCTCCTGCCACATTTCAGAGACTGATGGACTGTGTACTAGCAGGACTCAAAGGAGTAGAGTGCATGGTTTACTTGGATGACATTATTTTGTATAGTGTGTCTCTGGATGAACACATTCAGGCTCTAACAAGGGTATTAGAGAGGCTCCGAGAGGCCAACCAATGTGAAAGAGGTACGAGCTTTTGTTGGGCTGGCGGGGTACTACAGAAGGTATGTACCGAATTTTGCGATTATCGCCCTGGCCTTAACTGAGCTTACGAAGCAAGATGTGCCTTTTGTTTGGTCAGAAAAACAGCAAGTTGCTTTCGAGATTTTGGAGCGTGAGTTGTATGATTTAGTGTTCATTGTCATGCTCTCTCCATTTACTAAGAATCGGCTGACAGTCACTTTTTGATAACTCCTGAGAATTTGTAATTAATGCCAAATGTGTAAGGAAAAAAAACAGCATTTGAGGTTGATTTAAGGGTGAAGGGGCATACTATAATTATGAGTAATAACTGTATAAATGATAAGCTCCTGTTATGTATTAGGCCTGCACTGCCTTCTGTAGTGTCCATAGCTGAGTAGCATGTGGAGTGGGCGGTGATCAGGAACCGGATGTGGGGACCGGGAGGTTAGTAAGGGTGGTTGCTCTGAGAACATGTAGTCTGTTGCTAGTGTCTATTAAAGACTGATTATAACGAAATATCACCGAGTTATCACTGTACCTTCACTGTACCTTGTCCCGGACATTACAAGAACTTTTGGCGACGAGGATGAACGAGATTTAAACTGGTTTTGCGACCTTTTTGCTTACTTTTGTGTTTTCACGCCATGTGCTCGCGCTCTCTGAGGTTCCACGCCTAGGCCTAGGCTAGCCACGCTAGGCCTAGACGCTTCTACCATGGCTGACGCTATTACGACCGTCGTAGTAGGCACAATTGGGTCCGTTCCAACGTTCGTGTCCGGCCATGCCGAAGACTGGAAGATATTCAAAGAGCAGCTTGAATATTATTTCGAAGCCAACGCAATTACTGACGCCAAACGGAAGAAAGCAATCCTATTCTCCGGTACTGGTGGGGTAGTTTTTGCAACTATCAGGAAGCTATGTATGCCCCGAGCAACATCCGAGATCGACTACCAGACAGCTCTTGAACTTCTAGACTCACATTACATACCCAAGGCCAGTAAGTGGGTCCAGCGTGACATTTTTCGCCGGCGTGTCCAGCAGCCGGGTGAGGCATTTAAGGACTTCCTAGCAGAGCTCAGAATGTTAGCAGTATCGTGTGAGTTTGAACCTTCTCAATTGGACGAACAACTCCTCGGGCAGATAGTGGCAGGTGTGACTGACCCTCAGGTCAAGGAATCATTGTTTCGCACGCCTGACCTAACCTTGAAATCAGCCGCTGACAAGGTATTGGCAGCCGAAGCTGCGAAGTCTCATGTCACCCAGTTGCAGGCTCCAGTAGCTGCGGCCACTAGTGCTGTTCACCGTGCTGCTCCCAGCAATGCGGGTCAACGATCATTTGCCAACGGGGGAGGGAAGCCCAAGCAGTCTGATAATTCACTGTGTTTCCGATGCGATGGGAATCATGCACCGCAGACTTGTAGATTTGCCCAAGTAAAATGCAGGTACTGTAATATTCAAGGTCACATTGAAGCAGCATGTATGAAAAAGAAGAGGAACCAGGGTGCCAGTAGCAGCTCAGGCAAGCCTCAGCAAGGCTATAAGCCTAATCACAAGCAATCACAAGGGAAGGCACATAATATCCAATCATCTACTGATGGGCCTACATCAGACACTGAGCTACCCCAGGTAGGTGCTTTCCTGTTCCATACGTCTACACTCGGGCACACTCCAGCTCCGCCACCAGTATTTGTAACAGTGTGTGTGGAGGGGAAGCCGCTGAGAATGGAGGTCGATAGTGGCGCAAGCCATTCTATTATTGGCATGGATATTTTCAAGTCTATGTTCCCGGAACAACAGCTAGATAGACCGTCAGTGAATCTCAATACTTGGTCCAACGAAGAGTTGCAGGTGGAAGGTCAATTCAGTGCTACAATTAGCTATCGGGACACGCATACCAAACTACCATTGTTGGTCATGCGCAAGTCGGGACCAAGTCTCATGGGCAGATGGTGGTTCCCATTCCTGGGAATAAGTGTAGAGGGAATTAACAGTATTTCTGAAGGAAATTTGCCACCCGAGATACGGTTATTCAGCGATGTGTTCACTCCAGGCCTAGGGAAGTACACGGGACCTCCGGCTCACATCTATCTCAAACCAGGGACCACACCCGTGTTCAGACGGTCACGAGCGGTACCATATGCTCTTGAATCAAGGGTCAACGCGGCCCTGGACGAACTTGTTGAGGATGGCGTACTGCAACCCGTGGACACCTCCGAGTGGGGTACGCCTACGGTCAACGTAGAAAAGAGGGATGGGACCATACGCATCTGCGGAGACTTCAGCGGGACCATCAATCCACTGTGTCAGCAGGAGATCTATCCCTTACCAACTATCAACAATGTTTTGAACAAGCTTGCACGAGGCAAAACGTTTGCAAAATTTGATATGTCCCATGCCTTCATGCAAGTTACCGTGGACAATGAAACGTCACGTGTGTTAACCCTGAACACGCATAGAGGGCTGTACCAGATGAGGCGTCTTACACCAGGTCTGTCATCCGCTCCGGCATTATTCCAAAAAATCATGGACAGTATTCTAGCCGGGATTCCTGGAGTTGTAGTGTACATGGACGATATCCTCTGCACCGCAGAAAATGAAGACGAATTGTGGCAGCGAGTCAACCAGGTGCTTTCTCGTCTACAGCAAGCTGGGTTCAAGCTTCGCCTGGAGAAGTGCTTGTTCAATGTACCTTCACTTGAATATGTGGGATATCACATTTCAGGAGACGGAGTACGCCCAACAGACCGCAAGGTTAAGGACCTGTTGGATGCACCCTCACCAAGAAACAAGGAGGAACTTCAAGTCTACTTAGGCTACGTGAATTATTACGACAGATTCTTTCCTCATAAGGCCACAGTGTTCCATCCACTGTACGAGCTACTTCGTGATGGTGTTCCATGGAAATGGGAGGAGCAGCAAGAAGCCTGTGTAAGTTACGTTAAAGAAGTTATGACTTCAGGGGTTGTTTTGGCGCACTATGATCCTGAACTGCCATTGATTTTAGCCTGTGATGCAGCACCGCATGGTGTTGGAGCTGTGCTATCACACATCCTCAAGGATGGTAGTGAGAAGCCTGTGGCATTTGCGTCACGCTCTCTACGTCCCAGTGAAGTTAACTATGGCCAGTTTGACAAAGAGGGGCTGTCAGTGATTTTTGGGGTAACTAAGTTCCACATGTACTTGGCGGGACGTCCATTTACTATTCTCACGGATCATAAACCCTTACTAGGAGTTTTCCGCCCTGACAAACCGATACCAGATGTAGTATCTCCAAGGATGATTCGCTGGTGTTTGATGTTGAGTAACTACAACTACACTCTGAAGCATAGACCCGGCAAACTTCACAGCAATGCTGATTTCTTGAGCAGGTTCCCTGTAGGAACCGTTGAGGACGCAGAGTATCCTGATCCTGCAGGTGTTCTTCTTTTGGAGGGAGCCCCGCCAGATTCACCACTCAACTCAGAAAGTGTAGCTCGTGCGACCAGAGACGACCCAATCCTGTCGCAGGTCCTCGAAGGAGTGCTGCGAGGGTGGAACCATGCGCATGTCTCTCCTGAGGTTCGAGAATACCTCAAAGCAAAGGTGGGTCACTTTTCGGTGATGAAAGGATGCCTATTACGCGGCAACAGGGTAGTGATTCCACTGAAGCTCAGAAGTGCAGTATTAGAACAGTTGCACAAAGTGCATTTGGGCATAGTTAAGACAAAGGCCTTAGCTCGCAGTTATGTATGGTGGCCGAACATTGACCAGAACATTGAGTCATTGGTTTTATCATGCAGGGAATGCTCCCAATGCAGACCCAACCCTAGCAAATCACCCGTGATTCCATGGTCTGTACCCAGTCAAGTATGGTCTAGACTGCACGTGGACTATGCCGGACCTGTTAATGGTCACACGTTCCTCGTACTGGTGGACGCCAGATCGAAATGGGTCGAGGCGGTGGGCACCCAGGGGTCCATGTCCACAAAAACCACGATCGCATGGCTCAGAACATGGTTCGCTACGCATGGGGTGCCGGATGAGCTGGTTAGCGATAATGGCCCTGCCTTTCGCTCAGAGGAATTTGCACAGTTTTTAAAAACGAATTTAATTGTTCACATAAAATCTGCTCCTTATAGTCCAGCTTCCAATGGGCAGGCTGAACGTACAGTTCAAACACTGAAGAATCTTCTGAAAAAGTTGCCAGTTGCCGATTGGAGCATACAACTAGCGAACATTTTGCTGACGCTGCGCACCACGCCTAGTCAGTCAACAGGACTCAGTCCATCGGAGATGCTGATGGGGAGGAAGATTCGAACTCTATTTGACAAATTACATCCAGCGACAGCAGTGAGTAATTCAAAAAGGGAGGAAACGGCTGTGGCTAATTCTCAAAAGTCAAGACAGTTCGCAGTGGGAGACGCAGTCTACTACCGTCACTACGGTCACGGAGAAAAATGGTTACCAGGGGTCGTTGCCCAGGTGGAAGGTCCGCGCAACTTCCAGATTCAAAGACCTGATGGTGGCATGGAGAAGCGACATCTTGATCAGCTGATAAGGCGTGTCCAACCTGTCGAGCCAGCACGATCAAATGTACCAGATGTCCAACCGGTTCCAACCGCAATCCTACCAAGTAACAATAACGCTTCAGTGTCTGAAGAGACTGCTGTTCCCGATGACTCCGTCGAACACAGAGATCCTGACCCTCAAGACCCGGACCCAGATAAGTTACTGGACGGCCCCGAGGTACAGTCTCCAGCGGCTAGTCCACTGGTCCAGGATACATTGAGTTCCGCTACCAGGTGTTCCCATAGGCAGCGCAGAGTCCCGCAGTATCTGCAGGATTTTGTGAGGCGTTGAAGAAGAAGAATTTTGCAATTCCCCTCATTTCTATGTACTATCATAATCAAGTTAATTGTGTTAATCTAAAAGGGGGAGGAGTTGTTATGTATTAGGCCTGCACTGCCTTCTGTAGTGTCCATAGCTGAGTAGCATGTGGAGTGGGCGGTGATCAGGAACCGGATGTGGGGACCGAGAGGTTAGTAATGGTGGTTGCTCTGAGAACATGTAGTCTGTTGCTAGTGTCTATTAAAGACTGATTATAACGAAATATCACCGAGTTATCACTGTACCTTCACTGTACCTTGTCCCGGACATTACAGCTCCCTTTGAGTATAGAAAGATAGGTCATTTGAGCTGTACCAAATTAAATCGTTGCCTTATCTGGATGATAAGTTGGGTGATGGCATTGCTATGGAGAACGTGTACGATTATATCGCGTTATGGAGCGATAGGCAGTCGTACCTGGTAATGACCATGGCCGATTATCTAACCTGCCAATTAGGCAATTTTTTTGTGATCTGTCCTGCTAATATAGCTATTGATACCTACTGAGCAGAGAGTTGTGAAGCGGCGATGTTCCTCGGGCAGCAGGAGGCGGCTCGAAGGGTCTGCGACCGGAGGCTGTGTCCGGGTGGTTTCAAGGCGCGCTGGATCCGGACTCCCGACATGAAGTCCTGGGTGTACAGCGTCTCAACCCCTACTCGGATGGTCCAACGGTGTCGTACGGCAGCCAGCAGCTCGGGAGGACGAAGTCAGGTGGTATCTGGCACAGGGATGATGGAAATGACATCTGATTGTTATTACTTATTCGGATAATTTCAGGTTGTTGCCTTACAGTAATGGTGTAACCCATGTTGCATCAGAGTTGGATTCTATAGTTCTTCCTCAGATACCAGTAAGGGAGGATATTGAGTATGACCATTTAAGCAAGAAGGTTGTAGCTAGTCATGAGGGCATTAAAGCGTACATGCTAGAGTACGGTTCCGTCAATAGAATGGGGAGAGGACGGTAGTAATAAACTCGCTGATGAGGCGACTTAAGGAAATTAAGGAAACTGTGTACCATCCCGTTAGTCAGTATGGGATTCCAGTCGGAAGCATTGTCCTAATTTTGGTAATCTCTATGCTAGGTGTCTGCTGTTACCGACGGAGGAGAAGTGGAGCCAAGCCTTCGCAGCTGTCGTCGGTGGCTGTCCATTTGGCGCCGCGGCCTGAGGTCGTGTGCTTGGAGGCGATAAGAGGCGGTGACGCGGCAGGCGAGACTGAGCTTTGCAGCGAAGTTGAGGTCGCCCCTCGGACGTTGTTCTCCAGGAGGGCAGAATACAGAGGCGGACTGGCAGGTACGGAACTACGGAAACCCGTACGGGGCCCCCCCGGGTGGGGGCCCCCTTGGGGGCCACCACCCAACCACCTGAAAATAAATATCTTACGCTATATAGATTATGAAACTAAATAGTAAGAAGAGCATAACATGTCATCTCATGTCAGTGTAGAAAGGGACATAACGTATCAAATAGACCATCTACAAGTGCTACTACTACTTACTTACTAGTTTATTTTAAAATATAAAACATGCCATTGTTGGGAAAGTTTTTTCTAAAATTTAATTTTCAAAGTGGTTCACAGTACAACATGTGTTCCACATATTTATCGTCGTGTATCGATTTTGAAACGTGTTTATAAACATTCTAAACAAATTTATGGGGAACAATATAGTTTGAAATATCCAACTGCCAGTGTTGGGATAGTTCTGTTGTTCCACATACTATACATCATTTATCGATTTTTACACATGTTATGCGTTCTAAACAAATAAATAGGAAACAACAATCCTCCAAATTACTGCATGCTAGCTCGCAACTTGAGAGTGACTTTGCATAGTTTGCGAGTAAACTTTGTTACATCAGAAAAATGACAAATTGGGCTGATGGCGTGTTTATAAGTGTTCAAAATTTTCAAAGGCGAACATTTTGGCCAAAATATATCTATCCGGTGCCTACTGAAATCCGATCCCGCGCAGCACTAGACATAAGCCTTTCTCAAATGACAAGATCGAAATTCCATCCTAAGTAAGGAATTATAAATGCAATATTGACTTTAGTTTCATTGTTTTTCATGTTAGGATATCGCCTCAAAACGCGTTTTAGGCCACTAAGCATCGTGCAGGACCGAAAATTGTTTCGCCTTCGGCGAAGTTGCCTCCGGCGGCAAGGGCTTCGCCCCAGCCCCCACCTATACATCTCGCTCCCTCGTTGCGAGTACAAATTGCACGATGCGAGTGGACAACTAGTACTCGATATTTGTAGACTGTAGAGGGTTGAGAAACAATATAGTGTGAAATATACAATATAAAACTGCCAGTGTTGGGAAAGTTTTTTCTTCAATTTCGTTTTTTAAAGTGGTGTTCACAGTTCAACACGTTGTTCCACATCATTTATCGATTTTTAAACGTGTTTATATGCGTTCTACAGAAAACAATAGGCTGAAAAATTTTCGCCTCCGGCGGCTGGGGCTTCGCCCCAGACCCCTTTCCACTTCGCCAAGTTCCGGGGCCCCTTAAATCCTTTTCCGTACGGGGCCCTTACCCCCCCAGTCCGCCTCTGGCAGAATAGGACGGGCGGCCGCAGCAAGGACGACAGAAGTCAAATAAAAGAAGATAAAATCATAAGCCGATGATACGCCATAACAAAATATAAAAATTGTGCCTGAGAATGTAAGCTAGCTGTGATGTCAGAGAACTTGTGAATGTATAAAAGAAAAGAAAATTGTATTGAAAGAGTTGCCAGCCTATTTGGCAACAGAGGGACAGACCTGGTGGCGGTGCCACGTTAGCATAAGTGGTTCCAGCCATGATGCATTGCATAGATTTAGGGCGAACCGAGTTTCGGCTGATTAAATGAAATAGTAAGGAAGATTTCAGTACTTACTTGCTGCCGAGTGTTATCCAGGTGCGTTGAAGGGTGTGCAAGCAGAGTAGGTCCAGGTTCGGGGCACGGTCACTGCACTATACGCGAACAATAGCGAATTTGCTGACGAACGGAGAGGAAAGTAAATTCGCGAAAGCGTATAACGTGAATAGACGGGGGTTGTTGAAAACTGATAATCAATTGAGAAAGCTCTGCGCGCACTAAGCCGTAATTGGCGAATAGGGATAGTGTTTTAGAAGGTTATTTTCACGATCACAGCACGGTCTACGGTGCTAAGTAAGTCTTGTGAGGTTGGGAATTCAGTGACACTGAGCTAGCGTGAGCAAGTTTCCTCTGAGCCTAGCTTCCATCCGGCCGGCCAGGGATTCAAATTACCCTGACTCGACACTGTCCGCTTGAGAAACAATAGATAAGGCAGGTGGCTATCAAAGTTCATCTAGCCTAGTGCAACTCTGTGCGTCTAGTAAGAGCACTGTTTTCTCCTTGCCTTTGGTATCTACTACCAGGGTGAAAAACATCTATACCGCGAAGTGTTGATAGACATTCGCAGGTGCGCAAGTGCGTGTGGTTGAGCCGGCGCCAGGTAAACTTACTGAAGAGAGGTTTACTTGGGCTGGAAGTTCCGACCATGATGGCACGCGTAAGAGATGAGGAAGTGGAGAAAAAATGCTAGAAAAAGATAAACAGGAGTGGCGGGACAGTGCGACGGCCATTTTCCTTACCCCAGTGTAACCTTGCGCTCCATTCCTTATTGCTACGCAACTTGGGTTTTCAACCATTCAGGCAGAAGATTTGAGTTAAAGTTTACGGGGGACCAGGGGAAATAGTTCCCATCAATGTACCTGGTGCGGTCGCGGTCAGGAAATTTATGTCCTGTTGAGAACTTACGCTAACTTAGAGGTCTTTAAAGGAGTGTATGCTCTCAGGAACATAGCACCCTTTTTCAAAGGGGGGAGCTGTAATGGATGCTGGGAGCATTATTTCGTTCACCATAAGGAAAGGGCGTAAGTACTCAACAGGTTGTTTCAACACTGTTTTATTGTTATTTCGACAACGATTAGAATAGTGTTCTGAGACGTTTTCATCATAATGACATAATGATTGCACATGGCTGAAGCAACATTGTTTAAGTATGAGCCGGTGTACAGAGAACGGCAGTTGGCTAACGGTGCAACCTCAGCAGTGTTGACCATTAAGCACCGCTGATCGGGCTAAACATGAGTCATAACTATCGGAACCGAATCCGGGACTGTCGTAAGTGTATAACAATTACGTCATGTCCACGGGTAGGTAGTAAATTGACTGCCGATATATATAGCGGGGTTTCGGCCAACTGGGGCTCTCTCTGGTGTCCTCGACCTACAGCTAGTGCGTCCTGTTGCCCAATACAGGAATGTTCGACGATCAGCACGTCACCGGGTCTGTCCGTGAGTAAAACCTAAGCATTAAAGACATAGCATTGAATTGGAGTTATGAGTTAGCCTCTTTTAACTCCTCACCTCCGTCTGCCTCCTACTCGATCTCCCTCTAGGATTAATAGTCTGTCGGCGGTATTCTCGAGAGTCTTCATTGGCTTTCGGGGCATTACAGTTGTGACGTCGCATTTCGTCACAGATGACGAGAATCCGTTGCCTGTGACTTCTTCCTTTCCCTCAACCGGCCCACGACGAGCCGTCCTAAAAGTATTATACCCGTCAGTCACTGATACAGCGCCAGTGGGAATCAGAAGTATTACACCCGTCAGTCACTGATACAGGCTACAGCGCCAGTGGGAATCAGAAGTTGCCGCTGACTGCACTAAGCGCTCGTTGTCGGGCGACTTCTCTTTTACAATGTTTGTAAACTTTTTGCCAACTTTGCTCAAGAACGGTTATAGATATCATAAAAATTTAAAAAGTGTTTCACTTACTGCATTGAATGGTATTGTAGACCAAAGTTAGTTTGTTGAGTTTTTAAAACGTTTAATAAAAATATGCAATTAAAGAATAAAATTATAATTTTTTTTTATCATATTTAAAATCTATAAAATAAAAATATATATGGTCTTGCGTTAAGTAAGTAGTGTGTTTTACTCAAAAACGTTCTATCGGATTTCTGAAGTAATATTTGCACATAATAACCTAGAAAAAGTCAATTTTGCAGATCTTTATTAAAATACAGTTATTTTAGTCCTGCTTTAAACAATAATAACAAATAGTTATAATATTAAAGCGGAGTCTTCGGGGTTTTCAAAAAGTCTTAAATCGTTTTCGTACGATTATTATTGCCGAAGTTATGACTATTTTATTATGAACTAGGGCAAACTATGCTACTTTTCCCCTTACCCCTCTAGCGGGCCATAGTCCTTGCTGTAGTGACACCTTAAGAATGCGTACCAATAATGTGAGACAATAAGCAAATACACTTTCTAGATAGAAAATGCCCAGAACGAAAATTCATAGCATGCACTAATATGCAAGGTGCTTAGTTTCACGGTCAAAACCGCTACTTTTGAGGCCCAACCGCTACACCCTGCATATTATTGCATGCTATGAATTTTCGTTCAGAGCAATTTCTATCTAGAAAGTGTATTTGCTTTTTTTTCACATTATTGGAACACATGCTTAAGAAACTCTCGTCAAAATCCGATCATTAGTTTTTCGCCGATTGAAGTTGAAAAAATAAAACACGCGTTGCTCATTGTATCCTCTTCATGCGCGAATTGTTATAACAAATTAACTACTGGGTCTATAATTTTGAAATAACCTTTATATTGACCACGGGTAGGCCTGTGTGAACTAAATACGCTTTCCTATAGGTTATACTTGAAAAGTGAATAACAGCTAGAACGAGATAAGTATCGTACATTAAGCGCGTGAAAGCGTAACAGTTAGCACTTAGCGGATTTGTCCCAACTATGGGCGCCACGTTCCTTCGTGGCGGCAGGGGGCGGGTAAATCACCACTCGTCAATTACGGGTATCTTGAAATAAAGTCATAATTAAATGGTCATAAATTGGTCAAATATTGCATTATAATTTTTCATTTTTGATAACCAATTCCCAAACGAGGACATACATGCATTCATCACACATCCTCACTCCGAAGCACTACTTAAGTTTGAGAGCTTCCTTTGGAAGAAAAGCTTGAGCTGTTTTTTCCTTGAGCTCTTAATAGTCTGTGTTGCTTGCTCGTCTGTCTTGTTAACATCGCATGGTTTGACAGGCGACAGCAGGTCTTCCGAGGACTTGATCTCTGGCAGCGACTCATAGTCGATAAACATAACGTGTTGTTCCTCGTCGTCATTGTAGACTAGTGACGTCATGAAGCTCGAGCCCTTCAAGGGGATCGTGGACGCTTTCGAGAAGTTGGCGCTAAGTGTTGACCGCTCCGGCACGGCGGACAGCTGGTGAGTTACCGGGCTGGGGCAAACGTCAGCCCGATTCGCCAGCCAATCGTGTATCGCCTTGCTGGGATGCAGCCGAAACGACGAAGCAGAGCTCGAAACCGGGGGTTCACACACGTGGGTCTGCGTGCCGCAGGACTCTGTAAAGTGCGTGCTCGTCGTCTGGTGGCAAAAGTTGACAACCTCTTCTTCAACAGGTGAAACTGACTCCTCCTCGGTTTGAGTCGACACAGCTCGATATATCTTTGTCGTCGCGATCTCGACTGTTGATTTCTGCGTACTTGTGTTGACGGAATGGACCGTGTGTTCTTCTGTCTGCGTTGAAATACTCCTGGATCGTTTGTCTGCGATCTCGGGTTTCAGTTTGTCGTGAGAGAACGTGTGTCCGCCCTGGTCCATGTTTAGCCAGGGCACGAGGAAGGGGATCGAGTAGTACATGCTAGGGTAGTGTGGGGGGAACGCGAAGTCAGGGGGTAACATCCGACCGGTCCTAAACAGGGGTGAAAACAGCGGCGGTCCGGTATATGAAGACGGAGGCATCCGCGGTTTGTACAAGCTATAGTTTCTGAAAGGTTGATGGGTTGGAACGAATCTGGAAGCCTCCCGTTCTCTTTGAAACGATTTAAACAAGTGATCCAAGTCGCGGTCTTCCTTGAGCTTCAGTACGCTGGGGGGCGGTGCTTCACTGGGCGGCTGGGGTAGAGGGCGGTGTGACTCCTCGCGCGTCGCGGCGCCCATGTCGTGAGCACTGGCTCGGGGAGGCGTCGTTGGCTTCCCACCGTGCTGTGCAGGCACGGCGGGATGTCTAGGTGGGAGGTACGTTCTCTCCAGCACATGAACCGGGTCGAAGTGATGGTCGGACTTGTTGAACATTTTACCCGCGTCCACGGACGGCGCACACGATTTCTCCACCATGAGTCGATAGGCCTGCTGGGCACGAGACACGTTCGTCGCCTCGCGCTTCGATTTCGCCGAGAATAAACTAATGGGCGATGTTGCTCTCGAGACGTTGATGACGGCGTCGCTTGACTTGTCCGTCGCGCAGTCGTCCATGGACTGCAACAGTTGGAGCCGCATCGCGAGGTGTTCGAGCGACGCCAGCGATATGTCCGAAGAGTTGGCAGGTTTGGTCGACGCCCGATCGACGGCTACGTCCGGTTTCTCCACCGGCGTCGCTTCCATTAGGTAGTCGGGGATCAAGAGAAGCGACGACTGGCCGCTGGTGTTTGTCTCGAGGTCGATCAAGTTGTTCTCCTTCAACTTGGACCGTTGGTTCTTCTTGAACAGGACGCGTCTTCTCTCTGCGAGGCGGGCCTTGAAGGCGTGGATACGCGACGACGAGCTGTTGCGTAGTTCCAGGAGTCGCCGCCAGACGCGGCCGCGCATGCCTGGAGACCCCTCGGACGACGCGTCGGGCTCTCCCTGCTCGCTGGCGGGTTTCTCAGGGGTGGCGGGACGTGGTCTGCGCACACTAAGTTCAACAAGTGGTTCTCACTGTGCCCGTGTCTCAGTCAGAGAGTTGCAACCAAAGATAATAACAACATAATAACTACGTTGTGCAACTACACTTATGCAGTCTTACAAGCATTGGACGTAGCTGAGCTACCAGCTCAAGACCATATTCACTATTATGCAAGCTACAAAGAAAATCTGAGCATATACCACCTTATTATACAGTTTTAAATTTTAATACCGGCTATATACTTACAACACTCGAACCTCTCCCTGAGTTCTTCGTAGGGTTCACACTTGGCTAAAAACGTTTCCAGCGTGATCAACAAATACGTATAGCAAATACTACATTAGTCAGCTTCCTTAAAAATTACAAAACATAAAAATTACAAATTCTCATCTTCATTCATATGCTATAGTTTAGTCTAGTCTAAGTTAGTAATCGTAAGTCCTCTACCACAATGTCATACGATAGTGTTAAGTTCTCACGATTGTAAAGAGCGCAAGATCATTTTGGTACCTAAAAAAAGAATAATAATATTAAAAATAAAAAAATACACAATTGACTGACTTCCGTAATATAGTTAAATAAAAAACAATTTCTATTTAAACGAACAAGAGTATTGGCCGCCAATCATTTTTCAATTATTCAAATTATTTATTTCTTTTTTCACTCAATTACAGAGTAGGATAGCTATATAATATAATTAAATCATGATAATTAAATCATGAAATCAGAATGTACAAAAATAGTTCATTCAACAATTCAGCTCTACCCCCCCCACCCCCCACACACCTATTCGCCAGTTATAGTAGGAAGAAATTGTTATTTATAGGCAGTACAGCTAGATCAAGATGACAAAAAACATACCTCAAGTGGCCCTGAGTGGCAGAGTATCGTGCACCACGTCTAAAGGAAGACTTTAGACTAAATAGAGCCGAGCAAGCAAAGTAAACAGGAAACACACAACGATATATACCTGTGATCGCCTCTCTCCGTTCTGGACATGTGGGCCCTCTGTTTCCTGACAGCTTCGTCCCTCTTGCGTGACCAGTTGTAGCCCCACCATCGACTCCACCTCAGATCCCAGAGATCCTTGGCTTGACGCAGCTTCTCCGTGGAGGTGGCGGTTAGCGTCGAGGGTGATCCACCCCTCTCGCCGTCGCCGTCTCCGTCAGCCTCCTCCAGCACCTGTCAGGACACGTGTTGCATGCACATAGGTTGCCATGGTTACAGTACACGGGCTGCTCCGTCGGCCTCCTCCAGCACCTGTCAGGACACGTGTTGCATGCATACAGGTTGCCATGGTTACAGTACACGGGCTGCTCCGTCGGCCTCCTCCAGCACCTGTCAGGACACGTGTTGCAAGCACACAGGTTGCCATGGTTACAGTACACGGGCTGCTCCGTCGGCCTCCTCCAGCACCTGTCAGGACACGTGTTGCATGCACACAGGTTGCCATGGTTACAGTACACGGGCTGCTCCGTCGGCCTCCTCCAGCACCTGTCAGGACACGTGTTGCATGCTCACAGGTTGCCATGGTTACAGTACACGGGCTGCTCCGTCGGCCTCCTCCAGCACCTGTCAGGACACGTGTTGCATGCTCACAGGTTGCCATGGTTACAGTACACGGGCTGCTCCGTCAGCCTCCTCCAGCACCTGTCAGGACACGTGTTGCATGCTCACAGGTTGCCATGGTTACAGTACACGGGCTGCTCCGTCAGCCTCCTCCAGCACGTGTCAGGACACGTGTGTCGTGTTGCATGCACACAGGTTGCCATGGTTACAGTACACGGGCTGCTCCGTCGGCCTCCTCCAGCACCTGTCAGGACACGTGTGTCGTGTTGCATGCACACAGGTTGCCATGGTTACAGTACACGGGCTGCTCCGTCGGCCTCCTCCAGCACCTGTCAGGACACGTGTTGCATGCATACAGGTTGCCATGGTTACAGTACACGGGCTACTCCGTCGGCCTCCTCCAGCACCTGTCAGGACACGTGTTGCATGCATACAGGTTGCCATGGTTACAGTACACGGGCTGCTCCGTCGGCCTCCTCCAGCACCTGTCAGGACACGTGTGTCGTGTTGCATGCACACAGGTTGCCATGGTTACAGTACACGGGCTGCTCCGTGGCCTCCTCCAACACCTGTCAGGACACGTGTTGCATGCTCACAGGTTGCCATGGTTACAGTACACAGTCTTGAGCAAGGTACCCCAAAAAAGGTACTTTGAAAAGTTGTTACATCTGCTTGAAAAGGAACCAACTTATCCAAATGTGTTCCCGTTCCTTTTCAAAAAAAGAAACTATAAGTTCCTTTCACGTTTCTTTTAAAATTACTTTCAATCTAATTCTTGTAATTATGTCTCACGGACTCGCTCGGTCTTCGTCCGCTTCATCACTCGGAATCTGACAAGGGGGTGGCGCCATTTTCGAAACACGGGAAGTTCCTAGATATCTGGAATTCGGCGACATTTCAACGGCGAAAGGAACTTATAAAGAAACAAATTCGTACGAAATGGTAATTCTTTTCACGTTACAAGTTCCTGATGTATGTAAGACAAGGAACGCGTTCCCATAAATGTTCCTAAGAAAGGTACGTGCGTTGCATGCGCACAGGTTGCCATGGGATGGGAACATGGTTACAAAATCTATCTAAAGTTGTCCCAAGACTTCCTTACACATGCTTTCGTCGTCACAGGCGACTGGTTCGTAGCCAATCACCGATCGGTATGTGCGTGGGTGTTTCTCGGGCGGCTCGCTGGTTGGCTACGAGTGCCTCGCCTGTGACGAAAGCATATGTAAGGTAATATTGGGCCAAGTATACCTCTATGATAACAAGACACGCCTGGTGAAAGAGTAATGTCAAGGTTTCTATGAGGACATGGCTGACAGTGTATAAAACTGTACCTGACTTAAAACATCGTCAGACAAGTCCAGGTCGCTGTCGTCACCGCTGTGAAGGTCAAACGTTGGAAGTCGCGTCGGACTGAAGTAGGTTCCGCTGGGGGAGGCTCGTGGACGTTGTAGGGATGTAGTGTTCGTGCGTGGAGAGAGGGTCCGGGTGGGGGCATACGAAGGGTGGTACCTGTAACGTGGATAGACACGGCATGGGGTAGTTACGCGTCACCTTATATATAGCGACGACGTTGACGTTGAGGAACTGAAGCCGCGTATAGGCAACCCAAGACTACCTTAGATATGCTTTCGTCACAGGCGAGGCACTCCGCACTCGTAGCCAACCAGCGAACCGCCTGAGACAATTGCGCGCGCACTTTGCAACAAGAACGAGGTGCGAAAGCTTACACTGTCTTTTGTTACTTGAATTTCCTGACTGCAAGTGGATTTGTGACGTGTTGTACTTGTAGCATTAAGAAACAAATAAGTTCTGCGTGGGACTTGAAACATACAACAATCAAAGAAAGATGTTTTAATTTTGTTTTTATTAATTGTTGTTTAACGACATATTCGCGACAACTGGTTCATACGACAATCTCCGTTTTGTCGCCTCTTACGGCAGGCAGAGCTACCATGGACACTACCTTTCCCCGGGTCCAGAGATTTTATATTGACCCAGTTTGCCTCGCAGCACAGTTGCACGGGGGAGGGGGGGGGGGGGGGGGGTTGTAAACACTCGAGCATACTTCTGTGCACCACGGGGGCCAATAGCTTACGATATTGGATGTTATGCTGTAGGAGAGGTGAACTATCGAGGTTGGGTCCGGGGACATGGCCGTATGCATAAAGTCAACAGTGACAAGTTAAGCCTGGATTGTTGCTATGGAATTGTTTCATTACATGCTATTTTCCATAAGAAAAACAAACTCCATGGCAACCTTAAAGCAACCTGCTACAGGGAGTGCGAGTACCTTCTGACCGTTGTCTAGAGCACAACAACGTTACGGAGTGTATGTTCATGTCAGCACTGGCCACGCCGTAAGAAGGTGAGCCTCAGAAGAGACGGTCGCTCCACGAGCCGCGGGACTCCCCGCTACCTGCTTGTTATTGTCAACTGTCATGGAGTGCACCAATCGTAAAAAGCATGTGCCCTCCCAAACGCCCGCCCATACCTGCACTTCAATACCGGAAGCATGAGAAAGAGATGCAACTAGATTTAGGTTGAAAGTACATAATCCGTGACGACACCAGCTTGCAAGTTTACGCGAAGAGACTTTACCTGTAATGTTGGAACCAGCGTTGTGAGCCCCATGGTGGGTAGGTCTTAACCATTACATAATCCGTGACGACACCAGCTTGCAAGTTAACGCGACGAGACTATACCTGTAATGTTGGAACCGGCGCTGTGAGCCCCATGGTGGGTAGGTCTTAACCATTACATAATCCGTGACGACACCAACTTGCAAGTTAACGTGACGAGACTATACCTGTAATGTTGGAACCGGCGTTGTGAGCCCATGGTGGGTAGGTCTTAACCATTACATAATCCGTGACGACACCAGCTTGCAAGTTAACGCGACGAGACTATACCTGTAATGTTGGAACCGGCGCTGTGAGCCCCATGGTGGGTAGGTCTTAACCATTACATAATCCGTGACGACACCAACTTGCAAGTTAACGTGACGAGACTATACCTGTAATGTTGGAACCGGCGTTGTGAGCCCATGGTGGGTAGGTCTTAACCATTACATAATCCGTGACGACACCAGCTTGCAAGTTAACGCGACGAGACTATACCTGTAATGCTGGAACCGGCGCTGTGAGCCCCATGGTGGGTAGGTCTTAACCATTACATAATCCGTGACGACACCAGCTTGCAAGTTAACGCGACGAGACTATACCAGTAATGTTGGAACCGGCGCTGTGAGCCCCATGGTGGGTAGGTCTTAACCATTACATAATCCGTGACGACACCAGCTTGCAAGTTAACGTGACGAGACTATACCTGTAATGTTGGAACCGGCACTGTGAGCCCCATGGTGGGTAGGTCTTAACCATTACATAATCCATGACGACACCAGCTTGCAAGTTAACGCGACGAGACTATACCTGTAATGTTGGAACCGGCGTTGTGAGCCCCATGGTGGGTAGGTCTTAACCATTACATAATCCATGACGACACCAGCTTGCAAGTTAACGCGACGAGACTATACCTGTTATGTTGGAACCGGCGCTGTGAGCCCCATGGTGGGTAGGTCTTAACCATTACATAATCCATGACGACACCAGCTTGCAAGTTAACGCGAAGAGACTATACCTGCAATGTTGGAACCAGCGCTGTGAGCCCATGGTGGGTAGGTCTTAACCATTACATAATCCGTGACGACACCAGCTTGCAAGTTAACGCGACGAGACTATACCTGTAATGTTGGAACCAGCGCTGTGAGCCCCATGGTGGGTAGGTCTTAACCATTACATAATGCATGACGACACCAGCTTGCAAGTTAACGCGACGAGACTATACCTGTAATGTTGGAACCGGCGTTGTGAGCCCCATGGTGGGTAGGTCATAACCATTACATAATCCATGACGACACAGCTTGCAAGTTAACGCGACGAGACTATACCTGTAATGCTGGAACCGGCGTTGTGAGCCCCATGGTGGGTAGGTCTTAACCATTACATAATCCATGGCGACACCAGCTTGCAAGTTAACGCGACGAGACTATACCTGTAATACTGGAACCGGCGTTGTGAGCCCCATGGTGGGTAGGTCTTAACCATTACATAATCCATGACGACACCAGCTTGCAAGTTAACGTGACGAGACTATACCTGTAATGCTGGAACCAGCGCTGTGAGCCCCATGGTGGGTAGGTCTTAACCATTACATAATCCGTGACGACACAGCTTGCAAGTTAACGCGACGAGACTATACCTGTAATGTTGGAACCGGCGCTGTGAGCCCCATGGTTGGTATGTCTTAACCATTACATAATCCGTGACGACACCAGCTTGCAAGTTAATGCGACGAGACTATACCTGTAATGTTGGAACCAGCGCTGTGAGCCCAATGGTGGGTAGGTCATAACCATTACATAATCCATGACGACACAGCTTGCAAGTTAACGCGACGAGACTATACCTGTAATGTTGGAACCGGCGCTGTGAGCCCCATGGTGGGTATGTCTTAACCATTACATAATCCGTGACGACACCAGCTTGCAAGTTAACGTGACGAGACTATACCTGTAATATTGGAACCGGCGCTGTGAGCCCCATGGTGGGTAGGTCATAACCATTACATAATCCATGACGACACCAGCTTGCAAGTTAACGCGACGAGACTATACCTGTAATGCTGGAACCGGCGCTGTGAGCCCCATGGTGGGTATGTCTTAACCATTACATAATCCGTGACGACACCAGCTTGCAAGTTAACGCGACGAGACTTTACCTGTAATGTTGGAACCGGCGTTGTGAGCCACATGGTGGGTAGGTCTTAACCATTACATAATCCATGACGACACCAGCTTGGAAGTTAACGCGACGAGACTTTACCTGTAATGTGGAACCGGCGTTGTGAGCCACATGGTGGGTAGGTCTCAAACAATACATAATCCGTGACGACACCAGCTTGCAAGTTAACGCGACGAGACTTTACCTGTAATGTTGGAACCGGCGTTTTGAGCCCCATGGTGGGTAGGTCTTAACCATTACATAATCCATGACGACACCAGCTTGCAAGTTAACGCGACGAGACTTTACCTGTAATGTTGGAACCGGCGTTGTGAGCCACATGGTGGGTAGGTCTTAACCATTACATAATCCATGACGACACCAGCTTGCAAGTTAACGCGACGAGACTTTACCTGTAATGTTGGAACCGGAGTTGTGAGCCACATGGTGGGTAGGTCTTAACCATTACATAACCCGTGACGACACCAGCTTGCAAGTTAACGCGACGAGACTATACCTGTAATGTTGGAACCGGCGCTGTGAGCCCCATGGTGGGTAGGTCTTAACCATTACATAATCCGTGACGACACCAGCTTGCAAGTTAACGCCACGAGACTATATTTGTAATGTTGGAACCGGCGTTGTGAGCCCCATACTGGGTAGGTCTTAACCATTACATAATCCGTGACGACACCAGCTTGCAAGTTAACGTGACGAGACATTACCTGTAATGTTGGAACCGGCGCTGTGAGTCTTATGGTGGGTAGGTCTTAACCATTACATAATGCATGACGACACCAGCTTGCAAGTTAACGCGACGAGACTATACCTGTAATGGTGGAACCAGCGCTGTGAGCCTATGGTGGGTAGGTCTTAACCATTACATAATCCGTGACGACACCAGCTTGCAAGTTAACGCCACGAGACTATATTTGTAATATTGGAACCGGCGTTATGAGCCCCATACTGGGTAGGTCTTAACCATTACATAATCCGTGACGACACCAGCTTGCAAGTTAACGTGACGAGACATTACCTGTAATGTTGGAACCAGCGCTGTGAGCCCCATGGTGGGTAGGTCTTAACCATTAGATTATCCGTGACGACACCAGCTTGCAAGTTAACGTGACGAGACTATACCTGTAATGTTGGAACCAGCGTTGTGAGCCACATGGTGGGTAGGTCTTAACCAATACATAATCTATGACGACACCAGCTTGCAAGTTAACGCCACGAGACTATACCTGTAATGTTGGAACCGGCGTTGTGAGCCCCATGGTGGGTAGGTCTTAACCATTACATAATCCGTGACGACACCAGCTTGCAAGTTAACGCGACGAGACTATACCTGTAATGCTGGAACCGGCGCTGTGAGCCCCATGGTGGGTAGGTCTTAACCATTACATAATCCGTGACGACACCAGCTTGCAAGTTAACGTGACGAGACATTACCTGTAATGTTGGAACCGGCGCTGTGAGCTCCATGGTGGGTAGGTCTTAACCATTACATAATGCATGACGACACCAGCTTGCAAGTTAACGCGACGAGACTATACCTGTAATGTTGGAAGCGGCGTTGTGAGCCCCATGGTGGGTAGGTCTTAACCATTACATAATCCGTGACGACACCAGCTTGCAAGTTAACGTGACGAGACATTACCTGTAATGTTGGAACCGGCGCTGTGAGCTCCATGGTGGGTAGGTCTTAACCATTACATAATCCGTGACGACACCAGCTTGCAAGTTAACGCGACGAGACTATACCTGTAATGTTGGAACCGGCGCTGTGAGCCCCATGGTGGGTAGGTCTTAACCATTACATAATGCATGACGACACCAGCTTGCAAGTTAACGCGACGAGACTATACCTGTAATGCTGGAACCGGCGCTGTGTGCCCCATGGTGGGTAGGTCTTAACCATTACATAATGCATGACGACACCAGCTTGCAAGTTAACGCGACGAGACTATACCTGTAATGTTGGAACCAGCGCTGTGAGCCCATGGTGGGTAGGTCTTAACCATTACATAATCCATGACGACACCAGCTTGCAAGTTAACGCGACGAGACCATACCTGTAATGTTGGAACCGGCGTTGTGAGCCACATGGTGGGTAGGTCTTAACCATTACATAATCCGTGACGACACCAGCTTGCAAGTTAACGCGACGAGACTTTACCTGTAATGTTGTCACCAGCGTTGTGAGCCCCATGGTGGGTAGGTCTTAAACAATACATAATCCGTGACGACACCAGCTTGCAAGTTAACGCGACGAGACTTTACCTGTAATGTTGGAACCGGCGTTGTGAGCCCCATGGTGGGTAGGTCTCAAACAATACATAATCCGTGACGACACCAGCTTGCAAGTTAACGCGACGAGACTTTACCTGTAATGTTGGAACCGGCGTTTTGAGCCACATGGTGGGTAGGTCTTAACCATTACATAATCCATGACGACACCAGCTTGCAGGTTAACGCGACGAGACTTTACCTGTAATGTTGGAACCGGCGTTGTGAGCCACATGGTGGGTAGGTCTTAACCATTACATAACCCGTGACGACACCAGCTTGCAAGTTAACGCGACGAGACTATACCTGTAATGTTGGAACCGGCGCTGTGAGCCCCATGGTGGGTAGGTCTTAACCATTACATAATCCGTGACGACACCAGCTTGCAAGTTAACGCCACGAGACTATATTTGTAATGTTGGAACCGGCGTTGTGAGCCCCATGGTGGGTAGGTCTTAACCATTACATAATCCGTGACAACACCAGCTTGCAAGTTAACGCGACGAGACTATACCTGTAATGTTGGAACCGGCGCTGTGAGCCCCATGGTGGGTAGGTCTTAACCATTACATAATCCGTGACGACACCAGCTTGCAAGTTAACGCGACGAGACTATACCTGTAATGTTGGAACCGGCGCTGTGAGCCCCATGGTGGGTAGGTCTTAACCATAACATAATCCGTGACGACACCAGCTTGCAAGTTAACGCCACGAGACTATACCTGTAATGTTGGAACCGGCGTTGTGAGCCCCATGGTGGGTAGGTCTTAGCCATTACATAATCCGTGACGACACCAGCTTGCAAGTTAACGCGACGAGACTATACCTGTAATGTTGGAACCTGCGCTGTGAGCCCCATGGTGGGTAGGTCTTAACCATTACATAATCCGTGACGACACCAGCTTGCAAGTTAACGCGACGAGACTATACCTGTAATGTTGGAACCGGCGCTGTGAGCCCCATGGTGGGTAGGTCTTAACCATTACATAATCCGTGACGACACCAGCTTGCAAGTTAACGCGACGAGACTTTACCTGTAATGTTGGAACCGGCGTTGTGAGCCACATGGTGGGTAGGTCTTAACCATTACATAATCCATGACGACACCAGCTTGGAAGTTAACGCGACGAGACTTTACCTGTAATGTGGAACCGGCGTTGTGAGCCACATGGTGGGTTGGTCTCAAACAATACATAATCCGTGACGACACCAGCTTGCAAGTTAACGCGACGAGACTTTACCTGTAATGTTGGAACCGGCGTTGTGAGCCCCATGGTGGGTAGGTCTTCACCATTACATAATCCATGACGACACCAGCTTGCAAGTTAACGCGACGAGACTTTACCTGTAATGTTGGAACCGGCGTTGTGAGCCCCATGGTGGGTAGGTCTTAACCATTACATAATCCGTGACGACACCAGCTTGCAAGTTAACGCGACGAGACTATACCTGTAATGTTGGAACCGGCGCTGTGAGCCCCATGGTGGGTAGGTCTTAACCATTACATAATCCGTGACGACACCAGCTTGCAAGTTAACGCGACGAGACTATACCTGTAATGTTGGAACCGGCGTTGTGAGCCCCATGGTGGGTAGGTCTTAACCATTACATAATCCGTGACAACACCAGCTTGCAAGTTAACGTGACGAGACTTTACCTGTAATGTTGGAACCGGCGCTGTGAGCCCCATGGTGGGTAGGTCTTAACCATTACATAATCCGTGACGACACCAGCTTGCAAGTTAACGCCACGAGACTATATTTGTAATGTTGGAACCGGCGTTGTGAGCCCCATGGTGGGTAGGTCTTAACCATTACATAATGCATGACGACACCAGCTTGCAAGTTAACGCGACGAGACTATACCTGTAATGTTGGAACCGGCGCTGTGAGCTCCATGGTGGGTAGGTCTTAACCATTACATAATCCGTGACGACACCAGCTTGCAAGTTAACGCCACGAGACTATATTTGTAATGTTGGAACCGGCGTTGTGAGCCCCATACTGGGTAGGTCTTAACCATAACATAATCCGTGACGACACCAGCTTGCAAGTTAACGTGACGAGACATTACCTGTAATGTTGGAACCGGCGCTGTGAGCCCCATGGTGGGTAGGTCTTAACCATTACATAATCCGTGACGACACCAGCTTGCAAGTTAACGCCACGAGACTATATTTGTAATGTTGGAACCGGCGTTGTGAGCCCCATGGTGGGTAGGTCTTAACCATTACATAATGCATGACGACACCAGCTTGCAAGTTAACGCGACGAGACTATACCTGTAATGTTGGAACCGGCGCTGTGAGCTCCATGGTGGGTAGGTCTTAACCCGTACATAATCCGTGACGACACCAGCTTGCAAGTTAACGCCACGAGACTATATTTGTAATGTTGGAACCGGCGTTGTGAGCCCCATACTGGGTAGGTCTTAACCATTACATAATCCGTGACGACACCAGCTTGCAAGTTAACGTGACGAGACATTACCTGTAATGTTGGAACCGGCGCTGTGAGCCCCATGGTGGGTAGGTCTTAACCATTACATAATCCGTGACGACACCAGCTTGCAAGTTAACGCCACGAGACTATATTTGTAATGTTGGAACCGGCGTTGTGAGCCCCATACTGGGTAGGTCTTAACCATTACATAATCCGTGACGACACCAGCTTGCAAGTTAACGTGACGAGACATTACCTGTAATGTTGGAACCAGCGCTGTGAGCCCCATGGTGGGTAGGTCTTAACCATTACATAATCCGTGACGACACCAGCTTGCAAGTTAACGTGACGAGACTATACCTGTAATGTTGGAACCAGCGTTGTGAGCCACATGGTGGGTAGGTCTTAACCAATACATAATCTATGACGACACCAGCTTGCAAGTTAACGCCACGAGACTATACCTGTAATGTTGGAACCGGCGTTGTGAGCCCCATGGTGGGTAGGTCTTAACCATTACATAATCCGTGACGACACCAGCTTGCAAGTTAACGCGACGAGACTATACCTGTAATGCTGGAACCGGCGCTGTGAGCCCCATGGTGGGTAGGTCTTAACCATTACATAATGCATGACGACACCAGCTTGCAAGTTAACGCGACGAGACTATACCTGTAATGTTGGAAGCGGCGTTGTGAGCCCCATGGTGGGTAGGTCTTAACCATTACATAATCCGTGACGACACCAGCTTGCAAGTTAACGTGACGAGACATTACCTTTAATGTTGGAACCGGCGCTGTGAGCCCCATGGTGGGTAGGTCTTAACCATTACATAATCCGTGACGACACCAGCTTGCAGGTTAACGCGACGAGACTATACCTGTAATGTTGGAACCGGCGCTGTGAGCCCCATGGTGGGTAGGTCTTAACCATTACATAATGCATGACGACACCAGCTTGCAAGTTAACGCGACGAGACTATACCTGTAATGCTGGAACCGGCGCTGTGAGCCCCATGGTGGGTAGGTCTTAACCATTACATAATGCATGACGACACCAGCTTGCAAGTTAACGCGACGAGACTATGCCTGTAATGTTATAACCAGCGCTGTGAGCCCATGGTGGGTAGGTCTTAACCATTACATAATCCGTGACGACACCAGCTTGCAAGTTAACGTGACGAGACTATACCTGTAATGTTGGAACCAGCGCTGTGAGCCCCATGGTGGGTAGGTCTTAACCATTACATAATGCATGACGACACCAGCTTGCAAGTTAACGTGACGAGACTATACCTGTAATGTTGGAACCGGCGTTGTGAGCCCCATGGTGGGTAGGTCTTAACCGTTACATAATCCGTGACGACACCAGCTTGCAAGTTAACGTGACGAGACTATACCTGTTATGTTGGAACCGGCGTTGTGAGCCCCATGGTGGGTAGGTCTTAACCATTACATAATGCATGACGACACCAGCTTGCAAGTTTACGCGACGAGACTATACCTGTAATGGTGGAACCGGCGTTGTGAGCCCCATGGTGGGTAGGTCTTAATTATTACATAATCCGTGACGACACCAGCTTGCAAGTTAACGTGACGAGACTATACTTGTAATGTTTAAACCTGCGTTGTGAGCCCCAAGGTGGGTAGGTCTTAACCATTACATAATCCGTGACGACACCAGCTTGCAAGTTAACGTGACGAGACTATTACTGTAATGTTGGAACCGGCGTTGTGAGCCCCATGGTGGGTAGGTCTTAACCATTACATAATCCGTGACGACACCAGCTTGCAAGTTAACGCGACGAGACTATACCTGTAATGTTGGAACCTGCGCTGTGAGCCCCATGGTGGGTAGGTCTTAACCATTACATAATCCGTGACGACACCAGCTTGCAAGTTAACGCGACGAGACTATACCTGTAATGTTGGAACCTGCGCTGTGAGCCCCATGGTGGGTAGGTCTTAACCATTACATAATCCGTGACGACACCAGCTTGCAAGTTAACGCGACGAGACTATACCTGTAATGTTGGAACCTGCGCTGTGAGCCCCACGGTGGGTAGGTCTTAACCATTACATAGTCCATGACGACACCAGCTTGCAAGTTACCGTGACGAGACTATACCTGTAATGCTGGAACCGGCGTTGTGAGCCCCATGGTGGGTAGGTCTTAACCATTACATAATCTATGACGACACCAGCTTGCAAGTAAACGTGACGAGACTATACCTGTAATGCTGGAACCGGCACTGTGAGCCCCATGGTGGGTAGGTCTTAACCATTACATAATCCGTGACGACACCAGCTTGCAAGTTAACGCGACGAGACTATACCTGTAATGTTGGAACCGGCGTTGTGAGCCCCATGGTGGGTAGGTCTTAACCATTACATAATCCGTGACGACACCAGCTTGCAAGTTAACGCGACGAGACTATACCTGTAATGCTGGAACCAGCGTTGTGAGCCCCATGGTGGGTAGGTCTTAACCATTACATAATCTATGACGACACCAGCTTGCAAGTAAACGTGACGAGACTATACCTGTAATGCTGGAACCGGCGCTGTGAGCCCCATGGTGGGTAGGTCTTAACCATTACATAATCCGTGACGACACCAGCTTGCAAGTTAACGCGACGAGACTATACCTGTAATGTTGGAACCGGCGTTGTGAGCCCCATGGTGGGTAGGTCTTAACCATTACATAATCCGTGACGACACCAGCTTGCAAGTTAACGCGACGAGACTATACCTGTAATGTTGGAACCGGCGCTGTGAGCCCCATGGTGGGTAGGTCTTAACCATTACATAATCCGTGACGACACCAGCTTGCAAGTTAACGCGACGAGACTATACCTGTAATGTTGGAACCTGCGCTGTGAGCCCCATGGTGGGTAGGTCTTAACCATTACATAATCCATGACGACACCAGCTTGCAAGTTAACGCGACGAGACTATACCTGTAATGCTGGAACCAGCGCTGTGAGCCCCATGGTGGGTAGGTCTTAACCATTACATAATCCGTGACGACACCAGCTTGCAAGTTAACGCGACGAGACTATATTTGTAATGTTGGAACCGGCGTTGTGAGCCCCATACTTGGTAGGTCTTAACCATTACATAATCCGTGACGACACCAGCTTGCAAGTTAACGTGACGAGACATTACCTGTAATGTTGGAACCGGCGCTGTGAGCCCCATGGTGGGTAGGTCTTAACCATTACATAATGCATGACGACACCAGCTTGCAAGTTAACGCGACGAGACTATACCTGTAATGGTGGAACCAGCGCTGTGAGCCTATGGTGGGTAGGTCTTAACCATTACATAATCCGTGACGACACCAGCTTGCAAGTTAACGCCACGAGACTATATTTGTAATGTTGGAACCGGCGTTATGAGCCCCATACTGGGTAGGTCTTAACCATTACATAATCCGTGACGACACCAGCTTGCAAGTTAACGTGACGAGACATTACCTGTAATGTTGGAACCAGCGCTGTGAGCCCCATGGTGGGTAGGTCTTAACCATTAGATTATCCGTGACGACACCAGCTTGCAAGTTAATGTGACGAGACTATACCTGTAATGTTGGAACCAGCGTTGTGAGCCACATGGTGGGTAGGTCTTAACCAATACATAATCTATGACGACACCAGCTTGCAAGTTAACGCCACGAGACTATACCTGTAATGTTGGAACCGGCGTTGTGAGCCCCATGGTGGGTAGGTCTTAACCATTACATAATCCGTGACGACACCAGCTTGCAAGTTAACGCGACGAGACTATACCTGTAATGCTGGAACCGGCGCTGTGAGCCCCATGGTGGGTAGGTCTTAACCATTACATAATGCATGACGACACCAGCTTGCAAGTTAACGCGACGAGACTATACCTGTAATGTTGGAAGCGGCGTTGTGAGCCCCATGGTGGGTAGGTCTTAACCATTACATAATCCGTGACGACACCAGCTTGCAAGTTAACGTGACGAGACATTACCTGTAATGTTGGAACCGGCGCTGTGAGCCCCATGGTGGGTAGGTCTTAACCATTACATAATCCGTGACGACACCAGCTTGCAAGTTGACGCGACGAGACTATACCTGTAATGTTGGAACCGGCGCTGTGAGCCCCATGGTGGGTAGGTCTTAACCATTACATAATGCATGACGACACCAGCTTGCAAGTTAACGCGACGAGACTATACCTGTAATGCTGGAACCGGCGCTGTGTGCCCCATGGTGGGTAGGTCTTAACCATTACATAATGCATGACGACACCAGCTTGCAAGTTAACGCGACGAGACTATACGTGTAATGTTGGAACCAGCGCTGTGAGCCCATGGTGGGTAGGTCTTAACCATTACATAATCCATGACGACACCAGCTTGCAAGTTAACGCGACGAGACCATACCTGTAATGTTGGAACCGGCGTTGTGAGCCACATGGTGGGTAGGTCTTAACCATTACATAATCCGTGACGACACCAGCTTGCAAGTTAACGCGACGAGACTTTACCTGTAATGTTGGAACCAGCGTTGTGAGCCCCATGGTGGGTAGGTCTTAAACAATACATAATCCGTGACGACACCAGCTTGCAAGTTAACGCGACGAGACTTTACCTGTAATGTTGGAACCAGCGTTGTGAGCCCCATGGTGGGTAGGTCTCAAACAATACATAATCCGTGACGACACCAGCTTGCAAGTTAACGCGACGAGACTTTACCTGTAATGTTGGAACCGGCGTTTTGAGCCACATGGTGGGTAGGTCTTAACCATTACATAATCCATGACGACACCAGCTTGCAGGTTAACGCGACGAGACTTTACCTGTAATGTTGGAACCGGCGTTGTGAGCCACATGGTGGGTAGGTCTTAACCATTACATAACCCGTGACGACACCAGCTTGCAAGTTAACGCGACGAGACTATACCTGTAATGTTGGAACCGGCGCTGTGAGCCCCATGGTGGGTAGGTCTTAACCATTACATAATCCGTGACGACACCAGCTTGCAAGTTAACGCCACGAGACTATATTTGTAATGTTGGAACCGGCGTTGTGAGCCCCATGGTGGGTAGGTCTTAACCATTACATAATCCGTGACGACACCAGCTTGCAAGTTAACGCGACGAGACTATACCTGTAATGTTGGAACCGGCGCTGTGAGCCCCATGGTGGGTAGGTCTTAACCATTACATAATCCGTGACGACACCAGCTTGCAAGTTAACGCGACGAGACTATACCTGTAATGTTGGAACCGGCGCTGTGAGCCCCATGGTGGGTAGGTCTTAACCATTACATAATCCGTGACGACACCAGCTTGCAAGTTAACGCCACGAGACTATACCTGTAATGTTGGAACCGGCGTTGTGAGCCCCATGGTGGGTAGGTCTTAGCCATTACATAATCCGTGACGACACCAGCTTGCAAGTTAACGCGACGAGACTATACCTGTAATGTTGGAACCTGCGCTGTGAGCCCCATGGTGGGTAGGTCTTAACCATTACATAATCCGTGACGACACCAGCTTGCAAGTTAACGCGACGAGACTATACCTGTAATGTTGGAACCGGCGCTGTGAGCCCCATGGTGGGTAGGTCTTAACCATTACATAATCCGTGACGACACCAGCTTGCAAGTTAACGCGACGAGACTTTACCTGTAATGTTGGAACCGGCGTTGTGAGCCACATGGTGGGTAGGTCTTAACCATTACATAATCCATGACGACACCAGCTTGGAAGTTAACGCGACGAGACTTTACCTGTAATGTGGAACCGGCGTTGTGAGCCACATGGTGGGTTGGTCTCAAACAATACATAATCCGTGACGACACCAGCTTGCAAGTTAACGCGACGAGACTTTACCTGTAATGTTGGAACCGGCGTTGTGAGCCCCATGGTGGGTAGGTCTTCACCATTACATAATCCATGACGACACCAGCTTGCAAGTTAACGCGACGAGACTTTACCTGTAATGTTGGAACCGGCGTTGTGAGCCCCATGGTGGGTAGGTCTTAACCATTACATAATCCGTGACGACACCAGCTTGCAAGTTAACGCGACGAGACTATACCTGTAATGTTGGAACCGGCGCTGTGAGCCCCATGGTGGGTAGGTCTTAACCATTACATAATCCGTGACGACACCAGCTTGCAAGTTAACGCGACGAGACTATACCTGTAATGTTGGAACCGGCGTTGTGAGCCCCATGGTGGGTAGGTCTTAACCATTACATAATCCGTGACGACACCAGCTTGCAAGTTAACGCGACGAGACTATACCTGTAATGCTGGAACCGGCGCTGTGAGCCCCATGGTGGGTAGGTCTTAACCATTACATAATGCATGACGACACCAGCTTGCAAGTTAACGCGACGAGACTATACCTGTAATGTTGGAAGCGGCGTTGTGAGCCCCATGGTGGGTAGGTCTTAACCATTACATAATCCGTGACGACACCAGCTTGCAAGTTAACGTGACGAGACATTACCTTTAATGTTGGAACCGGCGCTGTGAGCCCCATGGTGGGTAGGTCTTAACCATTACATAATCCGTGACGACACCAGCTTGCAGGTTAACGCGACGAGACTATACCTGTAATGTTGGAACCGGCGCTGTGAGCCCCATGGTGGGTAGGTCTTAACCATTACATAATGCATGACGACACCAGCTTGCAAGTTAACGCGACGAGACTATACCTGTAATGCTGGAACCGGCGCTGTGAGCCCCATGGTCAGTAGGTCTTAACCATTACATAATGCATGACGACACCAGCTTGCAAGTTAACGCGACGAGACTATACCTGTAATGTTGGAACCGGCGCTGTGGGCCCCATGGTGGGTAGGTCTTAACCATTACATAATCCGTGACGACACCAGCTTGCAAGTTAACGTGACGAGACTATACCTGTAATGTTGGAACCAGCGCTGTGAGCCCCATGGTGGGTAGGTCTTAACCATTACATAATGCATGACGACACCAGCTTGCAAGTTAACGTGACGAGACTATACCTGTAATGTTGGAACCGGCGTTGTGAGCCCCATGGTGGGTAGGTCTTAACCGTTACATAATCCGTGACGACACCAGCTTGCAAGTTAACGTGACGAGACTATACCTGTAATGTTGGAACCAGCGCTGTGAGCCCCATGGTGGGTAGGTCTTAACCATTACATAATGCATGACGACACCAGCTTGCAAGTTAACGTGACGAGACTATACCTGTAATGTTGGAACCGGCGTTGTGAGCCCCATGGTGGGTAGGTCTTAACCGTTACATAATCCGTGACGACACCAGCTTGCAAGTTAACGTGACGAGACTATACCTGTAATGTTGGAACCGGCGTTGTGAGCCCCATGGTGGGTAGGTCTTAACCATTACATAATGCATGACGACACCAGCTTGCAAGTTTACGCGACGAGACTATACCTGTAATGGTGGAACCGGCGTTGTGAGCCCCATGGTGGGTAGGTCTTAATTATTACATAATCCGTGACGACACCAGCTTGCAAGTTAACGTGACGAGACTATACTTGTAATGTTTAAACCTGCGTTGTGAGCCCCAAGGTGGGTAGGTCTTAACCATTACATAATCCGTGACGACACCAGCTTGCAAGTTAACGTGACGAGACTATTACTGTAATGTTGGAACCGGCGTTGTGAGCCCCATGGTGGGTAGGTCTTAACCATTACATAATCCGTGACGACACCAGCTTGCAAGTTAACGCGACGAGACTATACCTGTAATGTTGGAACCTGCGCTGTGAGCCCCATGGTGGGTAGGTCTTAACCATTACATAATCCGTGACGACACCAGCTTGCAAGTTAACGCGACGAGACTATACCTGTAATGTTGGAACCTGCGCTGTGAGCCCCATGGTGGGTAGGTCTTAACCATTACATTATCCGTGACGACACCAGCTTGCAAGTTAACGCGACGAGACTATACCTGTAATGTTGGAACCTGCGCTGTGAGCCCCACGGTGGGTAGGTCTTAACCATTACATAATCCGTGACGACACCAGCTTGCAAGTTACCGTGACGAGACTATACCTGTAATGCTGGAACCGGCGTTGTGAGCCCCATGGTGGGTAGGTCTTAACCATTACATAATCTATGACGACACCAGCTTGCAAGTAAACGTGACGAGACTATACCTGTAATGCTGGAACCGGCGCTGTGAGCCCCATGGTGGGTAGGTCTTAACCATTACATAATCCGTGACGACACCAGCTTGCAAGTTAACGCGACGAGACTATACCTGTAATGTTGGAACTGGCGTTGTGAGCCCCGTGGTGGGTAGGTCTTAATTATTACATAATCCGTGACGACACCAGCTTGCAAGTTAACGCGACGAGACTATACCTGTAATGCTGGAACCAGCGTTGTGAGCCCCATGGTGGGTAGGTCTTAACCATTACATAATCTATGACGACACCAGCTTGCAAGTAAACGTGACGAGACTATACCTGTAATGCTGGAACCGGCGCTGTGAGCCCCATGGTGGGTAGGTCTTAACCATTACATAATCCGTGACGACACCAGCTTGCAAGTTAACGCGACGAGACTATACCTGTAATGTTGGAACCGGCGTTGTGAGCCCCATGGTGGGTAGGTCTTAACCATTACATAATCCGTGACGACACCAGCTTGCAAGTTAACGCGACGAGACTATACCTGTAATGTTGGAACCGGCGCTGTGAGCCCCATGGTGGGTAGGTCTTAACCATTACATAATCCGTGACGACACCAGCTTGCAAGTTAACGCGACGAGACTATACCTGTAATGTTGGAACCTGCGCTGTGAGCCCCATGGTGGGTAGGTCTTAACCATTACATAATCCATGACGACACCAGCTTGCAAGTTAACGCGACGAGACTATACCTGTAATGCTGGAACCAGCGCTGTGAGCCCCATGGTGGGTAGGTCTTAACCATTACATAATCCGTGACGACACCAGCTTGCAAGTTAACGCGACGAGACTATATTTGTAATGTTGGAACCGGCGTTGTGAGCCCCATACTTGGTAGGTCTTAACCATTACATAATCCGTGACGACACCAGCTTGCAAGTTAACGTGACGAGACATTACCTGTAATGTTGGAACCGGCGCTGTGAGCCCCATGGTAGGTAGGTCTTAACCATTACATAATGCATGACGACACCAGCTTGCAAGTTAACGCGACGAGACTATACCTGTAATGGTGGAACCAGCGCTGTGAGCCTATGGTGGGTAGGTCTTAACCATTACATAATCCGTGACGACACCAGCTTGCAAGTTAACGCGACGAGACTATACCTGTAATGCTGGAACCGGCGTTGTGAGCCCCATGGTGGGTAGGTCTTAACCATTACATAATGCATGACGACACCAGCTTGCAAGTTAACGCGACGAGACTATACCTGTAATGTTGGAAGCGGCGTTGTGAGCCCCATGGTGGGTAGGTCTTAACCATTACATAATCCGTGACGACACCAGCTTGCAAGTTAACGTGACGAGACATTACCTGTAATGTTGGAACCGGCGCTGTGAGCCCCATGGTGGGTAGGTCTTAACCATTACATAATCCGTGACGACACCAGCTTGCAAGTTAACGCGACGAGACTATACCTGTAATGTTGGAACCGGCGCTGTGAGCCCCATGGTGGGTAGGTCTTAACCATTACATAATCCGTGACGACACCAGCTTGCAAGTTAACGCGACGAGACTTTACCTGTAATGTTGGAACCAGCGTTGTGAGCCCCATGGTGGGTAGGTCTTAAACAATACATAATCCGTGACGACACCAGCTTGCAAGTTAACGCGACGAGACTTTACCTGTAATGTTGGAACCAGCGTTGTGAGCCCCATGGTGGGTAGGTCTCAAACAATACATAATCCGTGACGACACCAGCTTGCAAGTTAACGCGACGAGACTTTACCTGTAATGTTGGAACCGGCGTTTTGAGCCACATGGTGGGTAGGTCTTAACCATTACATAATCCATGACGACACCAGCTTGCAGGTTAACGCGACGAGACTTTACCTGTAATGTTGGAACCAGCGTTGTGAGCCACATGGTGGGTAGGTCTTAACCATTACATAACCCGTGACGACACCAGCTTGCAAGTTAACGCGACGAGACTATACCTGTAATGTTGGAACCGGCGCTGTGAGCCCCATGGTGGGTAGGTCTTAACCATTACATAATCCGTGACGACACCAGCTTGCAAGTTAACGCCACGAGACTATATTTGTAATGTTGGAACCGGCGTTGTGAGCCCCATGGTGGGTAGGTCTTAACCATTACATAATCCGTGACGACACCAGCTTGCAAGTTAACGCGACGAGACTATACCTGTAATGTTGGAACCGGCGCTGTGAGCCCCATGGTGGGTAGGTCTTAACCATTACATAATCCGTGACGACACCAGCTTGCAAGTTAACGCGACGAGACTATACCTGTAATGTTGGAACCGGCGCTGTGAGCCCCATGGTGGGTAGGTCTTAACCATTACATAATCCGTGACGACACCAGCTTGCAAGTTAACGCCACGAGACTATACCTGTAATGTTGGAACCGGCGTTGTGAGCCCCATGGTGGGTAGGTCTTAGCCATTACATAATCCGTGACGACACCAGCTTGCAAGTTAACGCGACGAGACTATACCTGTAATGTTGGAACCTGCGCTGTGAGCCCCATGGTGGGTAGGTCTTAACCATTACATAATCCGTGACGACACCAGCTTGCAAGTTAACGCGACGAGACTATACCTGTAATGTTGGAACCGGCGCTGTGAGCCCCATGGTGGGTAGGTCTTAACCATTACATAATCCGTGACGACACCAGCTTGCAAGTTAACGCGACGAGACTTTACCTGTAATGTTGGAACCGGCGTTGTGAGCCACATGGTGGGTAGGTCTTAACCATAACATAATCCATGACGACACCAGCTTGGAAGTTAACGCGACGAGACTTTACCTGTAATGTGGAACCGGCGTTGTGAGCCACATGGTGGGTTGGTCTCAAACAATACATAATCCGTGACGACACCAGCTTGCAAGTTAACGCGACGAGACTTTACCTGTAATGTTGGAACCGGCGTTGTGAGCCCCATGGTGGGTAGGTCTTCACCATTACATAATCCATGACGACACCAGCTTGCAAGTTAACGCGACGAGACTTTACCTGTAATGTTGGAACCGGCGTTGTGAGCCCCATGGTGGGTAGGTCTTAACCATTACATAATCCGTGACGACACCAGCTTGCAAGTTAACGCGACGAGACTATACCTGTAATGTTGGAACCGGCGCTGTGAGCCCCATGGTGGGTAGGTCTTAACCATTACATAATCCGTGACGACACCAGCTTGCAAGTTAACGCGACGAGACTATACCTGTAATGTTGGAACCGGCGTTGTGAGCCCCATGGTGGGTAGGTCTTAACCATTACATAATCCGTGACAACACCAGCTTGCAAGTTAACGTGACGAGACTTTACCTGTAATGTTGGAACCGGCGCTGTGAGCCCCATGGTGGGTAGGTCTTAACCATTACATAATCCGTGACGACACCAGCTTGCAAGTTAACGCCACGAGACTATATTTGTAATGTTGGAACCGGCGTTGTGAGCCCCATGGTGGGTAGGTCTTAACCATTACATAATGCATGACGACACCAGCTTGCAAGTTAACGCGACGAGACTATACCTGTAATGTTGGAACCGGCGCTGTGAGCTCCATGGTGGGTAGGTCTTATAACCATTACATAATCCGTGACGACACCCAGCTTGCAAGTTAACGCCACGAGACTATATTTGTAATGTTGGAACCGGCGTTGTGAGCCCCATACTGGGTAGGTCTTAACCATAACATAATCCGTGACGACACCAGCTTGCAAGTTAACGTGACGAGACATTACCTGTAATGTTGGAACCGGCGCTGTGAGCCCCATGGTGGGTAGGTCTTAACCATTACATAATCCGTGACGACACCAGCTTGCAAGTTAACGCCACGAGACTATATTTGTAATGTTGGAACCGGCGTTGTGAGCCCCATGGTGGGTAGGTCTTAACCATTACATAATGCATGACGACACCAGCTTGCAAGTTAACGCGACGAGACTATACCTGTAATGTTGGAACCGGCGCTGTGAGCTCCATGGTGGGTAGGTCTTAACCATTACATAATCCGTGACGACACCAGCTTGCAAGTTAACGTGACGAGACATTACCTGTAATGTTGGAACCGGCGCTGTGAGCCCCATGGTGGGTAGGTCTTAACAATTACATAATCCGTGACGACACCAGCTTGCAAGTTAACGCCACGAGACTATATTTGTAATGTTGGAACCGGCGTTGTGAGCCCCATACTGGGTAGGTCTTAACCATTACATAATCCGTGACGACACCAGCTTGCAAGTTAACGTGACGAGACATTACCTGTAATGTTGGAACCAGCGCTGTGAGCCCCATGGTGGGTAGGTCTTAACCATTACATAATCCGTGACGACACCAGCTTGCAAGTTAACGTGACGAGACTATACCTGTAATGTTGGAACCAGCGTTGTGAGCCACATGGTGGGTAGGTCTTAACCAATACATAATCTATGACGACACCAGCTTGCAAGTTAACGCCACGAGACTATACCTGTAATGTTGGAACCGGCGTTGTGAGCCCCATGGTGGGTAGGTCTTAACCATTACATAATCCGTGACGACACCAGCTTGCAAGTTAACGCGACGAGACTATACCTGTAATGCTGGAACCGGCGCTGTGAGCCCCATGGTGGGTAGGTCTTAACCATTACATAATGCATGACGACACCAGCTTGCAAGTTAACGCGACGAGACTATACCTGTAATGTTGGAAGCGGCGTTGTGAGCCCCATGGTGGGTAGGTCTTAACCATTACATAATCCGTGACGACACCAGCTTGCAAGTTAACGTGACGAGACATTACCTTTAATGTTGGAACCGGCGCTGTGAGCCCCATGGTGGGTAGGTCTTAACCATTACATAATCCGTAACGACACCAGCTTGCAGGTTAACGCGACGAGACTATACCTGTAATGTTGGAACCGGCGCTGTGAGCCCCATGGTGGGTAGGTCTTAACCATTACATAATGCATGACGACACCAGCTTGCAAGTTAACGCGACGAGACTATACCTGTAATGCTGGAACCGGCGCTGTGAGCCCCATGGTGGGTAGGTCTTAACCATTACATAATGCATGACGACACCAGCTTGCAAGTTAACGCGACGAGACTATACCTGTAATGTTGGAACCAGCGCTGTGAGCCCATGGTGGGTAGGTCTTAACCATTACATAATCCGTGACGACACCAGCTTGCAAGTTAACGTGACGAGACTTTACCTGTAATGTTGGAACCAGCGCTGTGAGCCCCATGGTGGGTAGGTCTTAACCATTACATAATGCATGACGACACCAGCTTGCAAGTTAACGTGACGAGACTATACCTGTAATGTTGGAACCGGCGTTGTGAGCCCCATGGTGGGTAGGTCTTAACCGTTACATAATCCGTGACGACACCAGCTTGCAAGTTAACGTGACGAGACTATACCTGTAATGTTGACCGGCGTTGTGAGCCCCATGGTGGGTAGGTCTTAACCATTACATAATGCATGACGACACCAGCTTGCAAGTTTACGCGACGAGACTATACCTGTAATGGTGGAACCGGCGTTGTGAGCCCCATGGTGGGTAGGTCTTAATTATTACATAATCCGTGACGACACCAGCTTGCAAGTTAACGTGACGAGACTATACTTGTAATGTTTGAACCTGCGTTGTGAGCCCCAAGGTGGGTAGGTCTTAACCATTACATAATCCGTGACGACACCAGCTTGCAAGTTAACGTGACGAGACTATTACTGTAATGTTGGAACCGGCGTTGTGAGCCCCATGGTGGGTAGGTCTTAACCATTACATAATCCATGACGACACCAGCTTGCAAGTTAACGCGACGAGACTATACCGGTAATGTTGGAACCAGCGTTGTGAGCCCCATGGTGGATAGGTTTTAACCATTACATAATCCGTGACGACACCACCTTGCAAGTTAACGTGACGAGACTATACCTGTAATGTTGGAACCAGCGTTGTGAGCCCCATGGTGGATAGGTCTTAACCATTACATAATCCGTGACGACACCAGCTCGCAAGTTAACGCGACGAGACTTTACCTGTAATGTTGGAACCGGCGTTGTGAGCCCCATGGTGGGTAGGTCTTAACCATTACATAATCCGTGACGACACCAGCTTGCAAGTTAACGCGACGCGACTATACCTGTAATGTTGGAACCGGCGCTGTGAGCCCCATGGTGGGTGGGTCTTAACCACTACATAATCCGTGACGACACCACCTTGCAAGTTAACGTGACGAGACTATACCTGTAATGTTGGAACCGGCGCTGTGAGCCCCATGGTGGGTAGGTCTTAACCATTACATAATCCGTGACGACACTAGCTTGCAAGTTAACGCGACGAGACTTTACCTGTAATGTTGGAACCTGCGCTGTGAGCCCCATGGTGGATAGGTCTTAACCATTACATAATCCGTGACGACACCAGCTCGCAAGTTAACGCGACGAGACTTTACCTGTAATGTTGGAACCTGCGCTGTGAGCCCCATGGTGGATAGGTCTTAACCATTACATAATCCGTGACGACACTAGCTTGCAAGTTAACGCGACGAGACTATACCTGTAATGTTGGAACCTGCGCTGTGAGCCCCATGGTGGATAGGTCTTAACCATTACATAATCCGTGACGACACCAGCTCGCAAGTTAACGTGACGAGACTTTACCTGTAATGGTGGAACCGGCGCTGTGAGCCCATGGTGGGTAGGTCTTAACCATTACATAATCCGTGACGACACCAGCTTGCAAGTTAACGTGACGAGACTTTACCTGTAATGTTGGAACCGGCGTTGTGAGCCCCATGGTGGGTAGGTCTTAACCATTACATAATGGATGACGACACCAGCTTGCAAGTTAACGCGACGAGACTATACCTGTAATGTTGGAACCTGCGCTGTGAGCCCCATGGTGGGTAGGTCTTAACCATTACATAATGCATGACGACACCAGCTTGCAAGTTAACGTGACGAGACTATACCTGTAATGTTGTAACCGGCGTTGTGAGCCCCATGGTGGGTATAGGTCTTAACCATTACATAATCCGTGACGACACCAGCTTGCAAGTTAACGCGACGAGACTATACCTGTAATGTTGGAACCGGCGCTGTGAGCCCCATGGTGGGTAGGTCTTAACCATTACATAATCCGTGACGACACCAGCTTGCAAGTTAACGCGACGAGACTATACCTGTAATGTTGGAACCAGCGTTGTGAGCCCATGGTGGGTAGGTCTTAACCATTACATAATGCATGACGACACCAGCTTGCAAGTTAACGCGACGAGACTATATCTGTAATGTTGGAACCAGCGTTGTGAGCCCCATGGTGGGTAGGTCTTAACCATTACATAATGCATGACGACCCCAGCTTGCAAGTTAACGCGACGAGACTATATCTGTAATTTGGAACCAGCGTTGTGAGCCCATGGTGGGTAGGTCTTAACCATTACATAATGCATGACGACACCAGCTTGCAAGTTAACGCGACGAGACTATATCTGTAATGTTGGAACCAGCGTTGTGAGCCCCATGGTGGGTAGGTCTTAACCATTACATAATCCATGACGACACCAGCTTGCAAGTTAACGCGACGAGACTATACCTGTAATGTTGGAACCTGCGTTGTGAGCCCATGGTGGGTAGATCTTAACCATTGCATAATCCGTGACGACACCAGCTTGCAAGTTAACGCGACGAGACTTTACCTGTAATGTTGGAACCGGCGCTGTGAGCCACATGGTGGGTAGGTCTTAACCATTACATAATCCGTGACGACACCAGCTTGCAAGTTAACGCGACGAGACTATACCTGTAATGTTGGAACCTGCGTTGTGAGCCCATGGTGGGTAGGTCTTAACCATTACATAATGCATGACGACCCCAGCTTGCAAGTTAACGCGACGAGACTATATCTGTAATTTGGAACCAGCGTTGTGAGCCCATGGTGGGTAGGTCTTAACCATTACATAATGCATGACGACACCAGCTTGCAAGTTAACGCGACGAGACTATATCTGTAATGTTGGAACCAGCGTTGTGAGCCCCATGGTGGGTAGGTCTTAACCATTACATAATCCATGACGACACCAGCTTGCAAGTTAACGCGACGAGACTTTACCTGTAATGTTGGAACCAGCGCTGTGAGCCCCATGGTGGGTAGGTCTTAACCATTACATAATGCATGACGACACCAGCTTGCAAGTTAACGTGACGAGACTATACCTGTAATGTTGGAACCGGCGTTGTGAGCCCCATGGTGGGTAGGTCTTAACCGTTACATAATCCGTGACGACACCAGCTTGCAAGTTAACGTGACGAGACTATACCTGTAATGTTGACCGGCGTCGTGAGCCCCATGGTGGGTAGGTCTTAACCATTACATAATGCATGACGACACCAGCTTGCAAGTTTACGCGACGAGACTATACCTGTAATGGTGGAACCGGCGTTGTGAGCCCCATGGTGGGTAGGTCTTAATTATTACATAATCCGTGACGACACCAGCTTGCAAGTTAACGTGACGAGACTATACTTGTAATGTTTGAACCTGCGTTGTGAGCCCCAAGGTGGGTAGGTCTTAACCATTACATAATCCGTGACGACACCAGCTTGCAAGTTAACGTGACGAGACTATTACTGTAATGTTGGAACCGGCGTTGTGAGCCCCATGGTGGGTAGGTCTTAACCATTACATAATCCGTGACGACACCAGCTTGCAAGTTAACGCGACGAGACTATACCTGTAATGTTGGAACCTGCGCTGTGAGCCCCATGGTGGGTAGGTCTTAACCATTACATAATCCGTGACGACACCAGCTTGCAAGTTAACGCGACGAGACTATACCTGTAATGTTGGAACCTGCGCTGTGAGCCCCATGGTGGGTAGGTCTTAACCATTACATAATCCGTGACGACACCAGCTTGCAAGTTAACGCGACGAGACTATACCTGTAATGTTGGAACCTGCGCTGTGAGCCCCACGGTGGGTAGGTCTTAACCATTACATAATCCATGACGACACCAGCTTGCAAGTTACCGTGACGAGACTATACCTGTAATGCTGGAACCGGCGCTGTGAGCCCCATGGTGGGTAGGTTTTAACCATTACATAATCTATGACGACACCAGCTTGCAAGTTAACGTGACGAGACTATACCTGTAATGCTGGAACCGGCGCTGTGAGCCCCATGGTGGGTAGGTCTTAACCATTACATAATCCGTGACGACACCAGCTTGCAAGTTAACGCGACGAGACTATACCTGTAATGTTGGAACCGGCGTTGTGAGCCCCATGGTGGGTAGGTCTTAACCATTACATAATCCGTGACGACACCAGCTTGCAAGTTAACGCGACGAGACTATACCTGTAATGTTGGAACCGGCGCTGTGAGCCCCATGGTGGGTAGGTCTTAACCATTACATAATCCGTGACGACACCAGCTTGCAAGTTAACGCGACGAGACTATACCTGTAATGTTGGAACCTGCGCTGTGAGCCCCATGGTGGGTAGGTCTTAACCATTACATAATCCATGACGACACCAGCTTGCAAGTTAACGCGACGAGACTATACCTGTAATGCTGGAACCAGCGCTGTGAGCCCCATGGTGGGTAGGTCTTAACCATTACATAATCCGTGACGACACCAGCTTGCAAGTTAACGCGACGAGACTATACCTGTAATGTTGGAACCGGCGCTGTGAGCCCCATGGTGGGTAGGTCTTAACCATTACATAATGCATGACGACACTAGCTTGCAAGTTAACGCGACGAGACTTTACCTGTAATGTTGGAACCGGCGCTGTGAGCCCCATGGTGGGTAGGTCTTAACCATTACATAATGCATGACGACACCAGCTTGCAAGTTAACGTGACGAGACTATACCTGTAATGTTGGAACCGGCGCTGTGAGCCCCATGGTGGGTAGGTCTTAACCATTACATAATCCGTGACGACACCACCTTGCAAGTTAACGTGACGAGACTATACCTGTAATGTTGGAACCAGCGTTGTGAGCCCCATGGTGGATAGGTCTTAACCATTACATAATCCGTGACGACACCACCTTGCAAGTTAACGTGACGAGACTATACCTGTAATGTTGGAACCAGCGTTGTGAGCCCCATGGTGGATAGGTTTTAACCATTACATAATCCGTGACGACACCACCTTGCAAGTTAACGTGACGAGACTATACCTGTAATGTTGGAACCAGCGTTGTGAGCCCCATGGTGGATAGGTCTTAACCATTACATAATCCGTGACGACACCAGCTCGCAAGTTAACGCGACGAGACTTTACCTGTAATGTTGGAACTGGCGTTGTGAGCCCCATGGTGGGTAGGTCTTAACCATTACATAATCCGTGACGACACCAGCTTGCAAGTTAACGCGACGCGACTATACCTGTAATGTTGGAACCGGCGCTGTGAGCCCCATGGTGGGTGGGTCTTAACCACTACATAATCCGTGACGACACCACCTTGCAAGTTAACGTGACGAGACTATACCTGTAATGTTGGAACCGGCGCTGTGAGCCCCATGGTGGGTAGGTCTTAACCATTACATAATCCGTGACGACACTAGCTTGCAAGTTAACGCGACGAGACTTTACCTGTAATGTTGGAACCTGCGCTGTGAGCCCCATGGTGGATAGGTCTTAACCATTACATAATCCGTGACGACACCAGCTCGCAAGTTAACGCGACGAGACTTTACCTGTAATGTTGGAACCTGCGCTGTGAGCCCCATGGTGGATAGGTCTTAACCATTACATAATCCGTGACGACACTAGCTTGCAAGTTAACGCGACGAGACTATACCTGTAATGTTGGAACCTGCGCTGTGAGCCCCATGGTGGATAGGTCTTAACCATTACATAATCCGTGACGACACCAGCTCGCAAGTTAACGTGACGAGACTTTACCTGTAATGGTGGAACCGGCGCTGTGAGCCCATGGTGGGTAGGTCTTAACCATTACATAATCCGTGACGACACCAGCTTGCAAGTTAACGTGACGAGACTTTACCTGTAATGTTGGAACCGGCGTTGTGAGCCCCATGGTGGGTAGGTCTTAACCATTACATAATGGATGACGACACCAGCTTGCAAGTTAACGCGACGAGACTATACCTGTAATGTTGGAACCTGCGCTGTGAGCCCCATGGTGGGTAGGTCTTAACCATTACATAATGCATGACGACACCAGCTTGCAAGTTAACGTGACGAGACTATACCTGTAATGTTGTAACCGGCGTTGTGAGCCCCATGGTGGGTATAGGTCTTAACCATTACATAATCCGTGACGACACCAGCTTGCAAGTTAACGCGACGAGACTATACCTGTAATGTTGGAACCGGCGCTGTGAGCCCCATGGTGGGTAGGTCTTAACCATTACATAATCCGTGACGACACCAGCTTGCAAGTTAACGCGACGAGACTATACCTGTAATGTTGGAACCAGCGTTGTGAGCCCATGGTGGGTAGGTCTTAACCATTACATAATGCATGACGACACCAGCTTGCAAGTTAACGCGACGAGACTATATCTGTAATGTTGGAACCAGCGTTGTGAGCCCCATGGTGGGTAGGTCTTAACCATTACATAATGCATGACGACCCCAGCTTGCAAGTTAACGCGACGAGACTATATCTGTAATTTGGAACCAGCGTTGTGAGCCCATGGTGGGTAGGTCTTAACCATTACATAATGCATGACGACACCAGCTTGCAAGTTAACGCGACGAGACTATATCTGTAATGTTGGAACCAGCGTTGTGAGCCCCATGGTGGGTAGGTCTTAACCATTACATAATCCATGACGACACCAGCTTGCAAGTTAACGCGACGAGACTATACCTGTAATGTTGGAACCTGCGTTGTGAGCCCATGGTGGGTAGATCTTAACCATTACATAATCCGTGACGACACCAGCTTGCAAGTTAACGCGACGAGACTTTACCTGTAATGTTGGAACCGGCGCTGTGAGCCACATGGTGGGTAGGTCTTAACCATTACATAATCCGTGACGACACCAGCTTGCAAGTTAACGCGACGAGACTATACCTGTAATGTTGGAACCTGCGTTGTGAGCCCATGGTGGGTAGGTCTTAACCATTACATAATCCATGACGACACCAGCTTGCAAGTTAACGCGACGAGACTATACCTGTAATGCTGGAACCAGCGCTGTGAGCCCCATGGTGGGTAGGTCTTAACCATTACATAATCCGTGACGACACCAGCTTGCAAGTTAACGCGACGAGAATTTACCTGTAATGTTGGAACCGGCGTTGTGAGCTCCATGGTGGGTAGGTCTTAACCATTACATAATCCGTGACGACACCAGCTTGCAAGTTAACGTGACGAGACTATACCTGTAATGTTGGAACCGGCGTTGTGAGCCCCATGGTGGGTAGGTCTTAACCATTACATAATGCATGACGACACCAGCTTGCAAGTTAACGTGACTAGACTATACCTGTATTGTTGGAACCGGCGTTGTGAGCCCCATGGTGGGTAGGTCTTAACCATTACATAATCCGTGACGACACCAGCTGCAAGTTAACGTGACTAGACTATACCTGTATTGTTGGAACCGGCGTTGTGAGCCCATGGTGGGTAGGTCTTAACCATTACATAATCCGTGACGACACCAGCTTGCAAGTTTACGGGACGAGACTATACCTGTTATGTTGGAACCGGCGCTGTGAGCCCATGGTGGGTAGGTCTTAACCATTACATAATCCGTGACGACACCAGCTTGCAAGTTAACGTGACTAGACTATACCTGTATTGTTGGAACCGGCGTTGTGAGCCCATGGTGGGTAGGTCTTAACCATTACATAATCCATGACGACACCAGCTTGCAAGTTAACGTGACTAGACTATACCTGTATTGTTGGAACCGGCGTTGTGAGCCCATGGTGGGTAGGTCTTAACCATTACATAATCCGTGACGACACCAGCTTGCAAGTTTACGGGACGAGACTATACCTGTAATGTTGGAACCGGCGCTGTGAGCCCATGGTGGGTAGGTCTTAACCATTACATAATCCATGACGACACCAGCTTGCAAGTTAACGCGACGAGACTATACCTGTAATGTTGGAACCGGCGCTGTGAGCCCCATGGTGGGTAGGTCTTAACCATTACATAATCCATGACGACACCAGCTTGCAAGTTTACGGGACGAGACTATACCTGTAATGTTGGAACCGGCGTTGTGAGCCCCATGGTGGGTAGGTCTTAACCCTTACATAATCCATGACGACACCAGCTTGCAAGTTTACGGGACGAGACTATACCTGTAATGTTGGAACCGGCGTTGTGAGCCACATGGTGGGTAGGTCTTAACCATTACATAATCCATGACGACACCAGCTTGCAAGTTTACGGGACGAGACTATACCTGTAATGTTGGAACCGGCGTTGTGAGCCCCATGGTGGGTAGGTCTTAACCATTACATAATCCGTGACGACACCAGCTTGCAAGTTAACGTGACTAGACTATACCTGTATTGTTGGAACCGGCGTTGTGAGCCCATGGTGGGTAGGTCTTAACCATTACATAATCCGTGACGACACCAGCTTGCAAGTTTACGGGACGAGACTATACCTGTAATGTTGGAACCGGCGCTGTGAGCTCCATGGTGGATATGTCGACCATGCCCCTAAAGTCCCCATAATGTAACTGGCACATTAACACCTACACGGCGCGGCGCTATTTTATCACGTCCATGGCGCTGTGAACTTATTATAATCAAAAAACTCATTTTTAAATGGAGGATAAAATGCCAAATGTTGTGTGCTAAACCTATGGTTACTCAACAATACTCTTCTCAATTTATAGTGAAATAACAATATAACCTACCTGGGTTTTACGTCTAATATTTTTGCAGCTGGGCTGATCGAGAGAGGCGCGTCGAAAGCATGTTTTCCCAGAGGGCGACGACACCTCGCTTGTTATCAGTGTTGCGAGAGCGAGCATGGACTATGCACGCGGGCTCGCGGGGGGTGTAAGTGGGCGTGGCAACTGGCAATGAGCTGCCAAAGTCGGAGGAACAGTCAAGCGTCGAGACACCAAGGGAAACGATACACTACAGACGCTCGGAGGTCAAGACGGTCATATAGACTCGAAGTTCGTATGGAAGGTTTGGTAGGTAATTTTGGTAAAATGAAAATCGTGACGTAAGTTGTGACCCAGACTAAGATGTCATCATGCGCCGAATATGGCCAGAACATGACTTGATTAGACTTCTGATTGTTTCATGTCTGCTGACACTGGAGGGCGGGGGTACATTCAGGGAGTGTGCATGATGGACATGGGTCATTGTTGAACGTACATTGGGTATAAAGGGATACCGCGGTAGTTATAGCATAGGGAAGGAGACAGACCGTTACTGTAGCGGGGGGGGGGGGGGGGGGAAGGCTATTTGCAATTGCAGAAGCTGTAATCTTGATGCTATAAAAAGCGCGCGAAATTGACTTTTTTTTTTACTATCTTGAGAATGCTCCACAATATTGAAAAAGTGATAACTGCGCGCATTGTGGTTTCGTTTAAGAACTAAAAAATCATAACGTTTTTTGTAATCTCAATTAATTTACGGTTTACTAAAGTTCGGTTCACACATTACTTATTTAAGGTTTTATTTTCTTAACTGTTTTACTTAGGACCGCTACCATTGGCCGGATTTATAAAACATAGCCTCTTATTGGCTGATGGGCAAAGAATTTTAGATATAAGAGCTAACTAATTGTTATGGTTTCGTTAAATCTTAAAATATAAAAAAGTGTGAGAGCGCTGAAATGCGTTTGGCTTGATAAGATTTTGTTAAACCTTAAATGAGTGTAAACCGAGCTGTACGATAGACATATCTGAAACTTCTCGGTACGGTAGTTAAATTTGTACGAAACCACAATTCGCAGTCATCACTTATTTTCCATTGTGTAGCTTTCTCAAGATATTAATTTTAAAAAATCGCGTGGCTTTTATAGCGAGACTCGCCTTTCCCCTTAATTCGCACAATAGGCTTAACTAGGAGTGGAGATGTTGGAGCTCCCGAGTTCTGATCTTCTAGGGGTTAGGTATAAACCCTGGGCCTAATTGTTCATTGGGAGCAGGAGCAAACCCACAGGAGAATGTATGCACAATATGTTGACCTTATCCATGTAGATTTGTCCTCCATGTTTTGAGAGTGTAATATATGTAATTAACACACATATTATGTCTAACCGAATTATGCAAAAGTAAACAGCAGTGTTAGAATTTGACTCACTTCACTTAATTAATTCCAATCAAGTTGAAAACTAAAAAAACATAGAAGTGCATTATTTCATTGGGTTATTCAATAACCACAATAATGATGGTTAATTTTATTTGATATTCATGAAAAGATTGTTTTAACCTTTCTTTTCAGTAGTTATTTGACCTTGATTTCATCATATGAATGCATGTGAACCGACGTACTCAACCGTAAGGTCACATAAAGGGGTTCTAAAGATACTATACCATAGATACTATGGTTAGTCCTCTCTTATGACAAGCAGAGCTACCCTGGACCTTTTCTTACCTGGGCCAAAGATGGGAGGAGATAGGAGTAAAGTACTGAAGGAATAAAAAAAAATTATGGTTTAGGGTGGGAAAAGGCAATATGTGGAGAGCACACCCATATTGGAGTGGAATGCAGCGCTCAAAGACATCTGGTGAGAGAATCTGGCATTAGCAGAGTGTGGAGAGCACACACATATTGGAGTGGAATGCAGCGCTCAAAGACATCTGGTGAGAGTATCTGGCATTAGCAGAGTGTGGAGAGCACACCCACATTGGAGTGGAATGCAGCGCTCAAAGACATCTGGTGAGAGTATCTGGCATTAGCAGAGTGTGGAGAGCACACACATATTGGAGTGGAATGCAGCGCTCAAAGACATCTGGTGAGAGAATCTGGCATTAGCAGAGTGTGGAGAGCACACACATATTGGAGTGGAATGCAGCGCTCAAAGACATCTGGTGAGAGTATCTGGCATTAGCAGAGTGTGGAGAGCACACACATATTGGAGTGAAATCCAGCGCTCAAAGACATCTGGTGAGAGTATCTGGCATTAGCAGAGTGTGGAGAGCACACCCATATTGGAGTGGAATGCAGCGCCTTAAGACATCTGGTGAGAGTATCTGGCATTAGCAGAGTGTGGGGAGCACACACATATTGGAGTGGAATGCAGCGCTCAAAGACATCTGGTGAGAGTATCTGGCATTAGCAGAGTGTGGAGAGCACACCCATATTGGAGTGGAATGCAGCGCTCAAAGACATCTGGTGAGAGTTTCTGGCATTAGCAGAGTGTGGAGAGCTCACCCATATTAGAGTGGAATGCAGCGCTCAAAGACATCTGGTGAGAGAATCTTGCATTAGCAGAGTGTGGAGAGCTCACCCATATTGGAGTGGAATGCAGCGCTCAAAGACATCTGGTGAGAGTATCTGGCATTAGCAGAGTGTGGAGAGCACACCCATATTGGAGTGGAATGCAGCGCTCAAAGACATCTTCTGGTGAGAGTATCTGGCATTAGCAGAGTGTGGAGAGCACACCCATGTTGGAGTGGAATGCAGCGCTCAAAGACATCTGGTGAGAGTATCTGGCATTAGCAGTGTGTGGAGAGCACACCCATGTTGGAGTGGAATGCAGCGCTCAAAGACATCTGGTGAGAGTATCTGGCATTAGCAGAGTGTGGGGAGCACACCCATATTGGAGTGGAATGCAGCGCTCAAAGACAACTGGTGAGAGAATCTGGCATTAGCAGAGTGTGGAGAGCACACACATATTGGAGTGGAATGCAGCGCTCAAAGACAACTGGTGAGAGAATCTGGCACTAGCAGAGTGTGGAGAGCACACACATATTGGAGTGGAATGCAGCGCTCAAAGACATCTGGTGAGAGTATCTGGCATTAGCAGAGTGTGGAGAGCACACCCATGTTGGAGTGGAATGCAGCGCTCAAAGACATCTGGTGAGAGTATCTGGCATTAGCAGAGTGTGGGGAGCACACCCATGTTGGAGTGGAATGCAGCGCTCAAAGACATCTGGTGAGAGTATCTGGCATTAGCAGAGTGTGGAGAGCACACCCATATTGGAGTGGAATGCAGCGCTCAAAGACATCTGGTGAGAGTATCTGGCATTAGCAGAGTGTGGAGAGCACACCCATATTGGAGTGGAATGCAGCGCTCAAAGACATCTGGTGAGAGTATGTGGCATTAGCAGAGTGTGTGGAGCACACCCATATTGGAGTGGAATGCAGCGCTCAAAGACATCTGGTGAGAGTATCTGGCATTAGCAGAGTGTGGAGAGCACACCCATGTTGGAGTGGAATGCAGCGCTCAAAGACATCTGGCGAGAGAATCTTGCATTAGCAGAGTGTGGAGAGCACACCCACATTGGAGTGGAATGCAGCGCTCAAAGACATCTGGTGAGAGTATGTGGCATTAGCAGAGTGTGGAGATCACACCCATGTTGGAGTGGAATGCAGCGCTCAAAGACATCTGGTGAGAGAATCTGGCATTAGCAGAGTGTGGAGATCACACCCATGTTGGAGTGGAATGCAGCGCTCAAAGACATCTGGTGAGAGAATCTGGCATTAGCAGAGTGTGGAGAGCACAGCCACATTGGAGTGGAATGCAGCGCTCAAAGACATCTTGTGAGAGTATCTGGCATTAGCAGAGTGTGGAGAGCACACCCATATTGGAGTGGAATGCAGCGCTCAAAGACATCTAGTGAGAGTATCTGGCATTAGCAGAGTGTGGAGAGCACACCCATATTGGAGTGCAATGCAGCGCTCAAAGACATCTGGTGAGAGAATCTGGCATTAGCAGAGTGTGGAGAGCAAACCCATATTGGAGTGGAATGCAGCGCTCAAAGACATCTGGTGAGAGAATCTGGCATTAGCAGAGTGTGGAGATCACACCCATGTTGGAGTGGAATGCAGCGCTCAAAGACATCTGGTGAGAGAATCTGGCATTAGCAGAGTGTGGAGAGCACAGCCACATTGGAGTGGAATGCAGCGCTCAAAGACATCTTGTGAGAGTATCTGGCATTAGCAGAGTGTGGAGAGCACACCCATATTGGAGTGGAATGCAGCGCTCAAAGACATCTAGTGAGAGTATCTGGCATTAGCAGAGTGTGGAGAGCACACCCATATTGGAGTGCAATGCAGCGCTCAAAGACATCTGGTGAGAGAATCTGGCATTAGCAGAGTGTGGAGAGCAAACCCATATTGGAGTGGAATGCAGCGCTCAAAGACATCTGGTGAGAGTATCTGGCATTAGCAGAGTGTGGAGAGCACACCCATATTGGAGTGGAATGCAGCGCTCAAAGACATCTGGTGAGAGTATCTGGCATTAGCAGAGTGTGGCGAGCACACCCATATTGGAGTGGAATGCATCGCCTAAAGACATCTGGTGAGAGTATCTGGCATTAGCAGAGTGTGGAGAGCACACCCATATTGGAGTGGAATGCAGCGCTCAAAGACATCTGGTGAGAGTATCTGGCATTAGCAGAGTGTGGAGAGCACACACATATTGGAGTGGAATGAAGCGCTCAAAGACATCTGGTGAGAGTATCTGGCATTAGCAGAGTGTGGCGAGCACACCCATATTGGAGTGGAATGAAGCGCTCAAAGACATCTGGTGAGAGTATCTGGCATTAGCAGAGTGTGGCGAGCACACCCATATTGGAGTGGAATGCAGCGCTCAAAGACATCTGGTGAGAGTATCTGGCATTAGCAGAGTGTGGCGAGCACACCCATATTGGAGTGGAATGCAGCGCTCAAAGACATCTAGTGAGAGAATCTGGCATTAGCAGAGTGTGGAAAGCACACCCATATTGGAGTGGAATGCAGCGCTCAAAGACATCTGGTGAGAGTATCTGGCATTAGCAGAGTGTGGAGAGCACACCCATATTGGAGTTGAATGCAGCGCTCAAAGACATCTGGTGAGAGAATCTATATTAGCAGAGTGTGGAGGGCACACCCATATTGGAGTGGAATGCAGCGCTCAAAGACATCTGGTGAGAGTATCTGGCATTAGAGAGTGTGGAGAGCACACCCATATTGGAGTGGAATGCAGCTTTCAAAGACATCTGGTGAGAGTATCTGGCATTAGCAGAGTGTGGAGGGCACACCCATATTGGAGTGGAATGCAGCGCTCAAAGACATCTGGTGAGAGTATCTGGCATTAGCAGAGTGTGGAGAGCACACACATATTAGAGTGGAATGCAGCGCTCAAAGACATCTGGTGAGAGTATCTGGCATTAGCAGAGTGTGGAGGGCACACCCATATTGGAGTGGAATGCAGCGCTCAAAGACATCTGGTGAGAGTATCTGGCATTAGAGAGTGTGGAGAGCACACCCATATTGGAGTGGAATGCAGCGCTCAAAGACATCTGGTGAGAGTATCTGGCATTAGCAGAGTGTGGAGGGCACACCCATATTGGAGTGGAATGCAGCGCTCAAAGACATCTGGTGAGAGAATCTGGCATTAGCAGAGTGTGGAGAGCACACACATATTGGAGTGGAATGCAGCGCTCAAAGACATCTGGTGAGAGTATCTGGCATTAGCAGAGTGTGGAGAGCACACCCATATTGGAGTGGAATGCAGCGTTTAAAGACATCTGGTGAGAGAATCTGGCATTAGCAGAGTGTGGAGAGCACACACATACTGGAGTGGAATGCAGCGCTCAAAGACATCTGGTGAGAGTATCTGGCATTAGCAGAGTGTGGAGAGCACACACATATTGGAGTGGAATGCAGCGCTCAAAGACATCTGGTGAGAGTATCTGGCATTAGCAGAGTGTGGAGAGCACACCCATATTGGAGTGGAATGCAGCGTTTAAAGACATCTGGTGAGAGAATCTGGCATTAGCAGAGTGTGGAGAGCACACACATACTGGAGTGGAATGCAGCGCTCAAAGACATCTGGTGAGAGTATCTGGCATTAGCAGAGTGTGGGGAGCACACCCATATTGGAGTGGAATGCAGCGTTTAAAGACATCTGGTGAGAGAATCTGGCATTAGCAGAGTGTGGAGAGCACACACATACTGGAGTGGAATGCAGCGCTCAAAGACATCTGGTGAGAGAATCTGGCATTAGCAGAGTGTGGAGAGCACACACATACTGGAGTGGAATGCAGCGCTCAAAGACATCTGGTGAGAGAATCTGGCATTAGCAGAGTGTGGAGAGCACACACATACTGGAGTGGAATGCAGCGCTCAAAGACATCTGGTGAGAGTATCTGGCATTAGCAGAGTGTGGAGAACACACACATATTGGAGTGGAATGCAGCGCTCAAAGACATCTGGTGAGAGTATCTGGCATTAGCAGAGTGTGGGGAGCACACCCATATTGGAGTGGAATGCAGCGCTCAAAGACATCTGGTGAGAGTATCTGGCATTAGCAGAGTGTGGAGAACACACACATATTGGAGTGGAATGCAGCGCTCAAAGACATCTGGTGAGAGTATCTGGCATTAGCAGAGTGTGGAGAGCACACCCACACTGGAGTGGAATGCAGCGCTCAAAGACATCTGGTGAGAGTATCTGGCATTAGCAGAGTGTGGAGAACACACACATATTGGAGTGGAATGCAGCGCTCAAAGACATCTGGTGAGAGTATCTGGCATTAGCAGAGTGTGGAGAGCACACCCATATTGGAGTGGAATGCAGCGTTTAAAGACATCTGGTGAGAGAATCTGGCATTAGCAGAGTGTGGAGAGCACACACATACTGGAGTGGAATGCAGCGCTCAAAGACATCTGGTGAGAGAATCTGGCATTAGCAGAGTGTGGAGAGCACACTCATATTGGAGTGAATGCAGCGCTTAAAGACATCTGGTGAGAGTATCTGGCATTAGCAGAGTGTGGAGAGCACACACATATTGGAGTGGAATGCAGCGCTCAAAGACATCTGGTGAGAGTATCTGGCATTAGCAGAGTGTGGAGAGCACACCCATATTGGAGTGGAATGCAGCGCTCAAAGACATCTGGTGAGAGTATCTGGCATTAGCAGAGTGTGGAGAGCACACACATATTGGAGTGGAATGCAGCGCTCAAAGACATCTGGTGAGAGTATCTGGCATTCGAGAGTGTGGAGAGCAAACCCATATTGGAGTGGAATGCAGCGCTCAAAGACATCTGGTGAGAGTATCTGGCATTAGCAGAGTGTGGAGAGCACACACATATTGGAGTGGAATGCAGCGCTCAAAGACATCTGCTGAGAGAATCTGGCATTAGCAGAGTGTGGAGAGCAAACCCATATTGGAGTGGAATGCAGCGCTCAAAGACATCTGCTGAGAGAATCTGGCATTAACAGAGTGTGGAGAGCAAACCCATATTGGAGTGGAATGCAGCGCTCAAAGACATCTGGTGAGAGTATCTGGCATTAACAGAGTGTGGAGAGCAAACCCATATTGGAGTGGAATGCAGCGCTCAAAGACATCTGCTGAGAGAATCTGGCATTAGCAGAGTGTGGAGAGCACACACATATTGGAGTGGAATGCAGCGCTTAAAGACATCTGGTGAGAGTATCTGGCATTAGCAGAGTGTGGAGAGCACACACATATTAAAGTGGAATGCAGCGCTTAAAGACATCTGGTGAGAGTATCTGGCATTAGCAGAGTGTGGAGAGCACACACATATTGGAGTGGAATGCAGCGCTCAAAGACATCTAGTGAGAGAATCTGGCATTAACAGAGTGTGGAGAGCACACCCATATTGGAGTGGAATGCAGCACTCAAAGACATCTGGTGAGAGTATCTGGCATTAGCAGAGTGTGGAGAGCACACACATATTGGAGTGGAATGCAGCGCTCAAAGACATCTGGTGAGAGAATCTGGCATTAGCAGAGTGTGGAGAGCACACACATATTGGAGTGGAATGCAGCGCTCAAAGACATCTAGTGAGAGAATCTGGCATTAGCAGAGTGTGGAGAGCACACACATATTGGAGTGGAATGCAGCGCTCAAAGACATCTGGTGAGAGAGTCTGGCATTAGCAGAGTGTGGAGAGCACACCCCCACATTGGAGTGGAATGCAGCGCCTTAAGACATCTGGTGAGAGTATCTGGCATTAGCAGAGTGTGGAGAGCACACCCATATTGGAGTGGAATGCAGCGCTCAAAGACATCTGGTGAGAGAATCTGGCATTAGCAGAGTGTGGAGAGCACACACATATTGGAGTGGAATGCAGCGCTCAAAGACATCTGGTGAGAGTATCTGGCATTAGCAGAGTGTGGAGAGCACACACATATTGGAGTGGAATGCAGCGCTCAAAGACATCTGGTGAGAGTATCTGGCATTAACAGAGTGTGGAGAGCACACACATATTGGAGTGGAATGCAGCGCCCAAAGACATCTGGTGAGAGTATCTGGCATTAGCAGAGTGTGGAGAGCACACACATATTGGAGTGGAATGCAGCGCTCAAAGACATCTGGTGAGAGTATCTGGCATTAGCAGAGTGTGGAGAGCACACACATATTGGAGTGGAATGCAGCGCTCAAAGACATCTGGTGAGAGAATCTGGCATTAGCAGAGTGTGGAGAGCACACCCATATTGGAGTAGAATGCAGCGCTCAAAGACATCTGGTGAGAGTATCTGGCATTAGCAGAGTGTGGGGAGCACACACATATTGGAGTGGAATCCAGCGCTCAAAGACATCTGGTGAGAGTATCTGGCATTAGCAGAGTGTGGAGAGCAATCCCATATTGGAGTGGAATGCAGCGCTCAAAGACATCTGGTGAGAGTATCTGGCATTAGCAGAGTGTGGAAAGCACACACATATTGGAGTGGAATGCAGCACTCAAAGACATCTGGTGAGAGTATCTGGCATTAGCAGAGTGTGGAGAGCAATCCCATATTGGAGTGGAATGCAGCGCTCAAAGACATCTGGTGAGAGTATCAGGCATTAGCAGAGTGTGGAGAGCACACCCATATTGGAGTGGAATGCAGCGCTCAAAGACATCTGGTGAGAGTATCTGGCATTAGCAGAGTGTGGAGAGCACACACATATTGGAGTGGAATGCAGCGCTCAAAGACATCTAGTAAGAGTATCTGGCATTAACAGAGTGTGGCGAGCACACACATATTGGAGTGGAATGCAGCGCTGAAAGACATCTGGTGAGAGTATCTGGCATTAGCAGAGTGTGGAGAGCACACACATATTGGAGTGGAATGCAGCGCTCAAAGACATCTGGTGAGAGAATCTGGCATTAGCAGAGTGTGGAGAGCACACACATATTGGAGTGGAATGCAGCGCTGAAAGACATCTGGTGAGAGTATCTGGCATTAGCAGAGTGTGGAGAGCACACACATATTGGAGTGGAATGCAGCGCTCAAAGACATCTGGTGAGAGAATCTGGCATTAGCAGAGTGTGGAGAGCACACACATATTGGAGTGGAATGCAGCGCTCAAAGACATCTGGTGAGAGTATCTGGCATTAACAGAGTGTGGAGAGCACACACATATTGGAGTGGAATGCAGCGCTGAAAGACATCTGGTGAGAGTATCTGGCATTAGCAGAGTGTGGAGAGCACACACATATTAGAGTGGAATGCAGCGCTCAAAGACATCTGGTGAGAGTATCTGGCATTAGCAGAGTGTGGAAAGCACACCTACATTGGAGTGGAATGCAGCGCTCAAAGACATCTGGTGAGAGTATCTGGCATTAGCAGAGTGTGGAGAGCACACACATATTGGAGTGGAATGCAGCGCTCAAAGACATCTGGTGAGATTATCTGGCATTAACAGAGTGTGGAGAGCACACCCATGTTGGAGTGGAATGCAGCGCTCAAAGACATCTGGTGAGAGTATCTGGCATTAGCAGAGTGTGAAGAGCACACCCATATTGGAGTGGAATGCAGCGCTCAAAGACATCTGGTGAGAGTATCTGGCATTAGCAGAGTGTGAAGAGCACACCCATATTGGAGTGGAATGCAGCGCTCAAAGACATCTGGTGAGATTATCTGGCATTAACAGAGTGTGGAGAGCACACCCATATTGGAGTGGAATGCAGCGCCTAAAGACATCTGGTGAGAGTATCTGGCATTACCAGAGTGTGGAGAGCACACACATATTGGAGTGGAATGCAGCGCTCAAAGACATCTGGTGAGAGTATCTGGCATTAGCAGAGTGTGGAGAGCACACACATATTGGAGTGGAATGCAGCGCTCAAAGACATCTGGTGAGAGTATCTGGCATTAGCAGAGTGTGGAGAGCACACCCATATTGGAGTGGAATGCAGCGCTCAAAGACATCTAGTGAGAGAATCTGGCATTAGCAGAGTGTGGAGAGCACACCCGTATTGGAGTGGAATGCAGCGCTCAAAGACATCTGGTGAGAGAATCTGGCATTAGCAGAGTGTTGAAAGCACACCCATATTGGAGTGGAATGCAGCGCTCAAAGACATCTGGTGAGAGTATCTGGCATTAGCAGAGTGTGGAGAGCACACCCATATTGGAGTGGAATGCAGCGCTCAAAGACATCTGGTGAGAGTATCTGGCATTAGCAGAGTGTGGAGAGCACACCCATATTGGAGTGGAATGCAGCGCTCAAAGACATCTGGTGAGAGTATCTGGCATTAGCAGAGTGTGGAGAGCACACCCATATTGGAGTGGAATGCAGCGCTCAAAGACATCTAGTGAGAGTATCTGGCATTAGCAGAGTGTGGAGAGCACACACATATTGGAGTGGAATGCAGCGCTCAAAGACATCTGGTGAGAGAATCTGGCATTAGCAGAGTGTTGAAAGCACACCCATATTGGAGTGGAATGCAGCGCTCAAAGACATCTGGTGAGAGTATCTGGCATTAGCAGAGTGTGGAGAGCACACCCATATTGGAGTGGAATGCAGCGCTCAAAGACATCTAGTGAGAGAATCTGGCATTAGCAGAGTGTGGAGAGCACACCCGTATTGGAGTGGAATGCAGCGCTCAAAGACATCTGGTGAGAGAATCTGGCATTAGCAGAGTGTTGAAAGCACACCCATATTGGAGTGGAATGCAGCGCTCAAAGACATCTGGTGAGAGAATCTGGCATTAGCAGAGTGTTGAAAGCACACCCATATTGGAGTGGAATGCAGCGCTCAAAGACATCTGGCCTGAGAGTATCTGGCATTAGCAGAGTGTGGAGAGCACACCCATATTGGAGTGGAATGCAGCGCTCAAAGACATCTGGTGAGAGTATCTGGCATTAGCAGAGTGTGGAGAGCACACCCATATTGGAGTGGAATGCAGCGCTCAAAGACATCTAGTGAGAGAATCTGGCATTAGCAGAGTGTGGAGAGCACACCCGTATTGGAGTGGAATGCAGCGCTCAAAGACATCTGGTGAGAGAATCTGGCATTAGCAGAGTGTTGAAAGCACACCCATATTGGAGTGGAATGCAGCGCTCAAAGACATCTGGTGAGAGTATCTGGCATTAGCAGAGTGTGGAGAGCACACCCATATTGGAGTGGAATGCAGCGCTCAAAGACATCTAGTGAGAGTATCTGGCATTAGCAGAGTGTGGAGAGCACACACATATTGGAGTGGAATGCAGCGCTCAAAGACATCTGGTGAGAGAATCTGGCATTAGCAGAGTGTTGAAAGCACACCCATATTGGAGTGGAATGCAGCGCTCAAAGACATCTGGTGAGAGTATCTGGCATTAGCAGAGTGTGGAGAGCACACCCATATTGGAGTGGAATGCAGCGCTCAAAGACATCTAGTGAGAGAATCTGGCATTAGCAGAGTGTGGAGAGCACACCCGTATTGGAGTGGAATGCAGCGCTCAAAGACATCTGGTGAGAGAATCTGGCATTAGCAGAGTGTTGAAAGCACACCCATATTGGAGTGGAATGCAGCGCTCAAAGACATCTGGTGAGAGAATCTGGCATTAGCAGAGTGTTGAAAGCACACCCATATTGGAGTGGAATGCAGCGCTCAAAGACATCTGGTGAGAGTATCTGGCATTAGCAGAGTGTGGAGAGCACACCCATATTGGAGTGGAATGCAGCGCTCAAAGACATCTAGTGAGAGAATCTGGCATTAGCAGAGTGTGGAGAGCACACCCGTATTGGAGTGGAATGCAGCGCTCAAAGACATCTGGTGAGAGTATCTGGCATTAGCAGAGTGTTGAAAGCACACCCATATTGGAGTGGAATGCAGCGCTCAAAGACATCTGGTGAGAGTATCTGGCATTAGCAGAGTGTGGAGAGCACACCCATATTGGAGTGGAATGCAGCGCTCAAAGACATCTAGTGAGAGTATCTGGCATTAGCAGAGTGTGGAGAGCACACACATATTGGAGTGGAATGCAGCGCTCAAAGACATCTGGTGAGAGAATCTGGCATTAGCAGAGTGTTGAAAGCACACCCATATTGGAGTGGAATGCAGCGCTCAAAGACATCTGGTGAGAGTATCTGGCATTAGCAGAGTGTGGAGAGCACACCCATATTGGAGTGGAATGCAGCGCTCAGACATCTGGTGAGAGAATCTGGCATTAACAGAGTGTGGAGAGCACACACATATTGAAGTGGAATGCAGCGCTCAGACATCTGGTGAGAGAATCTGGCATTAACAGAGTGTGGAGAGCACACACATATTGAAGTGGAATGCAGCGCTCAAAGACATCTGGTGAGAGTATCTGGCATTAGCAGAGTGTGGAGAGCACACACATATTGGAGTGGAATGCAGCGCTCAAAGACATCTGGTGAGAGTATCTGGCATTAGCAGAGTGTGGAGAGCACACACATATTGGAGTGGAATGCAGCGCTCAAAGACATCTGGTGAGAGAATCTTGCCGTCAAGTTCAGTGTGAACAGTTTACCCAGATTGGAGTGGAATGCAGGGCTCCTCACAAGAGGCCTTTAACCGCAGCCCACACTTTTCAGAAATCTTCAAATTTTAGGGTGCTTCAGAATTGTCTGCTAATTTGACAAATGTGAGACAACATCCAGATTATGCTAAATAAGTTGAATCTGATTCTACACCATAGGTTGATAAGCCAGGGCTGGGGCCACTTTAATATGTTAGTCTTCTCAATTCATTACTTTTTGTAACTGTATGTCCAAATATAGGTGGATTTTGGAAGTGATGGTATATGTATTTGGATTCAAAATGTACCCAAGATTAATGACATTGATAAGGTATTCTCAAAATCTGAACAATAACTTTGGGGTTGTTTTTTTCTGGTAAGTATAACTAATTATACCCTTCACAAATTTTCAAAATTGCATGTGGCCTCAAACTGTCTGATAATGTGACAAATGAAAGACAACATCCAGAAGATAAATACAAGTTACTTCATATTATGTAGATAACACAGGGATGGAGTGATTTCAATATTTTCTACTGGATTCATTCTTTATGTGTCTGTAAGTCGAAATATCAACGGATGTTTGAACTGATGGTTTATTTGAATTCAAAATGTACCAAAGATATATATCTGTTGATACATATCCTCATAAATTGCAAGTGGCTTTAAATCATCTGAAAATGTGACAAATAAAAAACAACATCCAGTAGGTGCTAAATATATAACATTTACTGTACCCCATATACGTTGATAAACCAGAGCTAGAAACTAAAAGTAAATATCGATGGACTTTTGAACTGACGGTATAATTCGACTCAAAATGTACCCAAGATTACCTAAGATCATCTCGGATCTTATCACTTCCATAAAACTTAAATCAACGTTTAATGCATACATGGTTACAGCATTTCTAATTTTGTTTTGGATTTAGGATACTGGTACTATTAAGTCTCAAATTAAAACAAGATTATGAGTGTCTTATTCAACCATTTTATTTCCAAATGGAAGCCCCACAATGACACTCGTGGAGCTCTTTACAATGCTGCAGTAGAAGGTAACACATTTTTAAATATAGTAACTCTTTTATAAGTTATGGTCATGAAAATCAAAAATATTGAAAATTTTTGGTTACTATTTAGTAATAGTAACTTACATAATACTCAAAATTATCAAACAATTTATAGTAGCCCTACAACCTTTTGGTATACAGTAATGGAATAAATACTTTCCAAAAGTTTTTACTGTAACAATTACAACCTTTTATTTTTTTTATTACACAAGTTTGTGTGTGGGTCTTGTAAATCAATTTATCAAAATAAAAATAACTGAACGTTCAAATCTGTCATCCATCCACTTGTTGCATTAAAACAAATTGACTTTGTTAATAGTACATAGTATTTTTGCTAGCACTCTTGAGTTGGCTGCTAGCACTCTTGAGTTGGCTGAACAGGTTTTGAGCCTATAAAATGAAAAATCATGATACACTAGTATCCTAGAATGCATAGGTGACATTGGAAAATAATTCTTTACAATATACTATACGTTTTACAAAAATACTTGAGAGTCAATACCATACATACAGTTTTTGCTTTATCAAAGAATCTTAAAGCAAAGCATAATATTGTAAGTTGTAACTATTTAGATTCAAGGATACAGTTTATTACTTTTTAGACGGAGAGCCAGCAACATAAAAGCTCCCCTCATAAGGTACATATGTTTTGACTATTGAAATAGGAGCGGAAAAACTACTCTACTAACAAAACGCGCGTCTTACTCCTCAACGTGGGGGCTTTTAGGCCCCACAGGGGGCCAAAAAAGCCGAAAAAAGGCCCAAGGTTCCCCTCATAAGGTACATGGATGGAGTAAACGCCATTTTGTAGAGATAAGTGTCCCAAATAGGAATTCGAAGAGTAAGACGGGATATTAGGGGGCGTTTACCGATCAGACGCCATTTTACCTAAAAAGGGCCATTTTTTATTTTCGCACATGCATGCGCTTAAACACTCAAATCATATCCGGAAATGTCTCGAGACGTAGAAAAACATACATTTTAAAGAAATTTTGGGTTATTGTCCTCGCCAGACGCCCTCAAAAGCGGCCCAAAAAGGCCAAGGTTCCCCTCATAAGGTACATGGATGGAGTAAACGCCATTTTGTAGAGATAAGTGTCCCAAATAGGAATTCGAAGAGTAAGACGGGATATTAGGGGGCGTTTACCGATCAGACGGCATTTTATTAAAAAAGGTCCACTTTTTGTAAGCGGAGCTTCAAAACTATCGCATCCGGATCGAGGCTGTGGGGGGGGGGGGGGGGGCTGGCGAGGACATCACACAATATCTATGAAATGTATTCACCTCTAGGGGCATTTAAGGATGTTTTGGGTGTTAAAGCGCGTGCACGTGTGAAAATAAAAAGTGGCCCTTTTTGGACAAAATGGCGTCTGATCGGTAAACGCCCCCTAATATCCCGTCTTACTCTTCGAATTCCTATTTGGGACACTTATCTCTACAAAATGGCGTTTACTCCATCCATGTACCTTATGAGGGGAACCTTGGCCTTTTTGGGCCGCTTTTGAGGGCGTCTGGCGAGGACAATAACCCAAAATTTCTTTAAAATGTATGTTTTTCTACGTCTCGAGACATTTCCGGATATGATTTGAGTGTTTAAGCGCATGCATGTGCGAAAATAAAAAATGGCCCTTTTTAGGTAAAATGGCGTCTGATCGGTAAACGCCCCCTAATATCCCGTCTTACTCTTCGAATTCGTATTTGGGACACTTATCTCTACAAAATGGCGTTTACTCCATCCATGTACCTTATGAGGGGAACCTTGGGCCTTTTTTCGGCTTTTTTGGCCCCCTGTGGGGCCTAAAAGCCCCCACGTTGAGGAGTAAGACGCGCGTTTTGTTAGTAGAGTAGTTTTTCCGCTCCTATTCCAATAGTCAAAACATATGTACCTTATGAGGGGAGCTTTTATGTTGCTGGCTCTTGGACTATTTGATTGTACATTTATGAGAGGTTAACACTCTTTACCAAGGATAAGAAGTAGTGACTAGCAACTATTGAACGCCTTAGTTTCCTGGTTAACACACGATAACCAGCAACACCTGCTTTCTCCCATGACTGCAGTGAATTTTATCGATTGGTTCTCACAAAAAGTTATTCTTAATTGAATGAGCAGCTAATGTAGAAGATATACGTTTGGTATCTTTTCTACGCCACAGCGCTAGCGGTCCCTAGCTGAACGTTTGTGCGAATGTTAAGAATAAGTGTTGTTAACACACATTCTGCACGTTTAACCTCTAGTCAAAGTCCTTAGCAAAGTGTGTAAACCCACCTTTAACATAAAACAAATTGTACATGCATACAAATTGCTTTGAAGGTTTCTCCCCCCCCCCCCCCCCCCCAACACCACCTCCCTAAAAAGTTGAAAGGTTGATGTTGGGGGTTATTATCTTCTTTTCAGTACATATTATGTCAGCATAGTAAAGGCAAAAAACCAACAAAAAAACAATCACTGCAATCAATAAGATGTTTGTTTAGAGTACAACGAGAACAACTTGACAAGGTGGTTCCTTTCCACTTTCACAATCTAAACATTCCGTTCAACTTTGTAACCGAGTTACCAATTACATAGTACTGTACGAGTACTGTACAATGTTACACTTCAATGTTGCAATGTTACATCGGTAGAGATATGTTCTTTTTAGCGTTTTAGGTTTCGAATGCTAAACTGCCATCCGTGAAAAAAATAAATAAGGTAGTAATAAAAACAAAATGTGTTTCCATTCCTATTGAGATGTAGCTAAGAATTGCATTCTAACCCTTGAAGTAGTAACAATCAAATTGATTTTAAATATCTTCACATAATTTTAACAAAAAGAAAAAATAGATGCCACAAAATGAAATTTTTTAAATAATCAATGCTCAATATAGAGAGAATTAATCGTAAAAAAATGTTTCTCTAATCAGCACTTCCACTTCCATCCTGTCCTATAAGTAACTATAACTCTGTTGTTTTGTGAGGAAGCTTGAGTGGTACATATTTTCAAAAACAGTTTACATAGAACTCAGTTTTAGTTCTAGTTGTAGTACGCAATTAATTAATATTTAGTACACAAGTCGACACTAAATACAAATTGAATCTTATGGCCGGAACAAGACAAGTACCTACAAGAATTTACCCCATTAGAGAGCTTGACCAGTGCAATGAGCAAATACTAGAGCTGTACCGATTCCGATACCGAGTCTTGAGAATCGGCGATTTTTCATGGTATCGGTAGAATCGGCCGATTCCGATTCTTGGCCCAATATTACCGATACCGATTCTTTTGAATGAAGCGCCCGAAAATTTCCATTTCCGTTCAAATATATCGATTATCGAGAGTCGAAGTCACTATGCGTTGCACCAATCACGAAGCGACTTGCTGAAATCGACAAGTCGATTGGCAGCCATGTTGATTTTAGCGTGGTTCCGGCGCAGTATCACTACCGACCACGCTACCGACGTTTAGCATACGTTTGTGTACTTAACCCTTTCAACACATCCTACATAGCCTAGGCCTAATGTGCATTATACATTTTTTTTTAACTTGCCTAGTTCAGTTTTCAGATGGTACCAAAAATATACAGATGTGCTTGTCTAAGATAATATGTAGCATCCAAATTAATTTAATTTACTAGACCTAATATAAAAATAAAATAAATAACTTGCAATAATAGTTTGTATTAAAGAATCGGTATCGGTGGAATCGGAATCTGCAGAAAATTGGAATCGGCATCGGAATCGGAATCGGCAAAAATGTGGTATCGGTACAGCTCTAGCAAATACTGTTGGGTATGGCACCCAACTTGGCAATCTGACTGGGTAACGCCATTGTCCTAGTGCCAACCTTACAGACTTAACATAATAATATAAATAAAATATAGAATGTTACATCACATATCCACATTAAATTATAAAAAGTAAAAAACTAGTTTGTCAGCCTGTTCCTACAGTCAAATCTCATGAGAATGTAGTTGGATGGAAAACTTTTCGTGCCTTACAAAAAGTGAGATGTGTACTGTCGGTCTCTGTTACGACACCTAATGACGACGTGAGATGTGTACTGTCGGTCTCTGTTACGGCACCTAATGACGACGTGAGATGTGTACTGTCGGTCTCTGTTACGGCACCTAATGACGACATATGATTCTAGTTGTTAAGTATGTTGTTAGACAACAAATAGTAATAAATATGAATTCAGGATTGACCAGATGAACAATTAAAGTACATGACAATGACAATACACCTTTACACAAAATAGATCAGTCAGTTTTAACATACAGTACAAAAAAGAAATAACTGAACAGAAATAACTGGACTGGACTCACTCACTCCCTTTGGGAAACAATTTGCTCGTGTTAAATTAGGTAACAGTCACTAGACTCGACGTTTTAAATACGTACACGCACATTTGTGTGGAAGTCCATTTCTTTTAAAAATTTAAATTTGGATATGGTTCAACTGAAATGGATCACTTTCAACTCCCACTTGGACTTAGTCACGAAACATTTTCAATGACTACGCCTTTACAAATAACTATTGGAAGGGTATATTTCGATAATATTTTAGTTTCTTATGGGACAGTTTTAAAAGTTGAACCGAGGGGCATGTCAGTATAGATCTCACCTTCTACAACGACTTCCTATTTAGGCCAACTAGATATAAATGTGGAACCATTCGGGAGATATTGTGGTATAACTCGTAGCCATGTTTAGCTAGAGGCCTAGATAACATGTTGCATAATACTGTACATCATTTCAATCCTTACTTCAGACTCTTCCAAACACTATTATTAAAGAATGTTCTATTCTAAAGTTGATTTTTACTGTTTAAGACGGGGTACATTTGAAAGATTTGTTTGATCAATTTCTTGATGCTACTGGAGGTTTGGCTAATCTAATCCATGCCTATGTTTTTCCATAACTATCTTGGATCAATGGAACCTACCATACAATATTCAGAACTGCAAATGAATTTCATGACTAGGTTTGACTGTAGGATAGGCATATCCTGACTTATTATTGCACATGTACGCATTCAATATATTACATCTAATTTTTACATAACACATTTTATGTTGGTTAAGCCCCAACCACAATTGTCGGTATTGGATTTGTAATCTCAATCCGGAAATCGTGAAAAAGTTTGACTTAAAAATAGGGGTGTGCGGTTAGTACTTTTTTAACTCGGTTCGGTTTTCGGTTCGGTTAGTGTAATAACCTCGGTTTTTCGGTTCCGGGTCGGTTAGTCGTAAATAATATAGCTCCATTCCACATTTTGTAGGCAAACATTTTTTGTTTTAAATAAACTAAGCATATTCATGACTTTGCAAGTAAGAACCAAATAAAAATAAAACTGGGAAGTAGGAAACAACTGTGTGCTTTATTTTGGAAGAAGTTGATGGCATGCCTGTGATTATGGGAAGTAGAAGAGGTAGAAACTAGGCCTGTGCGAATATTTGAAAATATAGGCTCGACGTCGTACCAAACTCAGTTTTTAATTGGCTGGCGCAATACTTGCACTTGGCACGGATCGAACTAATTTTGGTAAAGTGTGCCCAAATATTTGCCTTGGTTGAGAGGCCAATATCACGTTGTTGAGGCTCGGAAGGAACTTGCCTACGCTGAGGCTGCTCCGGTGGATCATCAGCATCTTCATCGCTCTCAATAATTAAAGCTCTAGGCCTAGGCCTACCTGTGGCTGTACGACGCATTTTATTTTTATTATTTACCAAGAATTACGTTTTATAGCACACGACGGATGTAAATAAACAACGAAAGTTGACGACTACAACAAACCAGACGAGAGCCTCTAGTGGCCTAGGCCTATGGTTGGTCGTCTTGGTTCGATGTACGTTCGATATATCGATAGGTCGTACATATCTCGACGCTTAGCGGTGCGATCTAGCAGGCGGAGGAAACAGTCACGGTCGTTTCAAACATCGCGCGCGGGAAAACCGACTTTCGGGTTTTCAAACGAATTTTCGGTTCGGTTAGTAAAAAACCGACCCGACCCGAAAAGTCGGTTAACCGCACACCCCTACTTAAAAATATGGTTGTTATGACGCTGTTCGCAATAAAATTGTAGTGTCCTAATGATTTAGCACGAAAAAATGTACGATTGCGATCCCGATTATGATGCCGACATGATGGCAAGGGCTTTATGGAGATTGAAGATCATTACTGAACACAAAGCATGTCATGGTAATTATACATCTAGACTTACAACTGTTGTTACATCTGATTGTTTACAACTGTACTAGATTAATTTATGGATGAGGTTTTCCAATGGGTTGCACTCGGTGCTTCTGTTGTATTGTTCTGTATTGTTGTTCTAATTGTTAACTGGCGCATTCAGTGCGGTCCAGTGCAGGTATTGGAAAACACCTTTACAGGGGGGGGAGGGTTGCTTAGAATTTTTCAAGTCTGAAGTACAGCACAACCTTGATATTACGTCGCTTGATACAATGTTGTTCGTAGTATTACGTCGTTTTGATAAAAGTCCTGACGAATCCCCATAAGATGCAATGTTATTTTTCTCTTTTGATATAACGTCAAATGCAAGTAGGAAGTCGTTCAATTATCAACTCACACATAGCAGTTAATGAATTCATGTTGTCATTTCAGATAAACCTGTTTTTCCAATTGAATTCGATGACTCGAATTGATTTGAATCGATTTGACTTGAATTGAAAATCCCGTTTTGTCAAACTCGAAGACAGAAATGAGAAAAGCTTTCGGATTTACGGAATATTATGCCAAGTAAAAGACATCCTCATTGCTGAAAAAACTGACTTGTCCGCTCTGGCTAATGCAGTGCACATACGAGATAGCAGGTAATGAAAATATAGTTTCAACCCTCTGAACTGCATGATTTACAAATAAAATAATTAAGTACTACTGCCATCCCATAAACCAACTGATCCTTAATACAGGGTTGCCACCAAGAAATTTTTTAAATCCTCTGAAGATACAAAAAAAAATCCTCAAAAATCCTCCAAAACACATTTATTCTTTAACTTAGCATATTATAAAGTGTGAAAGAATAAACATTTTTTTAGGTTATGCGTTATGCCACATTTATATCTATGGCCAGATGATCTTTAAGAATTAACCTGTCCATTATAATTTATATATATATATATATATAAACAAGAAACCAGGCAAATAACAGCATAGACTCATAGAGAAAAGTCAGTCGTCACGTCACGGGCTCACGCTCACGGTTCTGCTTGTTACCAACGAGGCACAGGCAACACGCTCTATCGTACACTAAACTAAGACACACGTTCTGCAAAGTTGACGATAGAGGACGCTACTTACTACTAGACCAATCACAACGCTTTAGGTACCGCATTGGCTGTCTCCCACACAAGCTCCACCCTCTGCTTGCTAGTATAGTAAGACAACTTACAAAAATCAGTTGAAATCTCAATATTTCACACGTGTTTTGAGACATCGTGTCAATGCTGCGGGTTCAAGTGTAGATTGTCCAACTTTACTTTTTACGTTATTAAATCGTTCTTTATGGCAATATTTCAAATTATAGTAAATTTCACGGTTTTTACAATAATAGTAGAAATCCGCCAATTTGGCCGTTAATCCTCATGTCCGCGAGGAACCCTAAAAATCCGCAAAAGAGGATAAACTCCACAAAAACGGCAACCCTGCCTTAATATATGGCAAGCATTCATTGCTTGATTCCAACATCAATGATTTTTTTATAACTTTCACACATTAAATGTTCCTTATAATCAGAATCAAGAGTTGGTAGCTACTTTTTATCATAACTCTTCAGTTTTTTGTAATCTTTCTTTCATGTGATTACAATTACTGAAAGTCCTACTCTGCCACAAATCTTATCTGTCACTATTTCAGACAATTACTGAAAGTCCTACTCTGCAACAAATCTTATCTGTCACTATTTCAGTCCTTTCATTATTGATATTTTTATACAACCTATTTTCCGTGGAGCCTCGTTATATCAAGGTTGTATTGTAAATAGTTTACTTTAGAGAATTGCTTCACCATACATTTTGCTTTGCAAGCAAATAAGTGTCTTATTACATTAGGTAGACCTACACAGCATTATGATTTATGTACCAAATGCCTGACTACTGTAGTCCAATATTATTTGAAAATGATGACTGTACCTATACAAAAATACACCTCTGGTCTCATAGATAGATACGTTACCTATCTATGTACTGTAAATAAATTAAGATCCGCACATCATACGGTTGACCAGTAACAGTATCATTTAATGTACGTACCTCCAATGTTGTCCGAATTGGATGTAAAAAAAAAACTTGTAAACTTGTGTTGAATTGATTAAAAGTGGGAAATTGGCAACCATTTCAACTTTCAAGTGTCTGAATTGGAAGTCAGTGAGTAGAAGTTGGCAAGACTGCGAGAACACAGCTACCAATTCATGCTCGCCTACTTTAAGTAGTGTAGCCTACGTGAATTGCCAAGCACAACAAAATGTAACTTTCGAAACCTCAAGCCAACAAATCATCATTGTGGATATAATGTAAGTATGTAATTAGTTTGCATTGTTCTTTACATACTCGGATAACCCTACTTTTCGTCCATTTCCACCTCCATAGCTTGTTTGATTAGATAATAGATTGATTTCATTCAATAACAATTTGCGGCAGTCAAAGAGGCTGGAAATGTCACGTGTTTATTTACCAATCAGATAGGTTATCATGCAAAGTCGAAATTATTTGAAATTCAAGTCTGTATGAGTAGGGGTGTGCGAGTACTCGAAAAGTCGAGTTTGATCGAGTAGTTACTACTCGACTCGAGGTGATCGAGTTTTTCACGAAATACGAGTCGAGTTCGAGTAGTTTTGATTGACTGAGCCGCCGTATTCAACTGGTTAAAAATACCGCCAATAGGTGCTCGCCAGTATCCGAAAATAGCTTTTAAGTATCGATTTTACAATCGACTTTGAAGAAAAAGTGACCTATCGATCATTATCGAGCAGATCGATACACGCGGACCGCGCAGACCCAATAACGTAGTGATAATGTTAATATCTTTGGCGCAGACGGCGCTTATTAGGCCTATACTTCCGCAAATTCGCAAAGTGTCTGCGGTTTTTGTGAACTAATCGATGAAAGTGTGGATGATGTAGAAGTGGCAGCCAAACAAATGGAAGGGAATCTTCAAGAACCTAGGCCTACGAGATCGCTGACGCATAGGCCTAGGCCTCCTAGACCTAAGGGTACCTAACCATCAAAGATATTATATTATTATATTCCCTACTGATCATCATGTATTTGGAATCATTTTTAAAACGTTCCATACAACTTAAGCTCAAAATGTAATCTTTGCATTATTAACCTCAAAATGGGGAAACACTCGCCAACAAGGTCGCACAAAAACAAAAGTGGCCATCTGACAACCCATCTGCAAAACAGATAACACTGTAGTTCTATTGTTTCTCTTAAAGTCCTTCTCCTGTGCCAGGTCCCCATGTACAGTGTATGCCTAGTCCTAAGCCTAGCATTTGGCCATGCTTCTAGCATGGCCTATCCCAACCCAAGGCCCAAGACCTAGGCCAAGCCTTAGTACTTTCCTTGTCTAGATCACGTAGGCCTAGGCCCAGTTGGCAGAATTTAGCATCTATTGAGCCTTAGGCCTAGGGAGACAATAATATTGAACAAATTACAGTATATATGATTTTAGGCTTAGCCCCAGATAGGCTTAGGCCTCAGGGACAGCTTTTAGGCCAAGGTCTAGCCTAGGTGAACTCGGCAGTAGCTAAGATGGGGTCCTAGGTCTAGTCTGCTTAGTCCTCCACCGGTAGTTATTCCTTTCCTGTATCTTTTCATTATATTCAGGCACTACTCGAAACTCGACTCAAAACTCGCGAGTTATTTACTACTCGAACTCGACTCGATTTGGAAAAGTGCTACTCGCACACCCCTATGTATGAGTATGCACATTTTCAAGTGAAGTTGATGAGCACAAGGATACAAGTATTCATACTTCTAAATTCGGACATGTCCATAGATTTTAAAAAAATCGAACATAAAAATCCTTGAATACTGTACAAGTATTGCTTACCAATCCAAACCATTCATAATTAGAGATGTGCGTTCTTATTCAATCTAAAAACCTAGCTTAAGACAACCTTTGTCGATGATACACACGTTTAAGTGGTATTTGGAACTCTCTGGAGAGTCGTTTACTTATAACTAATTAAACTAAACTGGACACATGCCTGACATTGAAGGTCTGACCAAAATGGATTCAAGTCTGAGTACGTTTTGAGCCTTGGTCAAGAGGATTGTGACGACGCTGAACATTTCGACCGTTTGCGTCGTCGTGAACGGAACCGCTGGGTTCGGTTCCCAAACGATTTCCAACGAAGAGACGTTGTCCTGATTCTTGTGTCTTACGTCCGCCGGGAGTTGCTGAAATAAACAGAGAAACGGTTAAAAGTAAATAAAGATTAGTGACGCTTTATAGTCAACTCCATGCATTAATGCTTTTAATACGAAGCGTACAGCTGCTTGGCAAGCACCTACATAGATTTGGGGTTTTCGAATCCAGTAGGATGTAGGATGTGTGGAGTTGGGGAACAAGACAGGAAGCACCAGGTAGATGCCTTCTTGTACCGTATGTAAGTATCTGAAGGATGAACAGGACAAAATGCCAAATGGCATGGATGGAAAGGAACAGGAGTCCTATCTCTACTGGTTAACAAGCAAACACATGATGACACGACGGCTAGTGTCAATTGTGGGCATATGAAAAGAAGACTATTACCACCAAAAGAAAGACACGAGAACTCTCCGACTCACGTTTGTGTATATGCGCTGGTTGATGCCGAGACTGCAGACGATGACGTCGAACGAGCGATCCTTGACGTCGACGACCACAGCAGACTCCAGCATCGCCCCCTGTTGTCCGATGAACAACGCTAGGTAGATGTCGGTGCTCTTCTCGCCAGCCAGCTTGGCAGAGTACTTCTTCTTGTTACAGTTGGCAGCAATCCTGACACAAAAAACAACTAGACTCATAATATTCTGTAAATTATTTTTTTATTGAAATGTGGGACCAAATATAATTTGTAGGCCTACATGGACATTTTCAAAAATTTTCACACTACTAATCGGGATGATACGCTGGGGTCATGCACAGGTGTGTAGTCACACCTACCTAGGCATACTTTTCACAGCCTGGACGGCCCGTCCAGGCTCAAATTTTTCCAACCATGGCTGAAATGAAAGATTTAGTAATTCTTGTGTGAAAACCACTGAACTACTACTCTGCACTATTCTGAGATTTGGTTCCCTGTGTATGGATGTGGGTGAATCTCAATTTGTGGATATGTTATTGTAAATATATGGTCATAAACATAAACATGCTACATATAAATAGAAAAAGACAAACCCCAAAAAAACTCCATTTTTATTTTTCTGGTTGCACCCAGGTAACGAACATTTAATTTAGGACTACCCCCCCCCCCCCCCGGGGGTACGTAACAATACTACATACTTGTGCACGTCGTCGGGCACCCAGGTCGGGGGGTCCCGATAGCCGAGCGACGCGGAGAGAAGCCGATGGACCATCACGTCGGGGTAACGTCTGATGGGGGAGGTGAAGTGCGTGTACAGCGGTACGTTGAGGGCGTAGTGGCGGAAGTCTTCCTCGTCCACCCCGTTCGTGCAGAAGTACTTCGCGCGCTGGAACACAAACATTGTCAGCTCAAGCTAGACAATTTGGAGGGACTGATCAGAAAGTTTAGGATACGATCATATTACACTCAATACTACATGAATTGAATGTTTGATTTATTGTTTAACAATGCCCTTCCAAAGAACATTACGGTACTAACATAGTGAAAATTAGTACTTTCAGACTAAATTTAAAACATTCTTTTAACTGCAAGGGCATTGTATTGATGCCACAGTATAGAGCAATCAAAATAGACTAGATGCATTCTGGTGGCAAGAAAATAAACTTCTATTAGGAGTGGTTTAGCTGTCAATTTTCATTTTGTTTTATTGTTATTATTCATCAATGGCGCTGAAAGGAGGTTGCTTAGCAGCGCTATCAATGTTAGTTTTGAGTCCTCTATTATGTAGACAGTATTGTTGTACAGAATTGATGATATATTTATGGTGTGATGTGATATAATGTATGCCTAATTTGTACCTGAAATATCGAAATAAATTGATATGAATTTGAATTCATATCTTTATATTAACTTAAATCTTCCAATCTAAAACTTACAAGGGAGATTTCACTGTATCCAAAACTTCCAAGATAAATAGGGCCTACTCACAGCCATCGGCTTGGCGCATCGAGCGTGCAGAACCATCATCCTGGCTTGACTGAGGAAGTCATCGCCGTCGTAGTTCTTCATCGTTTTCTGGAGGTTTCCGGCCGAAGAGATGTCGAGATGGACGCCGTACCGTTCCATCAGCGTCTGCAGCTGTTCCATGAGGAACGGCAGCGGGGGCAGATGCGACCGGAGGAACGCACACCTCGGAAAGTCCTCGTAGATACGCTTCGCGACCGTCATGTTGGCCAGCAGCATGAACTCCTCGATCAAACTGAAAGTAAGGATTTTATTTCTCACTTTTCATTTAAAAAAATGTGAGTTTTACGATGTTAGGCCTATACGTGGGGGTTATTTTTTTTTTAAATAAAAAAAACACTATTACTAGGCCTACAGCAAGTCTACTTAAAAAATCCGAGAGAAGGGCTATGTTGAACACTCGTACATAGTGATGGTTTGTGGTGACTATGCAAACGTCTGCATCTATAGATGTAACATTTTATTCTCACGAGGTGAAGGGAAAGCCCAGCTAGGCCTAGGCCGGGTACCCAGAAAAGTATAGGCCTAGGCTTATACTTTCTCTTGGGTAGGTCTATGATGGGCCTAAAACCCCGAAATTTTTCTAACTTCATCGTACTTGCAGACACATAAAAATTTGTTTCTGCCATTTGGATTCTTCAGTCTGCGTTTATAGAAGTATATAATTAAAACCGCGCGACGAATGACATTTTTAGGCCTAGACAGCTCGGCTCGAAAATATCGAGTCGAAAATGAAGCTCAGCTCGGTATCGAGCTTAAAAAAAAAGCTCGAAAAAGCTCGTAAATTCGAGTACTGGCACACCCCTACCATTTTGTGGTGTTATTTTATTTTGCGATTTGATTCCGATATCCAGTGATGCATAACATAATGTAAACAATAAATAGCCTACTCTGAAGTGTACGGTTACACTTTGGTTTTATAGCGTATTGCAGAATATAGTACAGAATCACCAATCAGTCACTTGCTTCGATCTCGAAACCGGCCGTCGATTTCCCTTACCGGTGCGACTCCTTATTGACGTAGACGGAGTAGCTGTTGGGGATACCCGTGACCCGATCGAGCGAGAAGACCAGTTTGGGCTGGTCGATCCTCAGCGCCCCGTCGCTGAAACGCCTGTCTCGGAGTATGTTGGCGATGCGATGCAGGTGGTTCACCACGCGACTCAGGTCGTACACGTTGAAACTGCCGTGTACCGGCGGCACTTCGTCCACCGTCCACTTCTTGTCGGGGTTCTCCAGCATGACCTTAATAAATAGATAGATAGATTTGATTTTCTATTGACATATACATTGTACGGGTGTTACTCTTTTCTTGAGAGAACAATATTAATACTAGGCAAAATAATTTAATGATAGCCTACATAATATAATCATATATAGGGACATGATATTTTCGTGAAGCATGTTTTCACGAAATTCTACAAATGTTATCCAATTTCACTTTTTTCAATGGTTGTTGGTAAATGGCACTTGGACCTATTAAATAACGTTCACGACTTTTCGCGAAATTATACCCATTTTCAATTTTCCCGCGAAATATAACGTATTGTCGGCAAAACGCGATGTTTTGTACCGAAAATCGTGAAGAATGGTTCAAAAGTCAATTTTTCACGTAATTACGAAATAAATTTTCAACCCGCGTAAAATTTTTAAATTTCAACCCTGCGATCTGCGAGTTCGACTGTGCGAGGTGACTTCCGGTGACCGATCGAAATAATATCGAAAGTCGAAAAACCGTGCGATCTGTGGTGAGTTCGACTGCAAGAGTAGACTTCCGGTGACGCTGATCTTTCTGTCTTGTTTTGTTGTTTAGGCCGTGAAGTCGTGTTTACTGTTTAGAGATCCTTTCATTGAAAATGCCGAAGATACTATCTATTTTTGATCGTGAACAAGAATTTAAGAGTGAAGGCTTCTATGTTTTCGATAAAAAGACGCAAATAATGATGTGCAAATATTGCAACACCAGAATCGACTGGATAAGGCGCGACACATGTAAGAAACATGTGGAGAACAAGACGCACAAACGCAAGAAAAACAATTCGCTCGCACAACAGCAGAAGCAGATCTCCATCCAGGAGTCACTTCAGCTTGGAAACAAAGCTAGAATAGAAAAGCAGCAGTTCGCCTTGGATTTTACTAACGCCTTAGTAAATGCCAACATCCCGCTGGAGAAAGCAAACGATCCGAACATCAAGAGTTTTTTGAACAAGTATATTGAAGGTACGTAGTGAAAACCATATTATTTAATCTAGTTGCAATCCTATGGCAAAGCAATGCATTAAATTTAAATGCAAGCACAAGCCCTTTTTAGGCCTAGGTCTAGGGTCAAACTTTCATAGGCCTAAGCCTAGCCTAGGCCTAGGCCTAGGTTAGACCCTGGGCAAGTTTAGGCCTAGGCTAGACCCTGGGCAAGTTTAGGCCTAGGGCCTAGGCTAAGCCATGGACCAAACATTCACAGGCATGCGGATGAACTTGAATTTTTCAAGCTTATTTTGTGAGTAGGTATTTGTCCTCATACAAATGTTTGAAAGAACAAGCCCGTTTTAGCCCTAGGCTAGACCCTGCGCAAGTTTAGGCCTACCTAGGCCGTGGACCAAACTTCCGCATGCATGTAGATGAACTTTGCATTTTTCAAGCTTATTTTGTGAGTAGGCATTTGACCTCATACAAATGTTTGTCTTATTTTCAGGAGCCGGAGACCTTCCCTGTGCGAAAACTCTACGGACAACGTACGTGCCCAAGATTGGAGAGGAACGCCGACAGATGATCAAGGATGCCGTGAAGGATAATCCGGTCGTTATAATGTGCGACGAGACGACTGATCGCAAGGGCCGATGCATGTTCGTGATACTTCTTCGTGTTCTTTTGTGCAAAGAAGAATCGTCTGTGTATGTTGGCGGGGTGAAGGAACTGGAAAATGCCACAGGTGCCGAGTGTTCGCGAGCAATTCTAAATGTTGTAAATGAGTTTGAAATCAAATTTGAGAATGTCGTCAGTGTAACTACAGACTCCGCAAGATACATGACAACGTGTGTAGATGCATTGAAAGTTATTTTTTCTGATCATCTTGTCCATGTACAGTGCTGGGCACATAAATTAAATCTGGTTGCAAGCTTGTGGTCTGCAGAGTTGTCAGCGCTGAATACATGTGTTCAGCAAACAAAGTCAGCATTCCAAAACACGCGGAAGCGTAAACACAGATACATATCCTTTCTTAAATCGAAGTATGTCAATGGTGAGAAGAAGCCAGTCTTATTCCCAGCCCCGGTGATGACTCGTTGGAGTTCGTGGTTTAACTCGACTCAATACATTGCTGAATACTTGGAAGACTTGGTAGAGTACCTGAAAGAAGTAGAAGAAGGAGGGAGTGCCATCGAATATTTCAAGAGCGTGAACACGGACGAAATTGCTGCCATCAAGTGCTCTGCAATATTCCTAACGGACCACTGCAAGCCAGTCATTGATATGATTGCAGTGCTAGAAGGAGCTAAATACCCATTTGCTCACAAAGTTTCATCACGATTGTCCGATATTCAAGATGGCTTCTTGATTGTGAGCAATGGGAATTTTAGCGAAAATACCCAGAGCGAGCTGCGCACTATGCGCTCGCAAATAAAGCGCTCGGCAATGGTTCAAACCCTTAAAGCTGTCGGCTTGAAATCGCACACAAAACTTGTTCGCTTGATAGCTGAAGATTCAGCGAAGGTTTTTGTGTCAAGCATTGGCACATTGTTCGATGTACGGAACATTGCTACCAATATCGTAAATCAGAACCTACATGCAATGGCGAAAAAGGTGCCACTTTTGAAAGAAGTTACCCAGCACAATTTTTTTCAGGGATATATGGCCTTCCAAAGAAAGGTAGCTGCGGTAGTAAGGACCAATGAAAAGGTGGATGTCATCCAAGTTCTACTCTCCCTGCAAGAGGATCACGCCCACTTTGTGCAACAAAGTATTCGAGCAATCTGGATTCCACCGTCGAACGTGGACAGCGAGCGTGCGTTTTCATCGTATGGACATGTGTTAACTGACCTGCGTACCAACTTAAAAGCTGAGAACCTGGAAATCATGTTGGTGTCGTACTTTGGAAACAAGGCTTGATACTTCTTACTTACATACATTTAATGTTTGTCATGATTTTGTAGACATAAACGTTCCCAAGTCGTCAACCTTCATTTGTATAGGCCTACTAGATGCTATTTTGTAACTTGGCTCACACTTTCAGTTGACAATGTTGTAATAAAACATGCCGTACATTACTACTACCATAGAGCTCATTTTATTTTACTTTCCTACAATTTTCCCTGCTTTTTATTTATTTTTTTACCGCAATTTAACACCGCTTTTAGTATTTTGCAGGTTTATTTACCGCTTTTATTCACCGTTTTCACAAATTTTTAACACCGCTTAATGGAGGTTTTTATTTACCATTTTTGTATGTCCCTAATCATATATCAATCCAAGGTCTACTAGATCGCTTGTAGCGCGCGCGAAGTAAGGTCATCTAACCTATTTCCATAATGTTAAAAATCCCATGTTATTCAAATGGGAGAATCATTCTGAAAAACAAATGAATTGATCTGTCAAAACAAATTATGGACCAAAAAGACAAAATAACAATCGGTAATGAGATTTTGTCTTCGCATTCTATATATATTTATTTTGTAATACTTTACGCGTAAATTCACATTATTGGTGAGGGTTATTTAAATAATAATGCGATTTTTGTAGTTGGATCCAAAATGGCGATTTTGGATCACATTCAATGACCTTACTTTGCGCTTCGCAATTACTCCGCTAGGAGTAAATCCAGTAGACCTTGATATCAATCATATAATCATACAAAATCATATAACAAATGAAATAGGATAATATGTAGGGCCTATTGCAAGAGGCGGAACTTATGTTAATATTTAGGCGCAGGTATTCATGGAGCGAACAGAAATTGAAAATTGAAAATTGAGGTGATGTCACGACTAGGGATGACGAAATCAGACATTTTTATCACCCGGCTGTAGGCCTACACGTTTACAATCTGAGTAGTAAACAAACTACAAAATCGAGTGGGGTATCTAATTAATCACAATATATATATATCACTCTCTCGGGATATAATAATAAAAACAGCCAAAACAAGTTGAAGTTGCAGCAGTTGTAATATCTAATTAAATTAGCTGTTTAAAAGTTTTCTTTTTAATTTTTTTGGGGTAATTTTAAAGCATTGTAATGCAATCTTTACACACAGTAATCGGGGGTTCCATAGGACAAGTGGACATACAGTCTTCAATGTGGTAGTATTAAAACCACCAAAGTCGCTAGATTCTACAAGTAGGCCTATTGGCCACAGGTCCGAACCTCATGGCCATGAGCCACTGTGAACGGTATAAAACAACGCTGGTGTAAAAAACTCACCTGGGCATGTTCGTATGCCAGCTGCGCACACGAGTTGATGACCGATCGGGTGAAACGGTGACTAACGATCGTGGCAGACGGATCAATCTCCCAAAAGACGGAATATGCGAGCTTGTCTTCGCCGGGAAGTAGAGAGCACAGCATGCAGAGCTCTCTAGGAAGCATATGGTAAACCTAAAAAACAACAAAGTGCACAACAATAATATAATAATAATAATTAAATAATAATAATAATAATAATAATAATAGTATACAAATAATATAATATGTAATAATAGGCCTATACAATATAATTATAATACTAATAATAATAATAATAATAATGTTATAATAATAATAATAATAATAATAATAATAATAATAATAATAATAATAATAATATATTTAATTAATAATAATATACATTTATCATTCAGTCCGTAGGGCTTACCAAATCACAGCACGCTGATTATTTAGATTTTCGATTTCAAAATGCATTCTTGAGATATATATAAAATTTAAATATGACCATTTTGTGCAGTTTTGGACGTAGGCTATATGAATTGGGGCTCAGAGGAGTAATCCCTTACAAGGTAGATCCTATCGGTCACATGAATAAAGATTAGAATACAATCGGGACCGACCGTGTCGACGAGGTAGGTGCTCGTAGCCCTGTCGGCGACCTCCCTGTCGAACACCGTCCCCTCCTCGACGAAGTACGACACGTCGGATATGTGCACGCCTATCTCGAGGTTGCCGTTGGGCAGCTCCTTGCACGACATTGCGTCGTCCAGGTCCCGCGCCGTCGCGGGGTCGATCGTGAAGATGCACTCGCGGCGCAGGTCCTCGCGAGCGAGTATCTCCGCCTCGGGTATGACGTACGGCGAGCGGGGGAAGAACGAGTGCATCTCGAGGGGGTACGGGTCGACCTTGAGGTCGTTCTCGAGGAGGATTGACGCGTTCTCGGCCTTTATGTCGCCGGTGGTGCCGACCGACTCTAGGATGACGCTGCGGAAGTAAAGTCAAGTTTTATTCATCCGTGGACAAGTACAAGATACAAATATAGGCATCGTCAAGATTCATAATGAACAAAGTTGTTTTGCTAACAATGAATCCAACCAAACATGTGAGTATAGTAGCCCATCTATAAGTTAACCGATTTAAAAATAACATCATGAATCAAAATTAATGTAGCTTCTTCCAATGTAGGGCTATATGGTCTATAAAGTTACCTACATCTAAACTTATTTATATGGAAAATCTTAATTGAGACAAAATGTGATTAAATATAGACCGTCTAAAACATCAACTAAAATGGGGGCAAAATGAAAGATTCTGGGAAAAACATAGCAACTTTTTTGGTGCTACTGGTTTATTAAGGCATAGGCCTACACTGGTTCGGCACAAAATATTTAATGAAATGAAATAAATACTCAGGCTACTGGTTCATAAGAACCATTTAAGCATACCAGTTTTAGGTAGGTCTAGGATTTAAGCACAACATTAGATAAGGGTTCAATTTTTTTTTTAAGTTGTATTGAAAATTTGCATCCACAGGTATGCACAATTAACATTTAACATTTTTGTAGGGCTCAGGCAATTAGTTTACAAGCGTAACACCAGCTACTCACCCCACAGCGAAGCGTACGTCTGTCCATTCTACAATGGAGACAAGAAACAGTTCTGTTGCATATTTCTTGTGTTCTTCAAGGAACCTATTTGGGCAGCAAGTGATTGGGATCCTGATTCGGGGCACTCTTGGATCTCGCGGTGAGAACAATGCCGTATCGGGATTCTTATCTGCCATTGGCTTCAAAAATCCCACTGCCTTGCGAGGATGCACACGGTTACGAATGAAGACCACCTAGAAATGAGAGGTTTACTAATGGCGTTTTCCACTGGGCCGCACTGAGTACGCCCTGAAACGTCACAGTCACGTGATGCACGGCACCAGTGTTGCCCTCAGTGCAAATCCCAGTGGAACATATTTATTTTTTCAGTGCAACAAATTGGCGGTAAAAGTGATAAAAATCAAGATGTTTAATCGATATGAAAGGCATTTTAGAGGATAACCAAGCAACTTTATTCAAGTTACTGCAGCTAGAAGGTACAGTCGTTAACTAGGCTACATAAGAAGTACTAGAAATTAAGTTCCATGAAATAGCCTAGGTAAAGGGTAAACATAACCTCAAACTTAATAACGCCATACTGCGTCTATATCAGAATAGTGGTAAACAACATCTTCCAGTTGTGTTTTTATGTTTGGTTTAGATGTTGGTTCGATTTTAAGCTTCACTATCTGACGAAAATACTTGGAAGTTCCATTTCCGCGTACAATTTTCCCGCGTTTATGGCCGCCATATTTGCACCGAAAATACCGCACTGACCCCCGAAGCCAGTGCGGCTCAGTGCGCACTCGAGTGCACTGCGTCAGTGCAAGTTCGCCAGTGGAATACGCGAAACCCGCACGAGTGCAATTTATCGTTACCAGTGGAACGTGCGACTCGCACTGAGTGCGCACCAGTGCGGCCAGTGGAAAACGCCATTACAATTGCTGTCGTTACAATCAGTTAACAAAATCCATTGTTGTACCAAGGAATGGAACCTCATTTGGAGGCTGAATTGATTAAGTGAAAAGTTGTTGTAATGATAAGTTTGTAATAAAGTTCACATCTAGCAGTGCTGCTTCAATTCAGTCACTCATCATTGCAAAATACTCATCTAATACACTAGTACCGGTAGGCTATCAAACCAGTGATTTAAAAACAATGTATACTTACTACTCCAGTTCTTTGAATATTATTGTCACGTCCCTTCCATTCTTCTCTTGAATTTATTCTGATCACAACTTCGTCGCCCTCCAGTGAACGGTTCCTGTTTCTGAGCCCTTCTATTAAAATGTCCTGACCCCTATCCTGAAAACAAAATATAGAGTAACATTAACAGGTTACGTGCGGCAGCGTATTCTTAGCTCCTGTCCAGCCGTGTGTGGTGCTTGAAAAAGTGTAACTTTCACAGCGTGCATTTTGAATAATCCCCAAAGTGTTTGCTTCACCGATTTAAATAGTATTTCTCAGCAATGGGCTCATTAGGTTTCTGTGAAACTTACAGCCACACACATGGCTGACAACGAGCCACAGTGCGTGTCGTGTGTGTACACAACTGTAAGAGTTCTGCGAGCCACATGGTGCACCGCTACAAAGGGAACGTGTTAATGCAACACCATTTATTATTTGAAATCGCACAAGAACTACTCATAGGCCTATATTATGTAGAGCTGTGCTTTTTTGGTCTCAAATATAAATGGTAGATGTGAGAAAATTGGGTTCGCAGTTAATGTCTCGAACTTTTGATAGATTTGTTTGACCCATTTTAATTTTTGCCAATTAATGCTTTAATGGTATGCTTTAAAATATTTACAGTTGACTATGATCAGCAGTGAAACTTGTTAAATAACAAAATTATCTATAGGCCTATAACAAACCATTTTTGAGATCTCAAAAGGTTCTTATGCCTGTAAAGGTACCACCTTTTTAAAGAAATTTGTTTTTTAGGCCTATAACCAATAATAATCTGGCTCCCAAGAGTTTATTATATAGAAGTTTTACTGTATAGTGATGATCATCATCATTATCATTATCCATCGCCGTGTCCTGCTTCTGGCAGGGTCAGCTTGGGTTTCACAACCAAATTTTTCCACCTCTTCCTATCTTCCCACAATAGTGACATATCTTATAAAATAGGACTATTGTTTAACTTTAATTAACAGCGAAATAATTGGATATCATGATAAACATGTCAAGTAAAATGCAATATTAAAAAATATAGGCCTACCTAGTAAAAAACAATTATGAATAAGTTTTTATATAATTACCGGAGCTGTAATGTATGCTTCAGTGAAATTCTTTGGGTTGATACGCATCACTCCCTCAACAAATTCCTGTCTCTCAAGTCCTATTTTGACTTCTTCTTCTGTTAAATAATCATCAAAAGGCTCTGGATTTGTACTAGGCGTCTTAGGAGTGGTTTTCCCTTGCGATGACCGCTTCTTCTTTTGTTTTTTAGGTGTGCCAGAAGCAGGAGAAGTATTATTAAACATTGGAGGGTACAAGTAAGGTTCGTAGGGTTCTGGAAGAGCCGTCAAATCTTGTTGTGCGTCGGTGTTCTTTTTACGAGACCTTGGTTTCTTGACTTTAGTCGGTTTCTGTCTGGACGAAAATTCTACCGACTGGAAGTGATCAGCGGGTTGCCACACCTGACCATCAATTTTCATTTTAAGTAATGTATTATTAAGCTGACTGGTAATACTTTCTTGGTAGTCTTCTGTAAGTACTAATGGAGAGTCATGACTAGAACTAAAAGAAGTTCCAGCTGAATGCTTCTGCACTTTTTTATTGGGAAGAAGCTTTGTACTACTGCTGTCACCTATCGTGGAGGGACCAAAAAACTTTGTTGTGCCAAAAAAGGGTTGGCTATCCATATCAGCATCTGTGTCTAAATTTAAGTGCGCAAATGATGTGCCAACTTTTGAAAGTGAAGTGAATGAGAATAGTGCATCTTCACTGGGGTCAGAACTCCCGTCAGCTGATGTCTTTCGCGACTTGTGTCTTGGTCTATTCCTCCTTCTAACCTTCTTTGTGGCATCGTCTTTCAACACTCCATCATTGCCACAGACCTCAAATGGTAATGCTGCTTGTGCTCCAAGATCATCAGAATATATTCCAGTGGCAAGTTGAGCTTGATCAGCCATTTTTGGCACAACTTCTAAAAAAGAAAAAAATCATGTTTAGGCCTAGATAGGCTACTGGTACCCAAATTGCTGGAGACTCGTGAATTTTGCAAATGCCATAACATCAAAATATGTAGGCCTAGCCTAGAAATGATTTTCTTAAAAAAAAATGAGCTGCATGTATTTGTCAATTTTAAAGCTTAAAATTCCGAAATTGAATTGCCTGTCAAAAAACAAATTCAAATCATAGGCCTAGGCCTAATTAGGAATTTCTTTAGTACCTGTACCGTACGTAGCTCTATTGAATTATGAGTCAGTGTCTAATTTTTACATGAATTTTAACGTAGGGCCTAGGCCCCTACATGTTACACACATGTGTAGGCCTAGGCCCTAGGCCTATATAAATAATGTGCATACTTGTTCACTAGGCCTACATTCTTTATGAACAATTAATTACCTTCGTTGATTAACTTTGGGAAAATTTATAATGGTACCGGTAAGCTATGAATTATAAAATGAAAATTGCACTAGGTTTGAACATGATTTCAATGCACTACTACAGTAGGTTACATGCATCTAGGCCTAGGCCTACTCAGTAGAAAATGGGAATCCCCAATCTCTTGACTGAAGATGCCTATGCCTAGGCCTAGGCCTAGGCCTACCTGGCCTCTGAGGGGTCATGAGTAGGCCTAGGCCTAGGCCATTACACCCTAGGCTAGGCCTAGGCATAGATTTGAAAGAGTATTGTCCTAAGAGATAGATAGACCGATGCATAGGCCCAGGCTAGCCTAACCTACACTTCTTACAATGAAGGCCTAGGCCTAGGCCTAGCCTAGTAGGGTAGGCCTAGGGCCTTAATCTTGGTTCAGTGGTGAAATTGCAGTTCAGAGTTGACTCACTCCTCAGGGAGAATAAATGGGAAAAACCCTCGGCCAACTACTAGGCCTAGGCATATTACTTCGGCTACACTTTGTAGGACTATAATTACCCTTTCAAAATAATCAGACAGGAATGTTCCAGTTAAAGGCTTTTAAGCCAGTTCACCACTACCACCAGTCCACCACCAACAGCCAAGGCACAGCTGCTGTCAAATTACACAATTTAATTTGTTTTCTTGTGTTGTCCTTTCTGCAATAATTTATTTTCTTATTTGTTTGGCTTTCGTTTGTTGGTAGTGCTGTTACCACAGCCTTGTAGTTTATAATTGAAATCGCGCCAAATCAATCCCGGACTTTTCCCGCCATAGGCCTAGGCCAATGTTTTGCTTTGATGTTGAGTTGATCCGCCTTTGAAAAAATCAAAGTAGAAGTTTAATATGAGTCCGTAAATCATCTTTAGGTATGTAAATATATTTTATCATTTTTGAATGAACAAACTAAGCTTAATCAGTAAAACTTTCTACCTAGGAATAGGCCTGGGCGTATAAGATAAGTAGCATTTTAGGTTAGGTGTGTTGTCCTAACGTAGGCCTAGGCCTAGATTAGATTACACACTTCAAGGCCTAGCCTAGTCTCAGGTGATAGGCTAGCCTACCCATGTAGACCTACGTTATTAACTGCATTCAGTTAATAATATTTTTTTAATGCAAGTAAGCATAGGATAGGTCTAGGCTAGGCCTACCTAACCATAAGATGTAAGCAGGAGTAGGGTTGCTTTGCTGTACGCTAGGCCTAGGTCTAGGCTATAGCCTTGGGTCTAGGCCTTGTACTCTAGCGAATTGTCATTTTTGTGACAACCAGGCTTAACCAGTACGAGCTGAAGGAAAAGCTGGATTTATGACATTGCATGACACTGCACGGCTTTTCTGCCAGCCCGTGTGTGGTACTGCAGGTTGCTCACGTCCTTGCGGGACTAGGCTAGCAGAAGAACTTAGTATCATGGTTATTGTACTTCACTTTCATTGGTCCAGGGAGTACTTGGTGTTCATTGATGGCAAATAGTTAAGAAAATAACCATAGCCTAGGCTTAGGCCTATGTGTTTGCAATGCTTCTAACTTTTAGTATTTTCTCTTTTATTTCAGAAATGGGGGTTGTTTCAGTGCTAGAGAATGAATGTAGTACGAGTCTTGAAACAAAAGATCAAAGTAAGCCTAAGGACAATGAACAGGATAGATCCACTTCGTTAAATGATCCTATTGTCGTATCAATGAAAGAAAACACTGAAGAAAGTTGTGACGCAAATCTGGAATCAAAGAATGAAAACATGGATTTGGCTTCTCCGTTAAGTGGAAAAGTTGAAACAAACAGCATCGTGTCTCGGAGGCATAAGCTTAAGCGCGATGTAAAACCCAACGGGATATTAACTCCTGACGAGAAAAGCATTGCTTTGGAAGAACGAAAACTTGCCAATGAGGAGAGGAAACTTGCGATTCAAGAGAAAAAAATTGCCATTGAAGAAAAGAAGTTACTAATAGAATCGCAAAAAATTGCCCTTTTAAAGGAAAAGCAAAATATGAGTAATAATGTAGGCCTAGGCAACCAATGTGATCAGTCTGATGATGCCGAGTCTCCTTTGAGAGAAAGAACTAATGTATTTGAAGTTCTCATGTCTTTCAAGCAGCATTCAGCTGTGACAAGTACTACTGAGAATATTGTCATCAAAGAAAAGCCTAAAGAAGTAGAAGATATAGATTCTAAAATAAACTCAAAAAACAAAAAAAAGATAGTGAAAGATAGGTTAGAGGAATTAGCTGACAAAAAATTAAACAAGCATACCGGTAAGTCTAGACGTTCAACAGAACGAGATAGTTTGAAAGGTGAAAAGCTTTCAAAAACAAAGCGAATCCTGCTTGTTTCTGAATCAGACGAAGAAGGTAGCTCACAAGGGAAGGTGATTGCTGTGGATGTGATACCTGGTAGTGATGATTGCCTTCCAATGCTTTCTTCAAATACTTCCGTATCGAAAAGTCCAAAATCCATACCGAAGAAGAATGGTAAAAATAATCGATTGATTTTAATGTCGGAAGAAGAATCTGATGATGCCGTCCTTAAAGAACATTCCACCAAGGCCACAAAATCTAAACAGAAATCATCATTAAAGCAATCTAAATTAAAGCTAAAACGTGATTCTGAATCGGATTCCAGCCCGCCACCAAACGAAAAGAAACGCAACAGTCTGTTCAACTATTTTAATTCTGTGTCCAAGAAAGAAGTAAACAGTGTAACTCCTGAGAAAATCAATGTAGAAACTAATGATGAATCCTCTCCAATTATCACTGAACAGAAATCTGCCACGGCCGACACAATGTCTGCGTGTGCTCGCAAATCAAAGCTAAAGCTACAACCTGCTATTGTCCTTCGGCCCCTTGAGTTAGAATTAACGGGCAACCAACTTAATGAAGCGAAACCAATGAAAACTAATTCAAGTGGATGTAGAAGATCTCCTAGGAAGAAGGAATCAACACCAACCAAACTATCCGTGGAAGGTAAAGATTCCAAATTGTCAGCTCAGGAGAAAATAAACACGAAACCAAAGTCTTCCAAGAAGCCGTGGCAAATGAGGATAAAACCGCCGAGCTCTACTCCTGTCATGGATTTGTTTACCAAAGTATTATCAGACGAAGAAGGTAAAGTATCCTGATTAGTTCGTGCATGAATAGGCTTGTTGCAATTAATGTATAATTCAATTTTGTGACCTGAAAACCATGTACTAAAAAGTTTAGGGTGTTCTTTTAATGCAAAATTTGAAAAAATTGAGTCCTAAGATCCTTTGTTATTTGAACTACCGTAGCCGTGACTTACTGTTGAGAAGACATTTGCCACAAGAGTGTGTTGAAATCAGGACCGAAATAGTGTTCACATCCATTTCGGCAGCCTACTCGCAATTGTCAGAAGTTACTTTGACGTGAGATTTTGGTAGGCCCACAGTCCTGGACATAGTCCTCCATGTAATTACAACCAACCCTACACACAAGTGATTAAGATTCAGAGATATGATGACATTCACAGCGTGAGTGCTGGCGAAAAGTTGAGTTCCTTAATCTAGTATTAGATTAAGTGTAACTCCTTTGTTGTGTCAGCACTATGATTTTTACACTTTGATCGCTGATCCTGAATTATTCTGCTATATTACAAAATCAACCTGTAGGCAACAACAGGCTACTTAACTATTTTAATTGTTGCAGATAGTATTTATTACTTGGTAATTTTACTCTACAATATTGCAAATCTAACTCTTTAGTTTTTTTTTTGTAAGATTTTAACTGTTCAAAAATGCACCTCTGCTTAAGATAGGTGGCCATGCTGTATGTACATACATGATTTACTTTTATTGTTTCATAATTTTGTATCTGTGGTCGACTTGCAATCTATCACATTTAGGCTATAGTAAACAGAAAGTAACCTATCATACATTTAATTTAACATTTCCCATTTGTATTTGTTTAAGATTTGGTGATTGATGATGAGAGTGATAGTGAGGATTCTATTTTCATTACAAAGAAGAGAACAATTAGTTCAAAGGATGACCTGAAACAGTCATCTTCAAAGGAAGTAAAAAGCCCTATAGTTGCAAAAAAGTTACAAGACACAAACCAAACACCTTCAAAGGAGCCAGGCAGTCCAATAGTTGCAGATAAATCAGGGGTAAAGAAAGGAAAAAGTCCAAGAGCTGCAAAGAAATCAAGAGTACAAGACACAGACCAATCACCTTCAAAGAAGGCAAGAAGCCCAATAATTGCAAAGAAATCAAAGTTACAGATCAAGACACAAAATCAAGCACCTTTAAAAGAGGCAGATATTCCAGCAGTTACAAAGAAATCACGAGTGAAGGAGACAAAAAGCCCAATAGTTGCAAAGAAATCGAGGTTACAAGACACGAATCAAGGACCTACAAAGAAAGTTTCAATGAAACCACAGGTAATATTGAATAAACTTAAATCATCAAAAGTAGAGCCTTGTTCAACTTCAAAATCTACATCAGAAACTGTAATTGACAAACGTGAAAGAAAATGCAAGACAAAAGTGCAAAATACAGTCGAAATGACTTCTGATGATAGTGATCTGGACATTCAGATAGTTGAAACAAAGAAAAGCACTTCAAAAGCTCCCTTAAAACTGGCCCCTCTGTTCATGAAAAAACAACAAACACCAAAGGAAGTAAAACCAACGGTAGACCCATCCATTTTAGAAGCACGACAACGTTTCTTGAAGAGCGGTGTTCCGGACTGCGTGAAGAAAATTACTGAAATAATTTTCAGAGATGAGCCGGAAGATACGGTATTTCCTACCCTTGGTACATCCCACGTTACGCAGCAAGACAGTTCGGAAATCTGGCACCTCCCTAAATCTGATTTGAAACTATCCCCTGTTATCCATGAAGAGCCCTTGGTTTTAGTCAAGTCAATCCCAGTAGGATCATTTGTTAGCAATATGACGACAGCTGGCTCGATTTTAAACCGACCTTCGCGGCCACATCCCATTGACCCAGACGTGTGCCGCACGCTTGTCAAAAGCTTAAAACTTGAGAACCCAAATTTCCCGTATCCCATGTATCGTATGTTTAAACTGTTGCGAGATAAAAATGTGAAACTGCAACAGGGCGAAGGTTCTTCAAGAGTTGACGTCGACAAGAAAAAGAAAAATACATCTAGGCTTTCCAGAAAGAGGAAACGTGTCATTTCGGATTCAGACGAGGAAACGAAACGAGAAAGTCAAGTTTCTGATAACAGATTCCTAATGTGGACCGAGAAATACAGACCTTTGTCGGGAGATGAGGTCGTCGGGAATAAAAACTGTGTGAAGCAGCTGAAACTTTGGCTGGAGTCTTGGAAGAAGTTTCGCAACTGCGACAATCCGAAAACCTTGGGGAGGAAAAGAAAAAAAGGTAAATTAAGAAATTGACACAATCTTGTACTAATGCAGCCCAAACCTACTCACTAAACTTGGTAAAATTATTTGTCATGCACAACAAGCAAGTTGCCAAATTCTATTACCTACATTGTTCTATTATTATTTTTTTTTTTTAGCAAATTCATCTAGTGAAGACGAATTCATAAACGACAGTTCCGATGATGATGCCAATGAGAATATGCCAGGCAACACGGCAATCCTGTACGGGCCCCACGGCTGTGGAAAGACTTCTGCAGTTTATGCACTTGCCAATGAACTGGGCTTCGAGGTAAGTTGTAGCTACTGTGTTTAAACACGAAACCCAGCAAGCAACAAGTATGACGTATGAGGTAGTACAAGCCAGAAGACTTTCCTTTTAGATGAATGATGTAGAAATACAAAAGGAACAGATTTTTATGTGTACTACTACTACTACCAACAACTATCTTTCATTGCTCATGTATTTTCTTTATTTTCATTGTTGTGTAGCATAGTATTACAAAAAAAATTAACTTCGTGCGGTTTTGAATACTGGAACTACTCTTTCCCATTATTCTTCACACCATCTACTCCAATAGGTTGTTACTTGTATAATTAGTTAACAACTTAATGCTGATCTCTTGTAGGTGTTGGAAAGCAACGCGTCGACCAAGAGGACAGGAAAGTGTCTTCTGGCCGAGTTTCAGGGCGCCACCCAGATTCACAGACTCTGCTCTAAAAGCGAGCAAGGCGGTGGCGTCGACAAGTTTCTCAAAACGGGGAAATCCAAGAAGAAGCCCGTACGGAAAGAAACCCCGGCCGAAAAGGACGGCAGCGCCAATAGCAAGATGTCCATAGTCCTCATTGACGATGTAAGATATATACTTATTCATTCAACCACTTTTGTATTGTTTAGTTGTGCGGACCCACTTGTTAATGTAGAGCCTCAGAATGGCATCCCTAAAAGTGAAAGTGTTCTAGCACAAAGTGTTATGTTCTATTCTTTACAATATTAGTTATGTATAGCTAACATGTGCCACAAACTTATCATAATTTTTTTTAGAAAATAAAACAGACAAATTAGTACATATTTCAAAATACACATTCATAAGATAAAAAAAATAGGTACTCTCTAGAGATTTAGTATGCCAACAAGACGTATAGTACGTTTTCCATGTTGCTTCTTGCTTCTAATTTCAAACGTAAGGTAATGTGAGCATTAGATCTTGGTTGAGTGTGTACATCTCTACTAAACCTATTGTGGTGGTTTAAAAGAATGCCCAAAAATCTGTGTTATTAAAACATAATTTGTACAATTGTGGTATTGACATATATTTATTATTATTTGATTTTTCTTAGGCGGACATTGTTTTCGAAGATCACGACGAAGGTTTCACTGCCGCGTTGGCTACGTTAGTCACCACTTCAAGAAGACCAATCATTTTCATCGCAAACAACACCGAATGTGCCCACCTTTCCCGATTCTACGAAGGTAGTTTAGTCCTCAATTTAGTCAAACCCGAGATTAGACACACGTCAATTTGGCTGCAATTGATCTGTCTCGTCGAAGGTATACGAGCGAGCAACGACGCACTTCAGAGACTCTTGAAATTTTACAACGGCGACATCAGCAGGAGTTTGCTGCAGTTACAAGTTTGGACTTTATCGGGTGGAAACAACCTGCCCAAACTTGCCGATTCTAACACGTTCTCGAAAAACAAACCGTTGTCGAACAAAGTGGACTTAGAAGACGACGATTCAAACTCTAGCTGGGTTGATTCGCAGGGAATATCTGGTGATTGCGATACAATACCAATACACGAAGAGTGTATTGAGAAGTTCATTGGAAACGAAATGAATCTATGTCCATTCCCTGCTGACCTCTCGGAACTGTGGTGGAACCTAGCACCGATGCTGTCGATGCCAGAAATGAAACCGAAACGACCGACCATCATAAAGCAGTGTGAATCCTCTGAACTACCTAAAGAACTGTATGACCAATTGCGATCCGAGTACTGTGGAACCGACGATGAAGGTTCTCCCAAAAAAGCGCCAAATGAAATGAATGCAGAAGTTACAGATATGATGGACACGAACGTATCGGAACAATGTACGCACGAGCCATCGGGAGACATTCCGGTCGCAACGGATTCTCATCATAAGAGTATGCCCAAGTCGCAGTGCACCCATTCAGAAATGGAAGTAGTAATGAAGCTGATGGATAGCCTGTCGGCAATGGACGTACTGGCGACCAATCCGAGACTGAACGGAGACGCTTACGACGTCCGGCTGTGTCAGCGTGTCTGGGAAAGGGAAGCGATAGATGGCGTCACTACCGACCAGAACTACAGACCCTGTTGGAATCAAGATGAATTTGTTTCGCGATCTGTCGTTCACTTTGTTGCCAAAGGTTCCATCCACCGGTGCCGGCAGACGTTGCAAACGTGCAGTGCGTCTGGATCAAAAACTCGTTACGATCCCATTCTTCCAACGGAAGAAATAATCAAGTAAGCTACAATTCATTTAGAATCAATTGTCTTTTTATGTATAAGGTGGGTGCTATCATTCAACACAGTATTTTGCTGAGTGTAGTATTTTAACCCATTTGGACCCAATCAAAATGTATGTTATGTACAATCTTGAATCTATGTAGACTATATTTTGTACTGTATGTATGTATGTATGTATGTATGTATGTATGTATGTATGTTTTGTAATGACAAGCTTCAGTGTTCAGGTGCCCTGTGCACCATTTGGATGTATTAACGAAACACTATGTAATAATAATAATCATAATAATAATTGTGGTTAGGCAATTCAGTTTGAATGCTGCTTGTCTGTCCAGTTGTGCTGGTTGCAATGAGTGTTTGTGTCGACAGGTGGCGTTACGATCAACAGGCCGCCGACAATACAATCGTCGACCTGGTGCCACTCGGCCAACTCCCGGACCACCGTGCAATCTTCACCGACTACATCCCCGCCCTGCAGTCTATATGCTCGCACGAGATGAGACGTTTAGAAAGAAACACCACCCGTATGAACAGATTCTTCCATTATCTCAAGGGGCTGGGGATTCACGCGAGCGACGAAACTCTGAACGTTCTAGCCTCGAGTTTTCGGGGCGGGCTATGGCAAGTTGGGGATTAACTTCTAGGAATTAGTTTAGTTGATATACATTTGTTTTTAGACTTGAACCTCGTACAGTGTAGGGGTTTGGTTACAGGAAGTATTGTAGCCTTGCTCAGGACATGTCCATATCATAGACTCAACTACATTGTAACTAGGTTTCAAGTGCATAGTCATGTTGCATTGTTAAATAAAAGGTTATTTAGTAATTATTTATAGGAGCTTATCAGCTAAGTAATGTAGGCTACATTGTTTGGTTCAACAGCTCCAGTTTGAAGGAATGTACCTACAGTGGAGCATCAATTATACGTTTCGTACGTTTTTCGTATTTATACGTGATTTCCATATGGTCCCGGCCATTTCCTATAAGAATCAATGTTAAAATAATTTAATTATACGTTATTTGGTTATACGTTATTCTCGGTTATACGCGACAGAAATTGTTCCCCCCAGACATCTTGGTAGTGATTATACGCTAATTGGTTTTATTTGTCATCCGAAATCACTTCCTGGAAGCGCAAGCTGTATCTCGTTCGGGATATGCAGCTGTGAATGCGCGAGAATGGAATGTTGTTATTGTCAAGCGGTCACCCCACCTCGCCCCCCTCCCCTCCTCCCATTCGCTACCCTTGTTCACGTCCGGCTTTTGGCAGGTAGCCCAAGCCCTGAGGCATCGTATAGCGCCAGCCCCTCACCCCTCCCACCACACTACGTTTCGCAGAGCGTCTGTCTGTCCATGCAGATTGTTCCAAGTTTGTTGGTGTTTTTAAATTGATACCACGTGTTCATATTTTGGCTTGTTTTGTCGATTGGTTGTTTTATTACTATCCTCTGATTTTATAGTAACATTTCACGTATTGATCTGATGGTTTCTTCAATTTGTTGATTTAAAATAATAATCCGTGCCCCCGACCTTGCCGACGTAATAGGCCTGCGGGCCGAGCGCGGGCGCTGTGTGATACATCCCTCCCGGGCGCTGAGCCGACAGCTGCCGCCAGCTCGCGATAGCGGTCTCCCGGTGACGCGCGGCCGTACAGTCGCGTCCAAAAAACACTTACGTAGCGGTTGCTGAAACTTGTTTCTGCGTTGACATTTATAACCGAAAAACGATTAATCGAGGTAAATATTGATCTGGGACGGGAAAAATAAAGCGATCGATGCTGAAAAACGGTACGGCGAGCAACGATATTTGGAATAAAATGATTTAGATATCACTTTCGGTCGGGACTATTCGAAATAAAGACGATTTTTACGACGGAACATGTAAAATATATATTTAGGCCTAAGCACCATTTCAACCCCCCCCCCCCCCTCCCCCCGCTCCTACATGCGCTAGAACACACCGTGAAGGGAATTTTTGTACTGCAGAAAGAGGAGACTGCCGAGTCACTATTTCCACTCATTGCAAACGAAAACAAATGTAATTGTAGTTATACGTTTTTTGTACTGATACGTTTTTTTCGGTTTGGCCCTTGGAAAACGTATAATTGATGCTCCACTGTACTTAGATTATTTATATAGGTTTACCGCTTACTACTGTATTAATTAATAATTATAGAACCCACTGTTTGAATATTTCCAGAGTTCTGAAAGATTAAAATTAATTTGTCTTTATGTTCTGTATTTTGAGGTCAGTTTTAGTTTGCTATGTGTCTGTGTGTGCACGTATGTACAAGATATTTTTATTTACTCAAGTAGGCCTACTTTTTTTAAATCAATGTGCATTTTTAAATCAAGTTTTACTTTTTGAGACTTTGAGGATTCATATTATAAATTGCTATTAATGTTGATAAAACCATTTAAAGTAATTTGGCACAGTATACATGTAAATAATATAGTTTTACATTGGTTTATAAATGGGTTACTGTTGTTTGGTGTGCAACTGTGCATGTAGGCTGACTACTAGAAAGTAGAAACATTCTAAATGGGTAATGGTGTAGTAGTGATTAGTGAAAAAAAATTACACAAAAATAGTCTGAATTTATATGTATTTCTACACGCTATGAAATCAAAGGCCTTAATTTTATCCCATGCCAAGTCCGTGATAATTTGTGGTATGTTACTAGCTGTGCATGCACATAGCACACGTTAATATTATAATAGGTAAGCCTACAACTAGCTTGTAGTATGTACCGGTACTGTAATCAATTTTGTAAGATATAAATGTCAAAACAACCTCACATTCTGGGCACTTGCATAAACCAGACGACAAACATGAAATGTAGTATGTTAGTGTGATGGCATAATTACTGTAATAGAAAATAGAAACCTGCGAAGTAAATGTGTTTTGTAAAATGGCCTCGCATGTCAAGTTTGTTATGTAAAATGACAATATTTCTTATATATACACATGTATGATTGTATTGATATTTTATTGTCAATTGCTTTAGATTGTAAATATTTTAATAAATGGGATTATGCAATTGATACATAAAAGAAGTTATTTTCTTATTTATATTAGTACCAGACTTTACTGCAATCCTTTATCTCCCAACTTTTATAAACCTGACCTTCAATATACCCCTAACAATACCTAACAATACACAACAATGAAGCGTTAATTGTTAAGTAGGCACAAAAGAACAATGTGTGATAAGCCCAAGGTGTTGGTAGCTATGAAGTAACATGCACGAACTTCACTGTTTTGAGTCGTTTAAATGCAGTATCGACAAGTGCTCGATGCTCTCATATTTACACTGAAACCACCGCTCCGTCTACTGACCTGGCAGCTATGCAGCGCTGCATTTGTTGGGAGCAATAGCCCAGTGGAAAAATAACTTTGTTGCACTAGTGTGCACCGAAAGTTACAGTGGAACATGCAGTCCGCTCCAGGTGCTACCAATGGAAAACGTCATAAAGCCCTGTTTGAAATCAGTGCCCATTCAATCCTGGAAAAGCTCTTCATTGAAATAAGGAATAAATCCACAGGACCAACAAGCCACATCACACAAGTCGTATGCCATAATATACAGTGGCGTAAAGGAGACCCCCGCCGCCCCCGTGAAGCGGGAGCCCGGCTCGCCAGAAGTACAGATCTTGTTTTTTCGTCATCAAATTTTAAATGTTGTCAATACGGATCTATCCTTCTCCGAGGCTTTACGGGGTTGAAATTGGAGGAATGGGACAATTTTGAAGGAAAATATTTAAAAAGGCTTATGGATGGAAGGGGTCATTGGGTTCCTCTTTTCTCTTGTCTTACGATTGGCACTGCCTATAAGAAACTATATCGAATCCTAAGTATAAGTATTAAATCTTCTTAATCCATAGGCCAAATACTACCACGGGCCCGGACGGGGGAAAAATACATAAACTATCATCTTGTATCATTGTCCGATTTTGAAACGTGTTTACAGGCGTGTAAAATGTCATATATGAAGAAAAAAATTCGCCTTCGGCGAACTGACCTCCCCCGGCTGGGACCTTCGCCCCAGACCCCCTACATGCTTAGGATGTTCAACCTCTCCCCTTGTGCATTCCTCGATTCGCCACTGGCCCTGATGTTATTTCTTATTATTTTGGTCACAGTAGCAACATACCGAAAAGTCATTTTTAGATTTAACAATAATAATAATTTAAAAAACTATTTGAGGAGCAACAGCGTGCCTCAACACAGTTTTAAAGCTCTTTTAATATATACTCAGCATAGGGTGTGAACTGTGAGCAGGCCAAGCAGTTGAGCACGGACGCCATAACTGACAGCTTGGCTCGCCAGACGCAAAAATGCTCGTCGCCGAGACCGCTTCTTGTGATATTACTGCATGTTATTCAGTACTTTTACTTTAAATTACCTTATTTTAAGATGACTGTGTGGGGGTATTAGAGCTCAAGTAAAAGTCTATTTCGTAATGTAATTGATTTGGCCCTTAATTAACACCATATAGGGGGCCCAAGACGATTCTTGCGGGGGGGCCCGGGCGATTTGCGTTACGCCACTGATATAACTTAAATGTCAGTTAACCCGTTTTTAGTTGAAGTAGGAAAATTAGCATTGGATGTGATCAGTCTGAGAAATCATTAGGCTAACAGGCGATGTTTGACTATATTTTCTGTAAAAGTTAATTTTTCACCCCTAGATCTCAGCACTAGTATGCATATGTATGTGACAGCACTGTTGCATGTTTAGGGTTGCCAACTATTGAATATGAAAATACGGGAATTTTAAAATTGATGTGAAATGTAGAGCGAACGAGGACGGCAATGTCCCAGTTCAAAAGTTCAAAATGCTCAAATGCTGGAAACTGTGTACTGTTAGTAGGCGGAAGTTTACGAAATGTGTATATTAAAACAAATTGTGAAAATACGGGAAAACTGATTCCCGTGTAGAGTTGGTACGGGAAGCGGGAAATCACAGTGGAAAACGGGATTTCCCGGGAAATACGGGAGAGTTGGCAACCCTATGCATGTTGCATGCATTTTTGGGATATCGTACATAATATGCTTTTTAACTTTAAAAAATCAAAACAATGAAAATAATTTGTGAAAAATAATAATTATATTCTGGGTTGCAGGGAAGTCTTCAAATAACAATTTAAAAAATATTTTAGGACAAACAAAATTATTTCATATTTGAGCTGTTTTTAAGTAATTTTCCAGAGATAGAGGAGTTTTTAATGACACAGCATAGGGGTAAATAGTGGTCAAAAGGCTAATAATAAATATGACTGGTACTAATATAATATGGCATTGGAATCCAACAGCTTACCTGCATGTGTTGAGAAATTAAACAAAAACAAAAGAAGAACAAGTTGCCTGAAACGTCTCGGCAAACCTGTTGTCTATTTTTTGTTTACTTGCTCAACCACATCAATCTACACCTAGTGTAAGCTCTTAAGGTATACCCTTTTACCAATGTAACATTCCTTGGTGAACTACAAATGAACAAAACTATGTTTAAAAATTAAAACCATTGTAAGAGTTACTTCTCGTACATTATCTGTTAATTAATAGAGATCACATTGAGCGGGAAAGCCATCCCAAAGATTAGTTTTAAAAAGTATGAAATTATCATACAGACAGTATTTGCAGTCCAGCAGGCACGGGCAAATGAGGCACTGGCTGTTCACTAGTGGGTACGTTCCGAAACTAGCTGAATATGCCATTTCCGTGCTGAAACCTCCTGAATATCATAGGCTGGGCGTTTCGTAACTTCCTGCGCCAGCATATTCAGCATCATGAAAACGCCAGCCGGTTCGAGCGAGGGCATCTGCCATCATTCACAAATCATGGCGGCGTTTTCAAAATGCAATAATTTAAAAGCTCGTCAAATTGTCAGAAATTATATAATTTGACCGTTATTTATACCACCCGTTGAAGGATTTTATTATCTTTCATGTCGTATTTGTTATTACTCGGAAACAATTAGAATATTGTTTTTTTAATTTCATTACAAATTTCTAGCGCGCATTTCCTCCATCTCTTCGCTTGTAGGCGTTCCAAAACACTTGACAAAATGTGATGCTGGGACGTGCTAGCTGGTGCTGGAACCCCATCATTTTCAGGAGGTTTCGGAATGTACCCAGTATGTGGATCATCATTGCAACAGATTCACAATACATACAGGTAAGTGAAAATGTTAGTAGGCTATAAATGTTCACAACTCGCAATGTTAAACCACGCAAATTGAACCTTACTGTATTGATGTCTTCAACGCTTCAAGATAATGAAAAAGTGATTCTTATCCGAGATATCCTTTTGAAGTGGCTAAAGACTTATCTTTTTAACACTGAAATATTGAAATTATGAATTTTATTTGCGTTCTTAATGAAATAAAATTTAATATTAATTAATTGCAGGTAAACCACAATCGTAACAATTACAATATGTAAAAGTTTATGTGAGTTACTCATTGTTGAGCTGCTGATTTAAAACCAAACCTTTCAATAACTAAAAGTGTTCAGTGGCATAACTTGGAATTATCTCGGGGGGGTTAAATAGGGAAAAGTGCTGAAAAGGGTCTGGGGTGAAGGCCCAGCCGCCGGAGGCCATTTCGCCGAAGGCGAATTTTTTTCCACTTTTATAATAATTTTTTCATGCTTTTTAGACCCAAAGAATACTACTCGAACCACTACTCGTTTGTTTGTATTATTTGCAGTTAGTGTTACGGTAGGTATTCATTATAGTTCTAAATAAGAATTGCATAGAAATTGTGTTTTTAATGTTTTATGGTTGTTCAATATAATCTCAACATGGACGTGAAACATTGTGTTCACAAGTCACATACATTTAAATTTTAATTCACATACCGTGATATTGTAATATTAGATGAACGCATTTTTATTTATAGGTACCTTCACTTTTACTGGTTCGGGCGAAATGTATATTAGTTGTTGATGAACACATAAATATAATTGAATTATTGAAAGAAATTATACATCTTAGTGAAGTGGTATGATAAATATAATGAAAATGTTATTTGTAGCGATTGTTATACACTGAAGTGGTTTAAGGATATTACACTTTCGGGTCATGTCATTGTGGGGATCACTCAGTTTCCAATTAGATTAACCCAATGTCCCCATAAAAAAATGCTAAACATAGAGTTTTCCCCGTTGTTTGTGTGTCTATATTGAATTTGCACTAGTGGAATTTGTATTCTGTTGCAAATAAAGGCCAAATAATAAAATTTGGATTGGATCCCCAATCGTAGTTTTTTAAGGGCTCTTCATACATATATTTAGTATACAAAATCGTTAGAGGAACCGATCGGTAAGAAAGGATTTACGAACGGGAATATTGTGCCAATGGTCTCCCGCTCCCTTGAGATTTGCGGTAAAAGGCGGAAATTCGTACATGTCGCGCTGTGTCCCGCCTGCCCGCCTGCCAGTCCAGCCACCTCTACCCTCCTACCTGCCCGGCCACAGGTTGGGTTTTTTGAAGGTTGACATTTTATGTACCGGTACATACACTTTCGAGCCATGACTGTTATTGTGGGGATCACTTAGTTTCAAATTAGCTTACCCGATGGCCCCATGAAAAAAATGCTAAAAATAGACTTTTTCCCGTTGTTTGTGTATGTCTTTATTGAATTTGCACTAGTGGAATTTGTATTCTGTTGCAAAAAAAGGCCTAAAAATAAAATTTGGATTAGACCCCTAATCGTAGTGTTATGAGGGCTCTTCAAACATATCTTTAGTTTTAAAATCGTTTCAGAGACCGATCGGTCCCCCTAAACCCCCCGTTAGTTACGCCACTGGAAGTGTTCTGAAGATATCAGTAATTAAGAAAAGCGTTAATTTAGTGAGTTCGATCCCCTGTGTGTGTGGGCTGATCAATCTACCAGGCACTTCTTCAGTGCACGTTATGTAGCCTCCCATATGTGAAGTGTGGTGGTTGTGTTTGATGCTGCATAGGCCTACTACTTTGTTCTGCTAGGCGTGTATCATTGTATCATCCCGTCCATAATTTAAAAGAATGTGCGACAGTAGAATATCAACTCCCGCGGGTGGAATAAAGTTAGCGGTATACCACTTCCTCACGTGACAACCTTATAATATTCCAGACAACTGCGAAGCGCCGGAGCTTAACACTCCACCCATCGCCGTCCGGGTTCAATTCTCTTATCAATTTTACCCTCCATAAACTCGATTGTAGATCAAGGATTTTTATTTTGACTTTCTGCGGCAGTCAATCGCTACCTACATAATACAGATAGAGTTAAAAAGAGAGAAAAAAAGAGAGGTCTTCAATGAACGTCTTATTTCTCGGATGTTCAAATTAGTAAAGTACCAGCGCAAACATAGTTACAATCCATTTCTTATTGAATAACTGATTCGTATGTCCATTTTGTATTCTAAATTTATTTCACTTTTCGTGTTTATGTATTTTTTTATTATTATTCTGTGTCGATTGGTAACAGCTTTCCTGCAGATACCGGTATTATTGTTACTCATAACTTTTCAAAAAAGGTATATATGAATTTCGTAAGTTTTTTCATTCCGAATTTTGAAGTTTGAGTTGACCCATCTTGTACGGGTTTCCCCGTACAACCCATGTCTTTCGGTTCCACGTGGCTTGAAATGCGCCCCCCCCCCCCCCCCCCCTCCCCGCGTGAGCCAGCGCGGATGGGCGGTATAAATAATACCCGAAATGCATCCTGGGAAAACATGGCGGTAAGGGTGTTGTCAACTTGAACAATAACAGTTATTTCTACAAACTCCTCTCCTCCCTCTCAAAACGTGTACGTGGGTAATGATCATGTCTACTTTCTAGCACTAATGAAAACTTAAGATTAGTAAATTCTGACACCTGACAACGTGCTATCACTAATGTTCCCATAACGTAGAGGAGGTTTGAACCAGTTCCCATAGTAGCGGATATTTTAACGTGCAACTCCGAACATTTTGTGCAGTTCTGATCCAATGCGCATTTCTAAATCTGTGTGTTTTGCATTTACATAAATAATTACATACATAACTGTTAATAATTAAGTACTGTTTGGTAGGATACCTTCCCGAGGATAACTTGTTCCTCTTCAGGTGATTTTAGTGTGGCAGAATTGAAGGGAGGCAATGTATTGGCTATTACGTAGGAATTAAACCCATCATTCACATTTCAATTACATTTTTTAAATTTTGTTCTAATTTTGGTGGAGGTGCCGGGTTGAAGAATATACCATTCTTCTGTCCCACCTGACAACCGTTAGGTCAATTAAAACTACTCAACCGTTAATAAACAAGCAAATCCTAATCGTCATCGCCTGTACGAGCCTTCCAACGCTAAATATGCTCACCCACCCTGGGCAACACCCGTCCTAATAGTCATCGCCTGTACGAGCCTTCCAATGCTTAATATGCTCACCTACCCTGGGCAACACCCGTCCTAATAGTCATCGCCTGTACGAGTCTTCCAATGCTTAATATGCTCACCTACCCTGGGCAACACCCGTCCTAATAGTCATCGCCTGTACGAGTCTTCCAACGCTACATATGCTCACCTACGCTGGGCCACACCCGTCCTAATAGTCATCGCCTGTACGAGCCTTCCAACGCTTAATATGCTCACCTACCCTGGACAACACCCGTCCTAATAGTCATCGCCTGTACGAGCCTTCCAACGCTTAATATGCTCACCTACCCTGGGCAACACCCGTCCTAATAGTCATCGCCTGTACGAGTCTTCCAATGCTTAATATGCTCACCTACCCTGGGCAACACCCGTCCTAATAGTCATCGCCTGTACGAGCCTTCCAACGCTACATATGCTCACCTACCCTGGGCAACACCCGTCCTAATAGTCATCGCCTGTACGAGCCTTGCAACGCTACATATGCTCACCTACCCTGGGCAACACCCGTCCTAATAGTCATCGCCTGTACGAGCCTTCCAACGCTAAATATGCTCACCTACCCTGGGCAACACCCTATTTCGACCTGTAAAAATTGCTGTAAAATGTTTTTAAAACGTCCAAAAAAAAAAGTAAAAATATGTGACCCTCTAGAGAATTTGATGATCTTTCTTATGAGTTATAAAAATATTTCTATTTTTCAAAGGTGTGCTGCACCATCTCATTACAATTTGAAAAAACGGAAACATTTAAGCCTACTGGAACAAAACACATTTTTAAGAAGGAACACTAAATTCTGTCGAGGATGGCATGTTTGATTTATAGGACAATTAAAAAAATTTAAATAAATAAATAAATTCAAATTTAGAGTCTACCCACTTAGTTTGAAACAATTTTAACAGACCGTAATCGGTTGTTCCGCGAGACAAGTGGACGTACAGCCTTATAAGCCGGGTGGTGTGCACGTCGCTGTAGAGGGGGGGGGAGGGGAGGGGGGGGGGGGGGGGGGGGTAGCTCGTAGCGTGTCGGGTAGCGTAGCAAACTTCGCCAACTGTCGGTCGCGGTGTTGCGCTCGGTATTTTGTTTAGAAAGACGAGAAACCTCTTCTCACTTGAAGCTACAGTAGTGTACAACAGAATTGCTGCGATCTCGAAAGTCCAGCTAGAGCCACAACAGTACACTCGCATACACAAGTAAATAAAGGGGTGGACAAAATGTTTTCTTTGTTTTATTTAAGTACATTTTTCCGGTCTAAAAATTAGTTTCATATCACTGTAGATAATATGTTATATGAATGAATTGTGATATTTGGGTTTTATACGTCCCATATTTTTGCAACTCGGCTAATCGAGACGATAAATGAGTGAATTATGATGATGAAGATGTTTGGTAAATGAAAAGGGGCAAAGTAGGAGGGCGGGGAGAAATTGTGAAAGGGGAGACAGTAATGTAATATCAGATAATGTCAACTGTATCATTCAGTACCTACAAGAAGAAAGACAAGAATGTTGGATCATTGAATGTGTTAAGAAAGACGTTAACATTAACATAATGTTACATTAGTTATTTTGTTAAAATAATTTACGACTACGGAGAATAATATATTTCCTCAAATCATTTACAAGCAGATTTATACTATCAAAGTGTGATTATAAAAATAGTGTCGCATTTTCTCTCACTTCCTTGGTTGGCGCTTGTCTCTACACATGGTAACCCCATAGGCTTTAGGCTTTACATAGGATGTGGGAGAGACTGACAGGTCCCCAAAACGCACGCCAACTTTTTTTCATCAACCAAGCGCAACTGATTGATTGATTGATTAAGGTCTTTATTCTTGGCAGGATTAGGGGCGAGAGAGAGCGAAGGAGAGAGGGTTTAATAACATTAAAATCTGATGACATGCTAGTTGGCACATGGTCTATAGGGGGTTAAGCTCTCACTAGGAGCGCCGCAGTTGACGTCAACATGGGATCTTGAGCTTGGATATACATCCGTAAAGGAATTTATAAGTTGAAGAGAACCTAAATTCGGTAATATGTAGGCCTTTCTTATTAAACATTAAAGTAGGCCTACGTTATCACCATAATTCACAAAACTTTGAAATCAAGTTACCTGACTTATTTAGTAGAAAGTTGTGAGAACAGCACTATTAATTTTAATAATTGTAATTAATTGCCTGCCCAACTTAATAATGACAACCGTAATGATAACGACATTTGAACAATTTGTGAACTCAGTTTTTGGTTCTTACAAAACTACATTCCCGACTTTTGTAATTTTTTTAAGCATTATGTAGCGTTCTCAAAATATAACTTGGCCACATCAATGTGACGCGGTATTTGGAGTGAGACTAACCCTTTGCCGTTCAAAACTCGTTTTTCGTGATGAGCATAACATTCAATTTCAATTGAAAGCTCATAATACATACACATGATTTAAGCTTCCCATATGACCGCTGTGATGTTACGTGAACAGTCCATATAAAGCATTAAAAACATTTTTATGAGCAGTACATAATGCGATAATCAACACACATATGGTTCGATACCTGACGCGACATAAAAGACAATTTATTCCTCTTACCATTTTTTTTCGCAGTTTTTCATTCAAACGTAAATTATTCACAAAACAGAAATTAAATGGAAATTTGGTTGTACCAGGCAAGTGATTATGTATATTTCACAACGTGGTCATTTACATATTCAACATAATTGCTCGCTTATATTCGCCTTCTCTAAGTTAACACCCGTGGGCAGTTTCGCTCGACCCCGTTTTGGAAGAAGGAAGGGAACTCATTTGTTGTTTGCAGCGATGGAGAAGGATCGCCACTTGTCTTCTCACAAGTATTTAAAAGAGTGCTCATTTTTGGTAACATGTGGGGCTATATATTATCGATATCTGTAGATATTCAAAATTGTTTGTAATTGGATAAAATGAGACAATTTCAATAAGATCATAAATTATTAAGCTATAATTTGATCAAAACTTAATACATTTTGAATCCTGTTTTGGAGATTACCTGACGACCTCAATAATATCTAGCCCTGCATAATATGAATAGTGTTGATATTGAGTGCAATTTGAAATTTATGAAAACTAAGTATTTCATTCTCACATTTTTTAGAACTATTCGGGTCGATACGTCATTATTTAAATCTAGATTTGAGTTCTTACTAAACCACTTATCATTTTTTAATATTGTGCAGCGTTCTCAAGTTATTACTAAAAACACGTTTATTTCTCGCGGCTTATAAGTGACTATACCTAAGAGAACAACGCGGTATCCTATACTTACTGTTTTTAATGTTTTGATATGGGTAAGATCCGATCTTGATAAATGTATAGATTGTTGATGTCGATTGCCAAAATATTGGGACCAGGTCCACTTACATTACTACACATCCGGCTGCACATCTGTCTTCTTCCTCAGTCCGAGGAAGAACGACCACTTCTACTTATGTTCGCGCAACTGCCTCGCGGAAGAGAGGATAGTTCTGTCTTCTTGTCTTATTCTTGAGACCAACCCATACACTGCCGGGTCCGTAAATACCCTGGTGAAGCCTCGTTGCCTCCGCTAGGGTATTTACGGACCTTGCCTATATGCCAAGTATTATCTCACCCCACCCTACAGTCCCACAGCGTAGATTAACCTACATTTCCCAGAATAACCACATATCTTAATATTCAAATTAGAATTCTTAAGTCGCATCCGCGGCAACAGACACAAATAAACATTGAATAATACCTACAGATAATTGAACGTGGTGACCGGTTCACGCACGCAACACACATTCATTGCGCTACACAACATCGAAAAAGTGTAAACACAGTAAGCTACTACGTGGTTTAGTGAACATGTCTTATGTAAACGTTTTAATATTGATGAAACAAGACTCTTCTAGATGGGGAGAACAATTACATTTGGACGACGCTATAACACATATTAAAGTGCGCCGTAAAAAAAAAAATACCCAATACGAATCAACAGGCAACAAGTTACTTAATGAGAAATAACGACCAGTAACCCATATTAGATAAAACATTAGCACAGAATAGAATAAAGATGTGTCTTGTCCTATCCTTGATTTATTTATGTCGCATACAGTGCGTTTAAGTGCTGCTAATAACACACACTTTTTCATTTCGTTCAAACCAACGGTAAACATCCTGGTGAGGTGAATAAAACACTTCTGTACACACTCTACAGTTATTAATACTTCCACGTCATTTCAGATGGAACCACCCACAGCTCTCATTGGTTATACAGCGTCAGATGAACAATGCGCAGTGATGATAGTAAACCATGAAAGGCGAGACTGATGATAGGACGAACTATTACGCAATACATAACACATACAGTTTTCAGATCTGTATACACATACATTTTACTTGTATTCAAGCAAGTTGTTTTTAGCTACAGGGAGCTCGCAATGCTTTTAGTACCCCGGGCAAAACACACCCATCCAACCCTTTGATACGAACACTCTTGAAAGCAAGCCTTAACATCCCCAGGTAGCCATTGTTGCCAAGTTTTACGGTCATATTGATAGAGGCTGTGCCACGTAAGGTTACATCTGTCTAGATGTAGGTCGAATATTAGGAAGACCTAGCCAAGACTTGAAGAGTGGATGTGCAGATGTTCTTAGTTTGCAAGCCTTAACATCCCCAGGTAGCCATTGTTGCCAAGTTTTACGGTCATATTGATATAGTCTGTGCCACGTAAGGTTACATCTGTCTAGATAGAGGTAGGTCCAATATTAGGAAGACCTAGCCAAGACTTGAAGAGTGGAGTGCAGATATTCTTAGTTTGCAAGCCTTAAACATCCCCAGGTGGCCATTGTTGTGTTGTTATTTAGGAGGTTTCAGGGCAGATTGTATTAACGTACAACGATACATTCTAGGATGAACTATTAGGCTTTATTTAAGCGACTGCCATGACAGGATACAGATACACACGTTATACACGGAAGTACAATACATTGTAAAGTCACAGCCTTCTATTGGGCGGACGTAATGGCGGCAGATTACAAAATTATAACACCTCCCCATAAGCTGACGCCATGCTTAAACCTTTTAAACAATTAAAATGTTTCATATGTGATAGGGCTTTAGTCATAACATCAGCAGGCATCTCATTTGTGCTTAAATAATTTACATCTATCTCATTTTTATTTTAGCATTGTCGCACAAAATGACCCTTAGCGGAAATATGCTTAGTGCGACCATGAAAAACTGGATTTCTACACAACTTTAAGGCACTTTGATTATCATTAAATAATGACACTGTCTCACATTCCTTTGAGAATACATTAGCGTACAGTCTACGCAGATACAGAGCCTCCATACAACCTTCAGACAGAGCTGCATATTCTGCCTCTGTTGAACTTAGGACAACTTCCTTGAGCTTCTTGCTCTCCCAAGACACAAGGCATTTGCCTATCATGAATGCCTGACCGCGGTAAGAAAGACCATCCATTTCATCATTTACAAAACCAGCATCTATAAAACCAATTAACTTAAAATCTTCAGATTTCTGGAACACTAGCCCATGACTAATTGTACCCTTCAAGTATCTGAGCACACGTTTGGCCAGCGACCAGTGAACATCCTGGAAATTAGTATTGTATTGGCTGAGCACACTTGTTACATAAGAAATATCTGGTCTAGTATTAGAACTAAGATACAGGAGGCAACCAATTAACTCTTGATACGGTACATCAACCGTTTTACCCTCGAGTGTCCACGGTTTTAACCCACACTCCATTGGAGTCTTTTGGGATTTTGAATCAGACATACCAAAACGATCCAACACACTTGTTAGATAATTTTCTTGATCCAAAAAAATGGTTCCTTTTTCCCAATCTCTCCTTATTCTCATACCCAGGCAATCGTTTGCCTCACCTAGATCTTTAACATTGAATTGCTTCTGAAGTTCAGTTAACAATTTAACCTTCCTTTCCTCATTATTGTGAAACACATAAAAATCATCGACATACAATGCTACAATAATTACAGATTTACCTTTTCTTTCTATATACACACAAGGTTCGTCTTCAACTTGTACAAAACCAAGATTTTTCAATACTTTGTCAGCTTTCTCATTCCAGTTTCTTGCTGACTGTTTAAGGCCATAAACAGCCTTACTCAAGAGACAAACTTTTTCAGGATGTTTAGACTCCAAACCCTCCGGTTGACTCATGTAAACAACTTCATTTAAATCGCCATGCAAAAAAGCAGCTTTCACATCAAAGTGATCGATTTTAAAATCTCGATTTGCAGCATGAGCTATGAGCATCCTTAATGTAGATCGTCTTACTACAGGTGAAAAAGTTTCATGGAAATCAATCCCGTAGGACTGCGAGTACCCCTTAGCTACCAACCTTGCACGAAACTGTGCAGAACCATTTAAACCTTGTTTTTGTTTGAAAACCCACTTGTTTCCTACAACTTTAGACCCAGCGGGTAGATCGACTAACTCCCATACATTATTTTCTTTAAAAGACTGCATCTCCTCCTCCATAGCTCTTTGCCAAAAAAGCTTTTCCGGTCTTGACAAAGCATCGCTTACCGAAGTAGGATCATTAGCGTTCCCAGAGCTATTGTCAGCTAGGAGTACAAAATCAGGAAACTGCTTAGGGAGCCTATTTCTCACAGGATACCTCCTTATCTGAGGATCTTCTTGTTCCCCTACATCCCCTACATCAATTTCACTTGTCTCGGAACTTGAGACATCAGCCGGATCAAATTCACTCTCTGATTCGTGATTAGTAACCTCATTTTCCTCATCTGGACTAAATGACATGATTTGAAATCCCTCTTTTCCCGACGCTATTCTATCGTCCTTAGCCTTACGGTCAAAGTTTTCTAGAAAAACCACATCCCTTGCCTTAATGATTTTTGAAGTTTTCTCTGGATCAATCAATCGATACCCCTTTGTTGTCTCACTGTAACCCACAAAAATCAACTCTTTTGCCTTGGCATCCCATTTCGTTCTTTTCTGATCTGGAACATGAACAAGAGCAGGGCACCCAAAAACTTTTAAATGCCTCAGAGAAGATTTCTTACCTCCCCATAACTCCTGTGGCGTCTTACCTTGCAAAGCTCTGTGTGGTACACGATTCTTTAAGTACACTGCACAATTGCACGCCTCTGCACAGTACTTCTTGGGTAACCCCGAGTCATACAACATGCACCGAGCCATTTCGCATATTGAACGGTTTGAACGCTCGACCACACCATTTTGTTCCGGTGTATATGGAGTGCTCGTCTGATGTTCAATGCCGTGCTGCTTCAAAAAGCTTTCAAATTTCTGGTTTATGAATTCACTACCATTGTCAGAACGAATTACTTTTATCTTAAACCCAGTTTTATTTTCCGACCAAGATTTAAACTCACAGAAATGTTCAAACGTTTCATCTTTTGACTTTAAAAAGTAGCAAAACATTCTCCTTGAAAAATCATCAACAAGGACATACATGTACTTAGCACCTCCAATTGACGTCTCTTCCATTGGTCCACAGAGATCCATATGCACGAGGCCTAGGACTCTGTCTGCGCGATTTGCGCAACCTTTAGGAAACGGAGACCTGTGATGCTTACCTAGCACACATGGGACACATGGATTACAATTCTCTGATTCACTACTACATTCTAAGTCAATTCCTTGACCCTTAACAGTTAATTTTAATGCAGAATCAGCATGAACATGGCCTAACCTTCTATGCCATAAACGTTCTGGTTTCTCATGTTCCCCAGCAGCAAATGCAACTTCTGCTGGCAAAGGTTCAATAATGTCAAGCTTGTAGACCCCTTTTGACTCTGAGCCTGTGTACTCAGCCTTACCTTGGATCTTACAGCTACCTTGGTTATAGATCTTACAACCCTCATTATTGAAAATTATTGTAAACCCTTTGTTAACAATCTTTGAAACCGACAGTAAATTTGTCGCTAAACCTGGCACATAAGTAACATCTTTGATTGGTTTCACATTGTTGTCAGGAAACTTTACTAGTATATCTCCTTTACCTGCCCCCATGAGACTCGAGTTGTCCGCACATTTGACTTCCTTGTCGTACAGATTTCCCCCTTCAAGATCTCGCAGCCACTCCCTCCTGGGAGTCATATGGGATGATGCTCCGGAATCGATGATCCAGTCGTCCTTGGTAAAGGATGACACACCCAAAGCACATAGCAGCGAAGATTCGGACCTGCCTCCCTTCTGGTTCTGTTGAGTGTCCTCCTTCTGTGGGCACTCGGATTTGTAGTGTCCGAATTTCCAACACTTGAAACACTTGACATTTTTCTTCTCCGTCTTCTTTTTATGCTGATTTGAGTTAGAACCCTGTTGCCCTTCCTGAGATGGCTTCTTCTTGTTACTGTAGCTCTTTGCGTTCTTCACATACAAGGCAGATTCCTCTTCTGACCCCTCCAGCTTCAGATATTCATGAAGACTTCCATTTAAGAGCTTCTCCTTTATCGTATCTGTCGTAAAATCCTTGTCGGATACTGTTGACTCAATACCCATACGATAAGGCAGGCAAACCTTAGGTAGGCCCCTGAGCATGATGAGAGCCACCAGGCCATCATCAGCAGGCTTCCCCATGCTGATTAACTTGTTGGTTAGCTCCAACACTGAGGTCACATACTCTTGCACATTTCCATTATGCTTGGATAATTTTGAGTCTAGCAAGGCGTCCCACAGATTCATCCAGCGTGTTTTGGTTTTACCTTCAAACAGGGATTCCAGAGATGTCCAAGCTTCCCTGGCAGTTGTAGTGTTCTGGACATAGGGATAAAGGGATTTATCCACGTGTAAGCAAATGAGACTCCAGGCATCTGTGTCTTTTTCTGCATCGGCAGCCTGCTCAACGGTGGTAGTACCGATAGCGTAGGCCCACAGCTTCTTCCTTTTTAGAACCAGCTGCATACCAAACTTCCAGTTCATGTAGTCGTCCTTGTCTTTAAGTTTTTCCACCAAGGTGGTTAATTGTGCATTACTTGAAGCCATCATGGATGATTAATAAATCAAACTTGTCAAAAACGTATTGTTCACAAAAGTTCCTCCACACTTCCAAGCACGTCCACAATTCTAACTTCACAAGTACTACACCGAAAGACACATAACCTCACTTAACCTCAAATGTTCACCACATGTCCGCTTAAAACACTATTTTTCACAACCATTTATAGTTCATCTGGCCCCTATTACGTCCTGGGCCCATAACCTGTTGTTATTTAGGAGGTTTCAGGGCAGATTGTATTAACGTACAACGATACATTCTAGGATGAACTATTAGGCTTTATTTAAGCGACTGCCATGACAGGATACAGATACACACGTTATAAACGGAAGTACAATACATTGTAAAGTCACAGCCTTCTATTGGGCGGACGTAATGGCGGCAGATTACAAAATTATAACATGTTGCCAAGTTTTACGGTCATATTGATATAGGCTGTGCCACGTAAGGTTACATCTGCCTAGATAGAGGTAGGTCGAATATTAGGAAGACCTAGCCAAGACATGAAGAGATGTGCAGATGTTTTTAGTTTGCAAGCCTTAAACATCCCTATGTAGGCATTGTTGCCAAGTTTTACGGTCATATTGATATAGGCTGTGCCACATAAGGTTACATCTGCCTAGATAGAGGTAGGTCGAATATTAGGAAGACCTAGCCAAGACTTGAAGAGTGGATGTGCAGATATTCTTAGTTTGCAAGCCTTAAACATCCCTCCCCAGGTAGCCATTGTTGCCAAGTTTTACGGTCATATTGATATAGGCTGTGCCACATAAGGTTACATCTGCCTAGATAGAGGTAGGTCGAATATTAGGAAGACCTAGCCAAGACTTGAAGAGTGGATGTGCAGATATTCTTAGTTTGCAAGCCTTAAACATCCCTCCCCAGGTAGCCATTGTTGCCAAGTTTTACGGTCATATTGATATAGGCTGTGCCACGTAAGGTTACATCTACCTAGATAGAGCTATAGGTCGAATATTAGGAAGACCTAGCCAAGACTTGAAGAGTGGATGTGCAGATGTTCTTAGATTAACATAGCTGGAAACTCCCTCCACCTCCTAGTTATGTGACCACCGCCCATAACAAATATTACTGATTGCAAATAATATAATATGAACTGGATTGTCTATAGTTGTCACGGGGTTAAGGGGTGGTCACATAGCGATGGAGGGGAGCATTATGGGAGGGTCAAACGAAGATAATGTCAAGTCTATCATACGGTTAGGAGAGAGGGATACTCTTGGTTTAAAAGCCGTGCGACATTAGCGGGTGTTAGTAACATCTCAAGAACACCAGACAACATTGAAAAAAGTGAACAATTTGATTTCGAAAGAACCAAATACTGTATAAAACAAAATTTGTTAGTTTGTATGTCATTCTTTAGGTTGTTATAGTATTTATGTCATTGATACATGCATATTGTGTATTAAATAAATACATACATAAAATTGTATTTATAGTCTACCCACTCACTCACAAGAACCGATTTCCAATGGGGGACACTTAATAATTTATTATATGCTTCGTTGCTATGACGGCTCTAAAGTCACCGGCACATTCACACCAGTACCCATTGATAGATGAATTCAAGTTGCAAAGTTAAAAAGCCCAGGCCGAACCGGGACACGACCGCGGACCTCCTGCATTGCAAGCAGGAATAAACCCGATAGACTCAAGTTCATTTGTTATTTGTTGTTTAGTTCATCAGTTCATCATGTTCTATCTACTTGGATTATGAATGAATTCTGACGGCGCAGATCTAGTGCGCTGTTTTCTTGCATTATGTCATCTTTCAAACGACATATTATATTAAATAAGACGGTTCTCATTGCAAATATATATTGTTATTGTACTGTTTATTTTAGGTTATTGTATTGCTACGTGGGTAATATAGAGAACTATGTAGAACTAGTATGTAGAACTGTTTGACGAAACCCAAATTCTGTATGTACAAAATTATGGTGAATAAACTTACTTACTTACTTTACTTACTAGACCAACGAGCAAAGTTAAAAAGGACTTATACTTACTTACTTACTTACTTACTTACTTACTTACTTACTTACATACATACTTACTTACTTACTTTCTTACTTACTTACTTACTTACTTACTTACTTACATACTTATTTACCTACTTACTTACTTACTTATTTACTTACTTACTTACTTACTTATTACTTACTTACTTACTTACTTTCTTACTTACTTACTTACTTACTTACTTACTTACTTACTTACTTACTTACTTACTTACTTATTACTTACTTACTTACTTACTTTCTTACTTACTTACTTACTTACTTACTTACATACTTATTTACCTACTTACTTACTTACTTATTTACTTACTTACTTACTTACTTATTACTTACTTACTTACTTACTTACTATCTTACTTACTAACTTACCTACTTACTTACTTACTTACTTATTACTTACTTACTTACTTACTTACTTACTTACATACTTATTTACCTACTTACTTACTTACTTATTTACTTACTTACTTTCTTACTTACTTACTTACTTACTTACTTACTTACTTACTTACTTACTTATTACTTACTTACTTACTTACTTACTTACTTACTTACTTACTTACTTACATACTTATTTACCTACTTACTTACTTACTTATTTACTTACTTACTTACTTATTACTTACTTACTTACTTACTTACTATCTTACTTACTAACTTACCTACTTACTTACTTACTTACTTACTTACTTACTTATTTACTTACTTACTTACTTACTTACTTACTTACTTATTACTTACTTACTTACTTACTTACTTACTTACTTACTTACTTACTATCTTACTTACTTACTTACTTACTTACTTATTACTTACTTACTTACTTACTTACTGACTGACTTACTTACTTACTTACTTACTTACTTACTTACTTACTTACTTACTTACTTACTTACTTACTTACTTACTTACTTACTTACTTACTTACTTACTTACCTACTTACTTACTTACTAGACCAACGAGCCACACAATATACACACTGTAAGCTTATATGTCCCAGCCTATCGCATATACGAGTCCCCGCGACATGAAAACGTGTAAAAGTTTGATAGTAGACTGTTGACTGGAACGATATCTAACAATTTGAGCGAGCGTGTTACCTTGCTGTAAAGATGGTGGTAGTTGGTTGACTTGACACAATATGCAGGATGTCGTAGGCAATCTTGCCCGCGTAAAATGTTATTGGTTGTAAATGTGGATGGTTTGTAAATATTGATGCGTGCGTTTTATGCTGTTTTCTGAGCGACAAGGAAACTGGGAGACGATACCAGACTCGATTGATATTTTACTATCTATCTAGTGGATTTGTTTGAAATGGTGGGTTGTGGACATGTTCGATAGTAATATGGTGTCATTTTGGTCAGTGGCGAAATGACAAATGTTGCTCATGTATACTCAATTATATTTGTCTGTAATAATCACAATATAAAACCGATAGAGATGGAAGCATAGTTTTCGAGAAAATGCATTGACCTACTTATACACTCAAACCACAGAACACAAGCAAATTGAAATGCAGTTTTGCACGAATACCCAGATTTAGAAATTATACAACACGGATTTACATTTTAATAAGCCACACGTCATATTGTATAGCTTATCATCCATAGAGCTTTTAATTTAATCTACTTATGTATGTATAGGCTAATTTACTGTTAGTCTGAATTATTTTCGTTTCCTGTATTCTTTCAAACGACGAAAATATAATTTTCATTTTCACATCAGCCAATCAATGCAACAATTTAGCTGTTCTTTTAAAAAATATTTATTAACTGTTAATATTTCGATAAAGATCTCAGTAATTTTGACCGAAATATCAACATTATATATATTTTTTTGCAAGAACAGTGTTAAATACTAAAATTTACATAAATAATATACGACCAACCTGTTCTACTGGTTTCATTCTTTTAATACGCCCATAATTGTTCCATCTAACTAAACGCTACAAGAACTCGATCAAACGTTATGAGTCCCGGTATCTGTCCTTCTGTTCTGTACAACATCCTCCGAAACACACTAGTCACTGTGTTTCGTGTTGCCGCACACATTTAACTCTGTCCATGACGAGGCTTAATTTATAGCTCGCCGAGACCAGTTTCGTGCTGGCTACGCGCGGGGGCCCTCGTATGACCCCCCCCCCCCCCCCCCCACGAACTAAAACGATCGTGACATATTCGGGAGAGAAAAATTTCGTCGGCTCATAAATCTTACCCCGAAGAAGCGCCCCAGAAAAAAAGAAAAAAAGAATGAAGTCGAAAGAGAGAGAAAATATGTATCTAATACTTTTGTAACTACAAACTGCACACTGTCGGTACAGGAAGATAACTCGTGTTGCCGATTTTATGACGTTGAATGTATCTACGGGTATAATGAACCACTAGGGTTTCCAAGACACGTTCGCTCTCCGTCTTTTCTCGCAATCTCTATCTCCCCCCCCCCCCTCCCCCTCACCCCCCCCCCCCGCTCACACGGCCAATATCCTGCCTTCAGGCGGTGCGAGGCGTTGCGTGGCTCGCAGGCCTCCTAGTTTATTTAGTGGAAATCGGTGACTATGAACATCAAACTTAACTACTGTGTAGTAGAGAGAGAGAGGGTATAGACACGCATTTACATCGTTGCGTTGACTTGACTGGGTGATAAGCACAATGGCAGATCAAAGCGGTGGCTAATGTGTAGTGGGGGTTAGTGATGGTCTATTCTTGGTCCTTTTAACCCTCCACCCTTCCCCTCTTCCCCCCTTCTCCTCCCCCTCTTTCTGTGTCCCTCTCCACTCTCTATCATAGCCTTGGCAATAGGTCTAGGCGACCAGTTCATTGTACAGATATATAGGATCGTACATCTTCATGAATCTTCTTTATAAATGTTATCAGAACATGGATTGTCCTTCATACACACATTCGGGATGTCCACATTGATACTGATAATAATGATATTTTCAATATTAAAAACGATTTATACATGGTACTTAAACAAAATCGTAACAAATAACCCTACCTAGCTAGGAAGTAAACTATAATCAATAATTTTGTGAAAACAACATTATAATAAGCTCCATTACAATACGAAACAGACATTACCATATAAAAATAGTCTACATTATCCAATTATATTTCTCCTAACAAAGAAAGGTATGAATAAAAAGTATGAATGTTATGTCTGAATGAACTTTCTTACCATAATCAAGAACTTTTTTCAAAGAAAAAAAGATGTTTACGCTATGCTTAGTTTTAGAAACAAAATCTAGTTTAAGTACAAATTACAATGCATCATGTAGAGTTTTATATAAGAGACGGATGGAAGATAAGGTATTACGGGTATTATATTGCGGGTCCTATACCTGAAGTAATGACTTGTTTTCTCTCTGTATCTCTATTGTACTATTTATTAACTATTTTTGTTAGATATGTATGGCATTGTATGTTTTTATCAAAGGATTCATGTAAGACGAACCCAGACCCAACATGCTTTAATCCCGCCTAAATAAATACGACTTTCTCTCTCTCTCTCTCTCTCTCTCTCTCTCTCTCTCTCTCTCTCTCTCTCTCTCTCTCTCTCCCCCCGCTCTCTCTCTCACTCATCAAAAGCCCCACGTGTGGCTGGAAGGTGTTTTTGTGCAGGTGTTGAGAACGGCCCAGCAGTATTAGGCCAACATTGTTCTCGTCCCGAGATCAAACGCAGAAGAAATGAAGGGATGAGATATGGGACGAATCTTTCATGGTTGTTATTGTTGATATTTGACGTCATGCTATTCATTATTGTAGCTTTTTTATTCGTTTTTTATGCAAGAATGATTTGAGACTTGAAAAGCTGCCAGCTTGAGTAGTGAAACGTCAAGAATAAACCACGAATATGGTATTGTAGGTTTTCACACAGGACTTAGTTAATAAATGTTTCTTGTTATTAAAGAAAATGTTTCTCCACTTTGAACTATAATATGATTTCTCGGTTCATGGCTGGTTAAATTCAACGTGTACGTGGTCGAACGTATGCGCGTCTTCGTCAGGTAATTGCCTAGCCCTAGGTGACGAAGGTGTGAGCGCGGACGAAAAATTGAATTTTGCATTATCCATTTGCTGCAAGTGGTTCGGATAAGAGATTTTGTTTGTTGGATTTATTATTATAATAATAATAAGTATTAATATTATTTAATAATAGTTCACTAAATAAAGCTAACTTTTCATGGCTTTAATAGCCGGACAACAGTTAAAGTAAAATGTTAGGGTTTTGGTGGATGTATAATAATAGTTCACTAAATAAAGCTAACTTTTCATGGTTTTAATAGCCGGACAACAGTTAAAGTAAAATGTTAGGGTTTTGGTGGATGTATGATAATAATTCACTAAATAAAGCTAACTTTTCATGGTTTTAATAGCCGGACAACAGTTAAAGTAAAATGTTAGGGTTTTGGTGGATGTATGATAATAATTCACTAAATAAAGCTAACTTTTCATGGTTTTAATAGCCAGACAACAGTTAAAGTAAAATGTTAGGGTTTTGGTGGATGTATGATAATAATTCACTAAATAAAGCTAACTTTTCATGGTTTTAATAGCCAGACAACAGTTAAAGTAAAATGTTAGGGTTTTGGTGGATGTATGATAATAATTCACTAAATAAAGCTAACTTTTCATGGTTTTAATAGCAGGACAACAGTTAAAGTAAAATGTTAGAATTTTGGTGGATGTATGATAATAATTCACTAAATAAAGCTAACTTTTCATGGTTTTAATAGCCGGACAACAGTTAAAGTAAAATGTTAGAATTTTGGTGGAGGTGCCGGGTAAATAAAATTCGTAATTTTGTTTTATTATTCGCTTTCTTATGACTATTATTTTATAACTGAATATGATAGACATTATATAAGTTAAGTTCAATTTACTGGTGTTTGTAAATAAATTATTTTGACAATGATATATGGACCAAAATTCGTACTCAGCAACGTGAACTAGTTAGTCCCGAAGATAGGCAGGTACATTTGTGCGAGGGTTGATGAATGATTGAACTCACTCAAGTCCAGAACATTGATAAGGCCCCTCCACTGCTTCATCCCCCTCGTGACAAACATATCACCCCCGCCTCAGCCGGACGAAGGAAGTCAGCTCTGCTTGACCAACTTGCAATTATTCACACCCTCACGATAAGACTTTGGGTGAAAATGAACTTATTAGGATTGAAGATCCATTTTGATCCGAGTTTCACTGGGATTCTGCGGGAATCGAACCTACTGTCATATGTAACAGCTTACTCTCCACACAACACACCCGTCACTATACTCTACCCTACCCTACCCTACCCTACCCTACCCTACCCTACCCTACCCTACCCTACCCTACCCTACTCTACTCTACTCTACTCTACTCTACTCTACTCTACTACACTCTACTACACTCTACTCTACTCTACTCTTCTCTTCTCTACTCTACTCTACTCTACTCTACTCTTCTACTCTACTCTACTCTACTCTACTCTACTCTACTCTACTCTACTCTACTCTACTCTACCCTACCCTACTCTACTCTATTCTACTCTCCTCTACTCTCTTTACTCTAGTGAGAACGTTCTCAGTCGAGCACGTTTCACATTCATCGGGGTAATGGAGTTGATGGGCTTCCCATGATTACGGAACTAGGCTAAGATCGTGGCTTATCATAAGACACAACTCAACGTTATGAATATTACATGTGGCGTTGCAATACTGGGATATGAACGAGGGTAGCTTCAAGCGCATCCACATTGCTACATACAGCTACATGCTACATACATACATGCTACATACAACAGGGAGAATCTGGGATAACCTTTTTTATTTAAAAAATAATCAAAATGATTTTCTGATGTTCTGTGTGTGCAACTAAAATTGTAAAACATGAAGGAGAATTCTTTTACTAGTATCTTGTATATACACATGGGTAAATTCTAATCTTATCAATATTTACCACCACGAAAACATTTGTGCAAATTTCATTCATGTTATATTGCGTTTAATAAATAACCTTATCTCTATTTTAATCTACGTTAAAATGTAAGAAAGTAATTATGAAAATGTTGTACACACGTATGTCAAGTTTTTTTTATTTAAACTCATACAAATGATAATTCAATTCAAAACATAGGTAGTGTATATTAGTTTTTTTGTAAAAGACAAGTGCTCTTACCGAAATAGCGTGCAATCTCCAAGACTCAAACCTTCACACTGGAGCGTTATATGGACACAGTATTTCACACCAACGACGAATACAACCCAGCAAGTAGGTCTGCAATAATCCGTAACTGTACCACCATGAGAAGGAAGGGTCTTATCACTCACCTAATAGCAGCACTGCAGCACTGGTCACTCTGACTGCAGATAGAAAGATATTGGGCTTAAAGTCTTATTTTCCCCTGGTGACGGTAATAAAAAACGATGAGCGATGACCGCTGATAATGAATGATGTTTGAGTACTTAATCTGGTGGACGAACGTGGAATAACCCCCCCCCCTCCTCCCCCCCCCCCCCGTCCACCGTACCAACTATGCTCACAAAACACAGGCGTGGGAAGCTCAGAGTTCTTAAGTTCCTACGCTGAAATTCTCCCACACGATCGAGGGCAAAGACGATGAGGGGTAGAGGGAGATATTTACATTTAATTATTATTTTATTTTTAAATTCGTCAATTTTCAAAGGAGCATTATGTTTTACAAAACAAAAAACAAAAGTACACTATCTAAAAAAATTGGCTTAAATTATTATTTATTGGAGTACAAATAAATTTCAGTTCCTGGAACTGCAATAAACAATTTTACCGTAGACGAGTATTGTAACGTACATAAAACAGTATCTTGGGTTATCACTAAATCAATAGTAGAAGACCCTCATTCTTTTATAAAGTACAAAATTTCCACACGGACTAAAACACACATCAAAAGAGAAACACACAGAATTTCAGCAGTATTTTAATTTCCCGGTGACCTACAATCGCATCACACGGGTAGTTCCTCTTTATTCCCCCTCTACCCCCCCCCCCTCCCCTTCCCACCCATACCCGTCCATGTTTGTATTTAATATATTCAAGCCGCAGGGGTGGTCATGCATTAGTCAAAGAGGTATCCTAGCAATACACTGTTTAATTTTAAACTGTCCAATTAAAAAGGATTGATTAATTAACATTAGGTTCGTATAGTGCAATTCCTTGTAGTTTGTCTAATCAATCCGGGGTAGAACGAACGGTTACAGAAGTTTCAGCTTTGCCGTGAGTATGTATATAAAAGTGGCGCCGACTACGAAGTGAGCCCTGACGGACTCTGAATATTTTAATAGGTACGAACGAGGACGAGGCTTCCAGTATTCATTGCACGTCTTGTAGACTGCAAAGTATACAGACATTTTGCTGGTTTTAATAATAAAAACAAAAAACTTGAAATTTTGTCGTTTCGTCGTTTCGTCGTGTTGTCGCTGGTCGTAAATATGAATGGGTTATCGTCTATGATATTGACATGACTCTATGTATTTACATATTATTCTAGGGAGGATGGTTATGAACGTCTGCTGCTGTGGATCGTTGATTATTGTGATGTTCTAATGCAGATGGTTGAGGGTTCGATTGGCAGTTCGATTTTTTTAAACGTCTGGTCTCACTTGAATTTATCAATATAGTTTCATCAAAGTATCTAGCAAAATGGTGTCGTCATAGCTTATGTAATAATGAAGTGACATCATGTGACAATACCAACCTAAATCTAGTTGTATTACGTTCCCAGTATATCATGTATTGTAGTGATATCAGGGCGTATGTTGGCTGGCGTTGTCAGGGCATATTCCAAACAGGGCTAGTTCACTATACGAGCAATAATATGTACCGAGAAATACTGTGCCGAATTCCGTTTATATTAACCTCTGAAAGACCAAATCTTTTCGTGGGGGGGGGAGGCTTTGGTCCAAATGCCCCCCCCCCCCCCCTCCCCCCTCTGCGTGGGCCACTGAAGCTGTCCATGGTTCTTGACATCTCTCGGTCGTGTGATGTGTTAGTCTGTTCCCTTCAGGCATGTTCTCTCCTTGAGTCGAGATCATTTTATCGACTGTAACCCTTTTGACATATCGTTCCGAAGAGACGTGCAACTCCCATCCGATTTCAACACATTTGTTTAACCCCTTCGACCTTATCTTTAGGAACTATTTGAAAGAACCCGCACAATAATATGTGTTGGGGATGTTTCTAACGTCCTAGAGAATTCCATATTTTTTTAAACACATCTCTCTTAGGGCCGGTTTCACCACACTTTTTATCTCCGATTTGCAGCTAATCGGAAATTTGCACACATTCATCAATTGTTACTCAAACAATATTTAAAATTGATAATTCTAATTGCAGTAGATGAATCATCTTTATCGGTATAAATTATCAGAAATGTTATTGTCAACTTGTCATTCCCATTTAAAAAAATATTTAATCCAATGCCCGGAGACAAATTACAGTACTGACTACTGACCAAGCTGCCAACCCTCTTGACATAGCCTTGGGCGTTCTAACATTAAAATACAGTACTGACCAAGCTGCCAACCCTCATGACATAGCCTTGGGCGTTCTCACATTATCATCTTACCAACCTTAGAATGAATGACGTAGTTATCACCCAGAATATCAACAACTTCTCCCCTGCAAATAAGCGCGTAAATCCGCGCATCCGGTTCAGTTCATTTCACCAAAACTAGGTCACATTTATTTATCGATTTCGGAAACGCCGCCAATCAAAACATGCTTTAACCTACTCGCCATTATTTGCTAATGAAATCAAAAAGAGTTTACAAACTTTGGTGACGGCGGCACGAGGGGGGGTTAGGGTGGAAGGAGAGGGGGGGGGGGGCAGAGAGAGCGGAGGGTTGTTTGTACAGTTAATTAAAATTTATTTTCTCATTACGGTTTCACCCAGATACTATGACTATAATATCAATTTCCACGTTCGTGCAGGAAAGATGGACATGCTTTTAAATTAGTTCCCCCCCTCCAACCCCCCCCCCCCCCAAAAAAATACGGAAGACCGCAACGCTATCAGCATCATGCGCCATTTTCATGACCTATACGACGAAAAAAAAAATACATACATTATTTTTATTTACAATCAAAATATGTGTGTACCAAAATGTTCGCGTTATGACGTGACAAGAGTGTCAGATACAACAGGAGAGAATGTTATCGAGGTTTTTGTTAATATTTGAGGGCAGATACGTCGGTCGTCATTATTCAATGTTGATAGGAATAATCAAAGGTGATTGATTATTAGAAAAATCCGCTTACATTTCTTGTCTTCATTTAAATTAAATGTTTTTCAATTAGTAGGAATATTTGATATTGCTGGAACGAACAGATTAACTTCCTCTCTCTCTCTCTCTCTCTCTCTCTTTGCATGTATATCTCTCTCACACATACACGCTTACGAGTATTCAATGTATTGAAATGTTCTGATATGATTTAATAATTCGATTAAATTATCCGTCCAAAATATCCACAAGGAAATAAAATGTATTATTTTGATGTCAATCATTTGGGTTTATCTGGTGAGGTTACTTACTCTAACTTTTGTGACTCGAACTCTTCACGTACCTCACTTGGTGCCATATCAGGGCTACATAGTATGTGACGATGACTAAAGTGCCTTCTGTGTTGTTAATACTGTGGTTGTGATGGTGATTATAAATGTAGTCTTCACTCTGTTTGTCATGTCGGGCGACAGAATTATACAACAACAGGATGTTAAAGCACGCGTCCACTGCAGAACCCATCAACTGCGTGTGTACAAGACAGAGTTCGGCAGTACCGTGATTCCGTTCTCGCATACGGCCACCGAGATGTATAAATCAAGAGAGGGGGGAAGGGGAGGGGCAGAAACCTTTCCCCTTATGTTTATTGTACACTTGTCGTCATGTAACCTCGCGACAGACAGGAAACCCGGCGCTTTTTTGTGTGTGACATTTTTTGTGGTCTGGCTCTAATCTTAGTCGGTCTGCTCTGGAACCGTCGATAAAGAAGGTATAAAACGAAGAAACTTCTTTATCGACTCTGAGTTTAACTAGAGCCGCTCCGCGTGGCTGCGCTCGTGTCATGTCGCCTCCCGTATAAGGGTAAATTATCCCAGATTCTGGTCTATTACTGTCTGGTCTTGGCTTGTCTTGTTATTTTCTAGCCTCAGTCTCAGTCCCTATCCACAATCTTCCCTTAACCCCTCTTCCAGCCTTTGAAGTTCGACGATCCTCTGATAGGAGTAGAGAACTTCTTGATCGATTCTTCTAGAGGCTACCGATTCAGATTAGAGCCTTGCCGCTAGGGTCGTCACCTAATATGTGTTAGAAACGGCGAGTTTGCTATCTAATCGCTAAGTTATACTAAGTTCTTTGGTAAATTCATGTTTTAATACAGAATCTTATCATATACCTACTTTGTATCACGGATAAAGAGACAATCTGTTATATGAATGTGAACGAGCTGCAAATGAAACACCATCATTTTATTGATAGTTCTATCCTATTTTTACACGATCTCTTTTATGTTTTGTTTTACATTGTTTCATTAACATTAATGTGAAGTGTTGCAGTCTAGATTATCATGTCAGTACACTCATAAATGTGATACATATTTCAACACCGTCTACGTCTAGATCTACTATTTTTACTATTACTTTGACCTCAATTATAACGTTCTCTCCATTCTCTCGTGGCTCGAATGTTGCTGATGATTTCACACAAAGGTTTTATAAATATTCATTTCGTGTTTTACACAAAGATCTTACTGGGCTAGGCGGTGCTGTGGTGCTTCTATCGTGATTACAAACAATTAACGGTCGCCATTAGTACCGCGTATTATATGGCTTGAGTTGAGTAATTCACTGACTACGTGGATCAACGTGCATATTTTCATCATGTATTTCAAAAAATTGAAACCGTTTTATGAAATAATACATTTGAACTGTAAAATAAAATTTGAAAATATTAAGAGCGAAGGGTAGTCTCTACGTCAAAAACCGCAGAATATTTTCATAATTTAATTATATCTCAAGATTGCAACAAGAAATATCGAAAATCTAAATCAACAGCGCACTGTGTTTTGGTTAGTCCTACAGACGGATTGAAATGTAACCATTAGCGTAGTTATTTTGATTATTAATTCGATAATTAGTAATAAAATTAATTACATATAAAAAAACATACTGATTACAATGTAAGACACAACTTAGAGCATTCCGTATGTAGACCACAGTGCGCTGTTGATTCAGATTTTCGATTTCGAAGCCCATTATTGTAATATAATATATAAATTAAATTGTGTGCGGTTTTTGACGTAGAGGTATCCTTTCCCTGTTCAGTTTAGATGCATGCAATAATATAGTTGGCCAAGCGTATTAGTATTCTCAATGCTTACGACAAAGCCGCGTACAATGGTACCCACTAAATGTTCTACTTCACTAGTTCCTACAGGCCCATTAGGAATAATCTACGACCTTGCGTTGTTTACCTGAAACAGTGGGCGTGGCTAATTAGGCGTGTGCACTCTCTACTAATACCTCGTTTATATTACTAGCTTTTAACGTGCGTTGGTCGGTAACGTGGGTTGATTTTGTAATATAAACGCACTCCGGTTACCGACGCTGGTTGAAAATGTTACTCGCGTTCAAAATGCAGGTTACTAACCTACGTTGGGTATACTGGTAATACAAACGCAATGCAGGTTGGCTACGCTGGTTCGTGTTTTCGCGCGTATGCGTATACATAACCTAAAAAAACATAGTTTCGTTTACCAATGTGTATACCAATGTGTTGTTATACATACCAGCATACCAATTAGAGCAGCTAACTCAAGTTTCATGATAATGTTTTATGACAGCTAAAACAAATTTTGATGTGTATACCTTTACCATTTGTGCACTGCATTTGAATGGTAAAATCACCATCTTCAAGGCATGTGGGTCGAACACGCCTATCGGGGGACGATGGAAGTTAAAAGTAATGTAAACGCAACCGATTAACCCACGTCAAATCAACTCGCGTTAAAAGCCAATAATATAAACGAGGTATCAGACCGCATTTAAGAATATGTGGAAGTAAGCCATAAATCTGTACGGTGTATGGTGGTTCTAAAGAGCGCCCAGTTCGGCGCAGTGAATGCTTTCTTCTTTATTTGTGAATTTATCGACGATTGTGTCTCTAAACGCTTGCAAACTTTATTTCGTTGTACTCTGTTGTCGTAGCCATGAACTGTTTGCTGTATAAACTGGGTGAAGCGAATGAAAACGATCGAACAACGAAAGTTAAAAATAATATTTTGACAGTTCGCTTCATTCGCGGTGTTCTCCTGTTTATGCGGATCCCAGCCTTTTGATTGGCCGAGAAGCTTGTTCACGAGCATAAAAACGACGCTTGTTTTACCTGCTGGAAAACGTTGTGTGTTGAGTAATACGTTTGTTTCCCTTCTCTTCCCTTATCCTGCACTACTTTCCTCTTAACCATACGGCATTGTTCTCTTGAATGCGTCCTAAAACTAGATTCTCCTTTATTTCAAATCTCCAATCTCATATAGCTATCTGCATTGTCTTCCTATTTAAATTCATCTCCCCTCACCTAGGTTCATTGTTTCCCCGTGCTACCCTACTACACAGCGTTCTGCTTTCTCATCACCCACCCCTTTCTGAGGCCCTCCGCGTTGTTTCGCCTGCTTGTTTCAAATCCAATCGAAACTTACCTAGTTTTCTAGTTTAGAATGTCTGATGCTAGATTCACGTCAATTTACTAAAGCAGCTAGGTTTAGAGTCAATTTATATATTTCACCTCTTAACCTTTCAACTCCTCTCGAAATCCCTGGTTTTCCCCCCGGTCGGTCCGTGAATCTGTATGTGGTATGCATATTATATGTTACGTTGGACGTTTGCCACCTGCGTCCTACCCAGGTCTGCGTTGCGGAAATTCGGGATTTAAGGATGGCAAACTCCCTTGTCAAAATGTGTGCGTGTGTGCGCGATGCGCCCGCACCCACCCTTAAAGGGAATAGGACACGAAAAACTGTGTTGTGCTTAAATTTATGATGACGTTCTGACGCCAACGATTTATTGTTTTCATAAATAATAAAAAAAATTGTGCAATATCGACATGTTTTACATTGAAGTATCACAGTTTTAAAATGAGGAAAGGAGAAGGGAAATATTCATCATTTTGGCGATATTAACCTTATCAGTATCAGGCAACTCTGTGTGATCTAGGACAGCTAACATAGGTTCTAATATAAAATTGCGGTGAAATTCATATAATATCGCGTCAAATTGACGTAAGAGTGGTTTAACTACGTTATTGGCGTTAAAAACTCGCTTTATTACTAAAAGTTATACATGGGGGTAGAAAAATGCGTGAGATAAAATACATACCGTGTTTCATACAGCCTTGTTGGGGTTTTATAGACTTGATAAGTTTTTGATGTCGTATATGTTGGCATGGTACATAATGGAAAATGTGTACAAGTGTTATGATCTATGGATTTTTAAAGTTTATCTAGATTTCCGGTGCAGATCGCGGAAAAACGGAGACGTCATGTAAAACGTAAACTGCTTTTCAGCAAAGTAAATATAACACAACTAACTAACTGCAATACTGAAATGCAAGACAAACACAAGTTAAACTTAAATAAATAGTATTCAGGTTAGATAAATATATGGTTATTTATTGTCTATATCCACTCAGTTACGAGAACTGATTTTCAGGGGGTTGGAAGAGTGGGGCAAAAACAATAGTCAATTTATAATCAGCCTTTGCTATGACGGCCCCAAAAACACCATTTACATGTCTACCAGTATCATAAGTCAGAGATTAAAAGACCCCATCCTGAACCGAGGTGCGAACCCTGAACTTCTACATTAGAAGGAAGAATAAGCCCACATAGATAATTAAATATAAACACATTTGAAATGCTTGATTATACTGACTTACTGAATATATTGAATATATTGATAAAGCTTTCATTTAATAGCGTACATATACGTTGAAATTATTTATTTTGTAAACGTTTTGTTTATTCAGTATTTTTTTCCTTATAACACACGTTAAGAATTACTTTTTATGATATGTTTCTTGAATTGTTTTAATATTGTTAAAATATTCCAACGGGAACTGATTTTTCCAAATAATTATATTATATGCCGCTTTTAATTGGCATAACATGTTGATCTGACACAGTTAAACACACAGTTATATAATTCTTCAATTATAAAGCGGGGTTCACAAAACATCCAAACAACATAGGTAAATTAGTGTAATTTCAAAATCGAGAACAATCATTTTAAATACGACTGTCTAGAACGGAATTATTACAAATTAACGTAGGCCCTATGCTGCGCCAGCTGAGTTTACCAAAGTTGAACTTATTGTTAATTTGATTAAGTGGCGCATGTATACACCGACTGGAACAAACGTATTCTTGGGGAGATAATAATTCTGCGCGTTATCGTCTGAAAGTCTATGAAATAACATGAAATAGACGATGTCCTACTTCACAAAATTCACAATTAACAAATACATTTCGATACTGTTTATTGTATAGATTGTTATGTTTGAATCTATTGTATATATTTTACTAATGTATGAACAATAATAAAAATACATATTTTTATATTTGAGCTTTTTAAAGCTATATTTCGAAAACGTGAATACATGTAGCCTACTTCGTTCGTTACTTTTCTCGGTCAAACTATATTTTATTAGAGCAGTTTCCAGCAAATTGTAATCATACTTTATTTTTTATATGTAACTGTGTAATGTGTAACAACAATAATAAGAAAAATAAATTACTACTGAAATTCTGTTCGGAAAAAATAAATATACATTCATTTAAAATATTACCATCAGCCATCACTTAATTTAGGCTTACTAGTAATGAACTCAAGTTCAACGAATTAAATATGAACGAAGAGAGTATAGCCCTACTTTCACAAATTGATGACTTTAATTCACATCCGCTAATTGGATTTGAACGCCGCTTTACGGGTGCTAATTTTGAACGATGGATGAACAGGTTACGTTGATTTTTCTTTGACAAATTTCCCTTTTCACTATTTCACGTATAAAACTTTCCTTAAAACTTCGAATTTAAATTCATACAATATTTCATCCCTATAATATGATAAATTGTAGACCATTTTTAGTTATATTTCGAGAACTTAAATGTATGAATGTTTTTAAATGTGGGAGATTGGCAACGGTTGCGTTTTTTAAACCTTACAACCCTAGCGTGACCATAGTAAAGTTTCCACAACCCGTGATATGTATAGACAGCGGTTCGACCCAAAACGCAAGTTGACAGACAGCTAAGGCAGGTGTCAGTGAATAGAGTATAGTCTATACACTCCGCCCAGTTTGTTAAACTGTTTTATGCTCTTTGTTCTAAGAGGGAGGTAACCCACCCCCCCCCCCCCACCGCCACCCCCACCCCCACCCCTCCTCAATAATTGTCGTAGCGTCGGTACACATTCATGAAACTGAGCACGCGTACCCACAATGCAATTGGAGAATTATTTCACAAAGTTTGAGTTAGTTGCCGCAGGCTCACACGTTTTACTTCTTAGAAACTACTCCTACTGTTTAACCTTGAACTCGGTGACGCAACCAAGACTACGCAATGGTGGCTGGAAGAGCAGGAATATGACTGATAAAGCATACGTATTAAGTACATACGTAAAAGTACTTGAACAGAAATTCAATTTTTTACTTTGTACCAACTTAAAAAATGATACAATTATTCTATTTTGTAACGAAACACATTTTTTGGGGGGAATAACTATTAACATCAGAACTTGTGCATTACATTGTTTTCCGTATAAACGGGAAAGATGAAACAATAGAAGATAGTTTTTACGGCGCCCACTTTAGGCATTATACATCAACGTATAATGTGTTTCGTGTATATGCTGTGAATACAATAGTTGGAAAACTTCAATTTATCCTTTTGTCTATGCCGTTGTTTTATTTTTGCCAAACACTAACACCAAACTCAATACAGTCTACTTCCAATTTCTTTGACAGGTAACGCCATGTATGCATTCAATTATTTTAGCCCGAACCTTCAGACAATGCAATGTTCCACGTTGAACGTATATTATTCATGTTGATAGGTTGGTACGCCACACTTCACTCGCTCTAACATGAGACCGAATAAGCTACTATTAAATTTATTAATAGTGTTTGTACATTCAAAACAGCATTCTGTGTACTCGCGAACGTCAAAATAAATTCAATTAAGCAACCCGTCTTATAGACAAGCAAAACAAAAACATTAGAAACTCAAATAGCTGTTGCGCAGTACATATACAAGATTAAAATTATACAACGGTTTACTAAGATATATTCAAGAGTTAGCTATGTGGATTTCTGCGAACAAGCTCTCTGGATGGAAGCGTTTAAAATTTAATTAAAACAATTCATATTACGATTGTAGTTGGGGATTTAAATCGACATAAGCCAAGGTTTACGACTACGTTTTGTTAGCTCGGCCGTTTCCCATACTAATCCTGCCACCGTTAGGTAAACATACTGGGGGGGGGGGGGGGGGGGGGGGGGGGGTGTTATAGTTCTCTTCCGAAAGGTCTAGGGCTACTGTGTTGATCGGAGAAATGTGAGGCGACGCACAAATTTCTTGAGAACAATATTGAATAGGAGTTAAAATACCATGATGTAGTATTGTAGAGAACTTAAAATTCAATTAAAAACGGGTTTAGATGTGTAAATTGAGTAATTAATTTGCATTACCAAAAAAAAACGTAACGATTAACAAATTTGAAAGTTTTTTAAATTCAGATTTTAGGACTAACGAAACCACATTATGTTCATTTGTCAGTTAAAAAAACATTTTATAACAGTCACAATTGATTGATTGTTTGTTGGTTATCGACGTACTCGACAGGTAGGTCATATGACGTCTACCGAATCAGATCCATTGTACATCACGCGGGGGTCGTCATAAAGGGAGTTCAGTAAGAGAGAGCAAGGCCAAGTGGGAGGGGAAATCTTACGTGGCACAGTAGGGGATGTGGGGGGGGGGAGGCAGGGTTTCATTTGTCGCCTCTTACGACTGGCTGGGCCTAAACTGTCCCGGGGACAGACGGATTGTAACGTTCACAAAGCATTTGTAAAGGAAAAAACAATTTGTCGTGGTTTATACCGTAAGGATTAAGGTTGCTATTATTGACATTTCTCGGTCATAAAATCTGAATACTACTCTTGAACCTTTTTAAATAAGCATCGTTAACAAAAAATGAATAGCCATTTGGTTAAGTGAGTCGTTCTGTGTGTTATTGGCCTGATAATCACTTAAAGTTGTTTTCTAGTGAGTCAATATTCATTATTAATGAATAATAATCTTCTACTGAAGAATTGCTTCATGATGCTTTTAATGGATTTTCGTAATCGCATTAATAATTCAGACACATAAGTGTATTGGGTACGAACGACCAAACTTACAAACGATTCCACACGGAGATAGGGTCTCAGTTGTGCCGATTGCATTAGCATAGTTGGTAACACATGCACGGATCATGTTGCTTTTGAAATGTTGCGCGTTTATGTGTGTATTGTTTACCCATCGTTTGGAAATGTCAAATGGCCAAGTCTTAAAGAACAGCCATATTGAATTTATTATCGCTATTCAAAAACACTTGAAATCGAATTGTCTTTATTTTCTAACATCGCGTGATTGTCTGGCTAATGAAAAGGTTATGGGATTACAGAAAGTTTTGTCTTGGCGTTCGGGTATTTCTACGTCTTTCACCACCACTAAACTAGTCGTCGATAACAAAGAAGTACTACGAGAATCTTGCAGTCGACCTTTTTACGTTTTAGTCGACAACAAAGACGTTTTAGAAAATCATTTACAACAACTCACAAATGGAAAAGAGTTTCGAATGCCAATCATTATGATTTTCTTGGAAAATTCTGATTCAGTTGATGATTACTTGCTGGACACCAACGTTCCTATTCACTTCGAGTTTCTAGTGGCTCAACCGAGCAAGAACGGCATTCGTCTAACCGAAGTCTACCGTGTTTGTGAATATTGTCCTCTACAGAAACAAAATTTCGGTTTCTGGAACGTAGAAAGTGGCCTCGAAGTTCTAAACGCCGGTTTCAGTGCCCGAAGGAACAATCTAGGCGGTATCATCATGAAGACGATCAACAATGAAATGATTCCGATCACAAGATTGGTCGTCGTTGATAACCGGTTGACTGTTGGCGGTTTCACTGGTGGTGTTTGGAAGATCCTGGAAGACCACATGAACTTCACCAGTGTTCACCGCCATGCTAAGGATGGCTCATGGGGAACCGTCAACGCTAATGGTTCGTGGGACGGTCTAGTAGGCGAACTCATTGAAAACAGTGCTGACGTTGTAGCGGGATGTTTATCGCTTACGTCACAACGTGCCAAGTATATCTCATATTCCATACCGATTTATTCATCCCCAGTTCATATATACATACGGCAGACATTCCGCGAAATTTCTCTATCGGGACTACTTTCACCGTTCAGTTACAACGTTTGGATTGCGTTGTTAGTAACGACAACCCTCATCACCGCCATTTTGACCGCGTTGTACAAAATGGCGGATCATGAAAATGGCCGTTTGACATTCTTAGACGCGTTCTTTCTCGTTTTCGGAGCGATATTCTGTCAACAAGGTAACGAATTAAGTCCAAGAGAAGATTCGAAGAGAATTATATTATTTCTTGTATTCCTTCTCGGATGGATTGCTATAAATAGCTATTCTGGATTTCTCATCGCCGGATTGACCGTTAACTTACCACAGATGCCGTTTTTAACGCTCAATGACACGATCGACGCTGGTACGCATTCTATTGGTATGGTACGAACTGCTTGGTACGCTGGTTTGTTCAAAAGCGGTAACGACGTCGTTTTGAAGAACGCTTATGACAAATTGATCTTGCCAGATCCTCGAAACACACCGAACTCTGCCGTAGAAGGCTTCCAGCGTGTGTGCGAGCATAAATACGTGTTCATAACAGGAGAAGGACCTTACCATGCCCGTGTTTGGAACTGCAGCATCGTTTATCTACCGCAAGTGTTTGCAAGGATGAGTGTAAGTTATGCGTTTCCAAAATTCAGCCCGTATTCGAGTGTTTTCAACTATAATATTATTAAACTTATGAATGGTGGTATCTTGAAGAAGCTCTATCATGAATCACTCTCCAAGAAGCCATCTTCGAGTAATATTGAACTGAACCCGATCGGTTTGGAGACTGTGGTACCAATACTTTCAGTTCTTGTGGCGGGAACAAGCCTTGCCGTTGTTGTGTTAGCGTGGGAGATTTTATCACTACGATTTAAAGGCAGAAATCACAAATATAACCTAGAATAAAAACTTTCACACCAATCCTCAAATATGTGTATAGCAACGCACTGCTTTGCAATTAAAGTACGTCTGTAAACGAAGTTTAATTTTTTTTCGCATTGTAGATTTTAGATTATCTTGTTTTTTCCTTTCGTGTATGATTACTTTAATTATTATTAAACAGTTTTCTTTGTGCTTTTTACACGTTTATATTTTATATTCCTGAACAACATGAATTAGTATTCCGCTTCAAAAGTTACACAGCGAATAGGTTTGGGGACTCGGAGAGTGTAATGTTTATTGAAATGTATGTTTTGGTTACCAAACCGAGCTTACTAAATCTGAGCTTAACGATATTGGTGAATTCATACCTCAAAACGTGTACATATTGATTGCTGGCATTTTATTTCTACAAAGTATCTACAATTTTGTATCAATGCTTCCTCTGATGGCTGACCAATACACATTGGATGACCTCCAGGGTTCATCGTACTCCCAATCAATAATACAATACATATTTCATCAAACAAAAAACAAAACTACAACGTAAAACTAAAATGTTAGGTTAAGGTTAATTGAAATATATAACGTGTAACACGTGTAGTATGGTGGTTGCGTGAATGCCAAGACTCCGCGTGTAAATCTTTTAGGTATGTAACGATGAGTGAGTGAGATTGAGTAATGTTAGGGTTTGCATGAGAAGCTCGGTTTGCTATTAAAACACCGGTAATTAGTTTCTGTGTGGTTGGTACGATTCATGTATGTATATAAATATACATAGCCCGCAGGGAGATTGCGCGAGGGGGGGAAGGGGGGGGGGCACGGTTTTCAAATAATCCACGTGTGTACTTTGATGCTCGTTCAAACAGCTCGTCTTCGTATACAGGCCAAGGCAACACCTTCTGAACATTTCCTGAAGCAAACTTGTTAAGAGCTGTTAAGGGAATTGACCGAGGAAAACCTCATAAAAAACCTTCAGTCAGGACTGGCGGTGGCCGCTATTGAACCGGCGACATCCCGAATTAGAGTCTCGCATCTTACCACTGAGCCACCTCTGTCAGTAAAGTACAGGTACTTAACGTAAAGAAAGTACGGGTACTTTACCAATAGAGGTGGCTCAGCGGTAAGACGCGATACTCTAACTCGGGATGTCGCCGGTTTAATAGCGGCCACCGCCAGTCCTGACCGAAGGTTTTTTATGAGGTTTTCCTCAGTCAATTCCCTTAACAGCTCTTGTACATTCGTTTCCAACCATTCCCAATACCGCAATACCTATGTTAGTCACAAGAAAGACATGAATCATCCGTGGGCAGATTTCCTACGTAAAATTATTATATTGTCCCGTACTTTCATAAACTATGTTCATAATTTAGTTTTAGAGTGGAGGGTGCTATTATCCACAAATCCACTGCATATATTGTTTTATTTTATTTTAGAGTTAATATTATCAGCATTTCATGTGTAGAAATGTTCTGAAAATATATTCATAGTTCAAATGTTGTTCCGATTCGTGCTTTTCATAACGGGTTTTTGAGGGTGGAGTGTTTTTTTTGTTTTTTGATATCATTAAGGGTGGGGGGTCACTCTTTTTGTGATTAATCGTGATAATGAGGGGCTTTCAATTGACAAAAACGTTGAAATGCTAAAACGTTGGTAAAACGGCTTATTTCTTTAATACCAGAGTCACACGAATGATCGTTAAAAGTTTTTTTTTTACAAAATAAAATTAAAATTACAATATTTTTAATGTACGCTTTCAACAATTTTAACCTCAGAGCATTAACGAGAAATACAGAAATCCTGAAAAGGCGTAATTCTCTTAGACACCATCGCCATTTTCTTTCAGACTATGCGTTAGCCGCTTCTACGGCAGTTGCCGACTCCGAACACCTTTGATGTGGTGGGCGGGGTAGTTTAAAGTCTTTGGAAAGTGTTTTGCAGCAAAGTCTTTGAACTTGGCGCATTTCCATTGCCGCGTGTTCCCGTGCAGTGTTTTGTTTTGTTTAATACTCTCTGCACGCGTGGCTGTTTATCACTGTGCTTTGTACCCGGACAAGTCAAGAATTGCTTTGTTGATTGTTATTTATTTA